>OY986437.1:91724212-92324212 GCA_963920525.1 Dichetophora obliterata
CCGAATGGGAAAAAGTTAAGGAAAACTTTAATAAAAATCTAGATATAATATTATATAATATACTTTAATATTATTTGAATATGCCTCTTAAGGAATTCTTATAAATTTTTACTCAGAAGAATATTTGATTTTCTTGCATGCATATTTGAGAAGTCAATATACTCAACCTGATCAGAATGAATATCAAAATGTGCATCACCTTTGATATTTGTTCATTATAAAAAAAGGATTTAATGATCTAAATTAATCCACTCTGGTACATGATGAACAAATTAAAAAAGACTCTTCTCTGTGTGGCGTTAAAACGCCAAAATCAAACATACCCAGATTTTGTTTTAAGCTATGGAATAAACTTTCAACTGATAAAAATTGAAATGATGCAGTATTACACGCGCAACGACAAAATAATATTAGCATATTTAATTTCATACCCAAATTTATTTTAAACATACAGGAGTAAGAATATTTCTTGATTTCCAGTTGAAAAATGCTTGAAAAAAATGTTTCACTACCAGTTTAAAATTTCTTATTAAATTTTTGTGTAGTTTTTTAAAAACAAAAAAATTTCCAACCAACAGTTTAGATATCTTTTTTTCAACTGTAAGAATTCATTACAATATCACTTTAATATTGAATATACCAATTCATAGTTTTAGCTGTGAAATAATAAAAGATTTTTCGTCAGTAGAACAGTTTCATAGCTATTAGCCGATAGGTGGCACTAGATGCCTCACATATATTTAGGCATATGCTGAAATTAAGAGGAGAAAAAGCAACATAACAACAACAATTATATGCAAATTTTAACTCGCTTTAACTGAAAAAATATAAATTCTTTTAGAAATAAAAAGTCCAGTTTGCACATCTATGGATCTAAACCTACCAACTCATACTTAATTTATTAAGATTGGACTTGTACTTAAAAAGCGTTTCGCTGAACAAAATTTTCGTTTGCGTATAATATATAAGATTATAAAAGCACATATTTTTATTTTATAAATACAGATAAAATTAGTGAGGAATTTTATTACTTTTAATAATTCCGACATTCATTAATATAAATTTTTACCGCCGTGTTTTAGAGTATTCATAGTTTTGAATATTGTATGATTTTAAGGGCGTCACTTTTTGTGAACCATGGTAGATATCTAACTTTTTCAAATTTTAAACTTAAAAAACGTTTTGAATAACCAAGTTTCTGTGTAAAATATCAAGTGTAAGCATAAATTTTGGAAGAATTTATGATGGAAGAGCTGTATCCGTCTTGCATATCTATGCCTATCAATCAGTAGATACTATGTTTTTTTTTGTGAATTAGTAACTAAAAAATTGTATATTTTTATTGTAACTCAAGAAAATATACAATTTTTTGTTTTTTTTTTTGGTGCAAAAATTAGCAAATTATTTTACTTATCATGAATTATTAATTGATGGCATATTTTAACAACAGTAATTTATTTTATAGTTCTAAAAAAATATAATATTTATGTAAATATGAAAAATTTAATTCCTTATCTTCTAAGGGAACTACAAGCCCAGAGACTTGGCAAAAAGTTATAAATTGTAAATTGGTCACTAAAACGATAAGGGAATATGAAACGACTTATATGTTTACTTAAATCAAATATACAAAATTATTTAGAAAAATTTCTTATTTTAAACTAAATTAATATTAGGTATTATTTATCGCTGCTTTAAGGATCTTCCTCGGTCATCATTTAAATCAATACGAAAGATTTCAATCATTTGACTTCAATGATTTCAAAAAGATTCCAATAAAGACTAAAAGTGATTGTAAGCTTTTCAAAAAACTTAAGGTATGCAAACAATATTGCAGTCATGACGGCAATTTTAATGAAATTAGCAATTACATAAATTTTTTTAAGCATTCAGTAACTAAAAACCGATTTCAAGACTTGTTTTGTTGAAGTTATTCCAATTAAAAATTTATTTAAAGATTGCAACCCTAAACTAAAATCATTTGCTATGAAGTCAATGATTGCAATCTTTTACAACTCTGATCTTAAGCCAACAATTATTAAAAAAATATCAACTTCTTGTGTTGAACGCTAAAATTCTTGAACAATTTTTTTAATTCAACTTTGTTGTTGTTTGTGCCACACAATTGAATTGGAAAAATAAATGAAATTCCTACATTGTATTTAATATGCTTTCTCTAAATAACAATTTCAAATGCACTTCAATTTAAGATAAATGCATGACTTTGAATCGTGTTTGTCGATGTTGCTACAATGAAGCCGCTACCATAACAAACAAGACTTCCGACACAAATCTCAATGGTAGATGTGCCATCGATAGAATCGTCGTAGTATTTTTCAAAATATTCGCTTGAACAGCAAAAGTGTGAAAATAAGGAAAACCGAAAAAAAACATGAATGCATTGTTTGTGAACACAATGAAAGCGCAACTAGAAATCGCACTTTACACCTTACAGACACATACATACAAATATCCAGTCACAAACAGACGGATTCATACAAACAAGAAGATACAAAGTCGAGCGTATTGAAGAAAACTTTTTAACATCGAATTGATGTGAACGCACTCAAGCAAATATAGAGGAAACACACGATTGGTTACACACTCCTACTCACACTCACAGACACACTCGTGTGCAATCAAACAAATACTATGTCATACAATTGCTAGGAACCATTGACTTGCATTGAATTAAAAATATCAGTGTGTGTGTGTGTGAGATTGATGTGTGTGTGTTTGCACGAAACTTGTCACTGATAAAAACGTTGTGATAAGAAAAAATTGCCGCATAAACTGTTGCCAATATGAGCAAACCAGCAGCTTTAATAATAATCAAAATAGCACACGCTCCCACACACATGCTAAATATACATATATAATCGAAAACTGTCAAACAACATGACACAGAATAACGGCAGCGGAAAAGGCGAGCGCATACAAATGAGCTGCAAAACTTCGCACCAGAAATAAAGTTGATGTTTGCTGTAATTCAAGTGTGTGGAGGCATGAGTGTGATAAACTTTGTAGGTTGATTGACCTCTATTATTCCCACTTCGAATAAAATATGTTGTTTCTGTTTTGCTATTTTTTTCAGTCACAACCAGCATTTTGTGTGCGTGTTCGTGTGCTGCTCGATTGTCTGCTAACGTAATTTTTCTTCCACACAATTCGACAAGTTTTGTGATATTTCTTCTTCCATTGATTTTGGTGAAGCTTTGTGACAAGATTGTTGATAACATGTCGGATTCTTGTGGTTTTCTTTTTCTTACATTTTTTTTTCTGTAGAGAGACCCATGTGTTTGCTTGGAGTTAATTTATTAGCGTCGCTGGATCAGATTGGCACATTTTGACATGCAATTGAAATGTGGCTGAAATATTTGGATAAAAATTACCAATTGTCTGATGTTATCACTGCTTATGTGTATCAACAGTAAAAGCAATAAAGTAGAGCTTAAGCATAAGCTTCAAAGTCAAGCAAATGCTTTCAAATAAATATATATGATACATGTAACTCATACGTCGTGGTGCACCCACAACTAAAAAAGGGAAAATATTTTATTTAAAGGATTCAAAGTGAAGAATGCTTTTGAGTAAGCTAAGTTTGAAAGAAAATTCAATAGGTTAATAAATGTGGGTGTGTTTAGAGGGCTGTACCAGATGCTACACCATGCTGCCATCACGGTAAACCACAACCGCAGGCAAAAATGTTTTTATATTAAAAAGAAGCAACAGTGTATGCTTGCTACGCTCGTTTGTGGTGGTATTCAATCTGTATATGTGTATACATTCAGATGTGTGCATGTGAGTGCATCCCTTTTTTAGCATAAACTTGAGCAAAGTACTAGCAGGCAACCTTTATGCAAAACGGCTTAAAATCTGCTCCAAATAAAAAACCAGCACACAGAACTAGGCTAAGAAGAAAAGAATAACTTTTCACTTAAAAACATAGAAAAACAACATGCACACTCACACAAATCACAGTGTTCAACGTTTGCAGGAGGAAACAAAAAATTACAAAAGGATGTCCTTGTACTGTATTAATTTTATATAGCGTACAGTAACCTTTTTTTATCATGTTAAGTTGGTCTAGTAAGAGAATATATATATTAAAGCATTGTAAGCAGCATGTCTCAAACAGGTACTAATTTATGATATAAAATAGCTCTAAGATGCTACAAAATTCTGCAGCATTTCAAAGTAAATCTATTTATACCTTATTTTCTTTCTTTATAAATAAAAACTTTTCTAATCGATTAGAGCCTGCTCCTAAATTAGCAAAAGTTTTTGGGTTTAAGCTGTCTACAAATTTATTTTAACAGTCTTGCAAAAGTATTTAAAAGAGTTTAAAAAACTTTTAAAAAGTCACTAAAAATACGTGAATATGGTTCATTTTTGTGCGTGACAAAATGTTGGCTTACCGTTTGATTTAGAAAACTCTTTTCAGTTGTGCGGAAATACCTTTTTAAAATTACATTTATAGCTTTATTTTAGCTTATGTAAAGTAAATGTGTGTTTTTTTATGCTGTTATTTATTCATTAAAAATAATATGAAATTTTTACTGCTGCACACTAGGCCAAAAATGTTATTCTATGGTCCATAGTCAATTTTTTTAAACTTTCAAATTAAAGAAAAATAATAATGACAATTTAATAAGATATATTTAAATAATTTGTGTGAGAAATTTGATCACATTTAATGAAGTTGTTTTAAATTTACAGCTTTGTTAAGTTAAAAAAATATATGAAGGGCTTATTGCAATAACGTGATAAGCCACACGATCTAAAAAATCAATTTTTTAGGCTGAATACTTGCTCCCGTTTCCCAGAATTATGGGAGATTGCCACGTTCATGCCTGTGGCTAAATCTTCTTCTGTCTCTGATCCCAAAGATTTCAGACGTATTACAGCCCTATTCTGGCAAATTAACAAATTGTTAACCAGTATTTTGAATATTTCAATGTGTTTGTTGTAATTTTTTGATTTTAAAACAAAATTTTTAGCTTAAAAATAATAGATTTTGATAAAAATTGTCGACTGCTTTTCAGTTATTGACAATTTCATTAAAAAATGTTGTTGCTTGTGCTTCAAATTTTGTTTTGAAAACAACAAACATATAGAAATATAAAAAATACTGGTTAACAATTGTCAATTTGCCAGAATAGGGCTGTTGGTATACTCCCTGCTCTTAGTAAGGTTTTTGAACGAATTTCTGAGTGCCTAAATATCAAAAATCTTGTACCCCCATTGCAATCTGGCTTTCGCTCTGGTCACAGTTGTTCGACAGCAGTAATGAAAATAATGGATGGCATTAGAATAGCCTATGACAAGAATCTTTTAACTCTTCTTTGTTTTATAGATTTCTCGAAAGCTTTTGACTCTGTCAATCACAATCTGCTTTGTTACAAGCTTAAACATTTTTTTATTTTAGTGACAGTGCATTTAAACTAGCATCCAATTACCTAGATAATAGAATTCAAAGGGTTAAAGTTGGTAATAGTTGTTCGTTTCTTTGTTCTGTTTCTGCCGGTGTGCCTCAAGGGTCTATTTTGGGTCCCTTACTTTTCTCTATTTTTTTAAATGGCGTCTTCTCTATTTGTAAATATGCAACCGTAATTTATAGATTAAACTATGATCTGGCATTGCTAAACAAGTGGGCAGTCACTAACTTACTTTTTATCAATCCTTTAAAATCTAAAGTGCTACCAATTGCAAGGAATGATTCATGCTTTGTGGATATTCCAATTTTTCCAATAGGAACTGATAAATTGAACGTTGTGAATAAAGTAAAAAACTTTGCTTTCATAATTAACTCTAGATTAACCTGTATTGACCATTTAAATTACATTATAAGTAAAATCTACGGTACCTTGCATTATTTACGAGCTTCCTCAGACTTTATCCCTCTTGACACTCGTCGTAGGCTTCTAGTACAACTAATAATGCCACATATCACTTTTTCAGATGTCTATAGTCAGATTGATTCCCAATCGCAGCATAAGCTCCTTGTGGCGTTTAACAATGCTGCAAGATATGTTTTTAAAATCCAACGTTTTGACCATATTTCATTGAGAAGTAAAGAAATTCTTGGGTATGGTTTGGTTCAATACTTGCATATGCGTAATATTATCTTTTTATACAGACTTATTAATACACAATGCCCAGGGTATCTTTTTGAGAAATGACAGTTTTTTCAATCAGTTCGGTCTACCAACATCATTGTTCCTAGACACAACTACCTCAATAGCAGTAGATTTTTCTTCATAAGCACCATTAGACTTTGGAATTCATTACCCAACTATTTGAAACAATTAACATTTAGAAGCAGTTTTGAATATGCAGTTTATAATTACTTTTGTTCTATTGATGTATAATTCAATCTTTAAATTTCTTTTTTCTCTATTTTCCTTATTGGCATATTTTTTAAACACATTCTTCTTATTTTATTTTGTTTATAATTTTTCTTTTTTCCACTTTAATTATTTCTTGTTTTCTTCAATCAAGTAGTCAATAAGTTCTCTTATTCTTATTGCCTTTTTTAAAAATTTTAATGTTCAATTTATTATTTTATTTTGTTTATAATTTTTCTTTTTTCCACTCTAATTATTTCTTGTTTTCTTCAATCAAGTAGTCAATAAGTTCTCTTATTCTTATTGCCTTTTTTAAAAATTTTAATGTTCAATTTAATAATTAAACTTAACCTAAACGCTAAATCTTAATATCTTTTTATATTTTATATTCACATAGTTATTAGAAAAATGTTAATTATTCAATAAGTAATAAGTAAACAAATGTGATTTACCTCTACTGATGTACTATTAAAGATTTAGTCTTATTGTACAAATAGTAATTAATTAATTAAATAAAATAAATAAATAAAATAAAAAAAAATACATTGCTCAATGCATTGCCAACAGCCACTGAAAAGATTTTGACTAGTTCTTATTAATTTTTTACCTATTTGTTAAATTTTCCGTGTTCAATTTCATTTCTTCATAAAAAAATAAATTTTTTCAAAACTTTAGAGTACATTATTTCAAAATATTTTTTATGTGGCCTATCATGTTCTTGCAATAAGCCCTTCATATATAAAATTCTATTGGCATACATTTTTTCAAAACTTTTAATATTTGATACAAAGTCAAATTATAATTTTATTTTTTTGTTTTATCCACCTCAAAACATGAACAAATAAATCAAAATTATCATATATGCAAACAAGTAAATTTTTTATAATTTTTAGGATTATTTTCTTTAAAATTATGTTATTTTTATGTATGAAGGACTTACATCAATTAATTTGTCCAAAAATGTCCAATAGCTATCAACCAAATTTTTATAACGATACCATTCAAAATGTATGTTATGTAATGTAGACGTGCTCACTTTTGCTCATATTCGTAAATTAAATGAAAAAATACAAATAACGAAGCTTACTCCAATCGGCAAATACAATTCTCATTCGTGCTTAACAACCCAGTAGGCATTAGAACGTATAAAAATTAGTGCTGGCATACATAATTGGATCTGATACGCCTTCCCTGGTGAATTCAATCGTACTTTCTTTTTTGTATGAAACGCCCAAAAAGGTAGTCCTTCAACAGCAACTTCTTTAAGAGAAGTGTGCATATGCCTTATAGAATATACACTCCTGAATTCGCTACTATAGAATTGATTCTAGAATATAACTGTTTCTAAGTGTTCATAAATGCCATCTCGAAATGTGGTTTCTTCACGTCTGCGCTGCTATGTAGTGCTAGAAGTGATTAAAAGGATGTGGTTTTGGAATGCCTCTCTAATTGGCCTTCGGGGAATAATAACATAAACAGTGCTAATAAAAGTAGTTCTTTATTAATTAATTTATAAATGAATTATATATATTAATTATTAATTAATTTTATTAATAACATTTTATTTCATACACAAGAATTAATAATAAGGGCCTGAACGAATTCTGTGATATTAAAAAAGTTGATATTGTATCTTAAATTAATTATTTTAAACAAAATAAGCAAAGATACATTTAAATAAAAATGGTTTCATTTATTATATGTACATTAGTGTACTTTAATGCAATATCTTTAATTATTTATTTTAAACAAAATAGATGCATTTAAAAATAATCACTTCAATTCATTACGCGAAAACTTGGCCAGTTAACAAATAGCTATAAGCTGGAAAACAGAGAAAGATTAAAATAAAATAAAATATTAATAATTGAATTCTAACCGTTATTGTTGCAGAAATAGTATTTATTTTGTTATCAATTTAGTGTAGTATGCAAAAAAGGCAATATTATACTACTATTCTAATTTGGGAAGAAAATCAATTTTTGCGAAATTTCGCCGACGTTAAAGATCTCTTCATTCCCATTTTTAAAATTAATATCTACAGTGCATATCCCTAATTCTGACATTGACGGTAATGGCTCCTCAAAGAAGTTACTTAAATTTATTAATTTTATTTCTTCAAAAAAACCATCATCATCTAGAAAGCTAACAATTTTTATGGGAACAAAAGGGTTTAAGCAACAGTAATTGTCTGGTGGATGGGTACTTAGAAAATAGTTTTCGGTTTGATAGCTTACTATCCTACCAAATCTATTTATTTTAAACTCAATTTTTTCTCATTAATTTGAAGAGGCGCTTTATAATGTTTATATCTTATTTGTTGCAAAATTTTAGACGACTTTCGAATGTTTCGTTTTAAGTTTTGCATAAAACTTTCGAATTCGTAAGCCAAAAATTTTGCAATAGCCCCCCATTTCTTCTACGCCTTTACTTATGTAACGTAGTCCATGAACATTAAATGTCACACCACTTTTACCAAATATGGCTGAAAAAATTTGAACAAAACGCTTAAGAATGTTATCTGCAATATCTTTGCTGACACTCAAGTTTGCTTCGTTCGAAAGCAGTCTGTAGGCTGTATGTAGTGATAAAAACTATTGAAATATGTTATTAGACACTATGTTTCTTAGAGCGACAGGCCCGGTATACATAATAAGTTGCATAAATTCCGTGGATTTCCACCTTGAAACTTCCTCTTAATGCGTTGGCTTCCTCTGAAATTCTTTGGCAATATATGAAGCAAGTGCCACTAACTTCGAGGATAACTATTTTTTTGTTTGCACTAGATAATTTTTCTCTAGTTTTTCCATTAAGAAGAAGTAACAACATCAATGAGGTGCATTGGTTCTAAAGGAAACTGTGTGATCATCCTGACACCTACTAATTTCAAGGCACTTGGAGAATTTTTGTGATAGTTTTGGCAAAATTCCAGCTGCCTTCTTTCTGAAAAGTCTTCGTCAGACCTGAGTTGTGCGGATTCTGTGCTAAAAACTGTTGCATTATTTACTTTTTTTCCTTTTTGGTAGTATTTGCTTCAACCTACGAAGGCATTGTGACCAACAGTATAGCACATAAACGATCGAGCAGGTGTGTGGCATATAAGTACACTGATGTAAATTTTGTATTCGCAACTTTCTATTATCACTCCACTTAAAAGAAAATTGTTCAGCTCCGAAGCACGACCGTGCAAATATGTGTCAACGTTAATGTGTTTTTTTACCGAGATAGGCACTTATTAAGAAAGTACATATTTTTTTAATATTTACTATACGTGCCTATAGTAGGCCACAAATTTTGTTGACTACTTTTATAAAGAGGCAACCCATCGACCCCTATATCCAGCACAATTTTTTTTTTTCGTCAGGAAGAAAACGTTGAGGATTTTTTTAATTGTTTTGCAAGCCCTAAATGGTAACTTCCTGGAGCTACAGTCCTCACCAACGTTTTTCCATCCCTGCTTTCGACATCTTTTAAAATTGTCCTTTTGTCTAATGGGACGTCCAATCTAAATGAATTCAATATTTTTAATAAAGCATTTGCTCTTTCCTAGTCGGATTGAACTCCTGGCACCAACTTACTAGCTCTTCCCTTAAACAAATTGCAAACGGTTTCGGCTTCTTCACCTGAAGAGACATCAAAACAATCTTCAAAGTCTGTATCCACTTTTGGAAAACTTGCCGTCAAGCCTTCGTCACGTTTCTTTATTTCAAGTAATAACTTATCCTTTTCTTTTTTAATTTTACGATTTAGGTTTCTCATACTATTTCCTCTTTTCATTGCATTATATTTTATTTTATTATCTCTATTTTCTATAATTTTACTACAGTTACGTATATATTACTAAAAAGAAACTCACCAACAGTTTTGTATCTGAAAAAACTTTTCACTTTAATTAAAATTATAAGGAAACGTTACTTTGATAGTCATGGAAAAAATATCGATAACAGCTTTTATCGTAAAAAGCTGTCACAGAGATGAGAACACATCTCAAAAGAGGGGTGCTAGAAGGCATATAAAAATAGTAATTCTAGCAAAACACTTTAGAAGTGATACAAGCATACCTTCACAGATGGAATGCTTACGAAAATGCCGACTGGGAAGTGCTGCTATTCGTTGTGCTTATTGTTCTTCTCTGCGGTCGCTTCAATTTCATACATTTTGGATTTTCATATCCATGCAAAATGTTTACGAAAAGGGAAATACTAGCCTTTTTTATGAAAAATGATATGAACTACACTATTAATTATATTATTAAAAAATGTAAAGTAAAAATAGAAAATTTACCGAAATCTGAGGTAAGTTCTTTGAAATCTTCTATTAGAATCCTCAAAGATAAGCAGGGTAACAGATATCGAGCTGCTTCATGTAAAATCAGTAGTAGGTTTGAAGAAAAAAAACTGTGCTTGGCTAAATTCAGAGTTCTCAGTTTTGTCAAAGCAACAGCCTTCGCAGCTAGTTCATCGACTAGGGCACCCATTGATTGATTTTGCCAACAAATCTGATCGTTCAAAACGTAGAGAAGTTGCTAAGATTAGCTCTAAGCTTAATCATGACTAATGCTACCAACTCATGTTATTTTCAATAAGCATATTTGCTTCTTAGAACACTGAAATGTAAGTATTAGTAAGTATAATTTTTTTAAATAAGTATAAATTGAATATTTTTTGATACAATTTACTAATTTTTGTTAAAATCAATAGAACCCACAATATTCTTTAAATATTGTCACACCATTTTTTTGTTCTCCTTAAAAAGTTTTGTGTATGCAATCTATCTAAAACCAAAAAGTCTTCAGTTAAAAAAAAAATATAATAAATTAATTTTATATATTTGAAATTCATATATATTTCTAATACATAAAATAGTTTAAAAACAAACAAAAGCATAACAAAAAGTTAAAAGTTATACCCATTTTCAAAGTATGTAGCTAAATAAAAAAAAAATCACATTCAAATGTATGCAGAGACCAAAGAAAAGTTATCATTATTCGCTCTCACTGTCACTGAATTGAAGCGCTACATTAATTTGTTTTTTTCTATTTCGTATTTGAAATCGTATTTATCTTGGCTGTAAATTTTATTTAAGGGTGAAGTCTAATTGGTCTTCAATTTTTTCTTTTTTTTACATTTTTCGAAAGTATATATATCTAAGAATATTGTGTTAAATTTTTATGATGACCCGAGCAGTATAAGTAATTTTTTCAACCCAAAGCTTTCTCTACCTGAACTCATGTTAGAACGCATTTAAAAAACTTTAAGAGCGTTTTTCTCAAAACTACATTTTCACGGACGCCCCACACTATTTCGTCGGTGGGCTGATCCTTCTGAAATTTTAACCACATATTTAACTCAAAATAACTTACAAAATAGACTATAATCGTGTTAAAAGATTGATTATTTCTATATTTTTTTACAAATAACATCGAAAAAAAATAATTTTTTCATTTTTTTTTTTGGTTTTTGTTATTTAAAGTTAACAACAATTGCTAAAAATTAATATAAGTAGTCTATTTTATAATCCTTGTAATATTGAATCTAAAAGACTTCGGCTTTTTGTTTCAGATAAACAGATGCCGAGATATTGTGTGGAAGCCGACCTGCCTCCAAATTATTAAAAAACATTAATAACATTTTTTTATTTTTGTAAATTAAGACTTCATTTATCATTCCTAACAACTTATATAAACATATCTTTCATAACAAGCTCACGAAAAATTCCCAAAAATAGCCAATTTTCTTAGCCGACGATTTAGACTACACCCTTAATATTTCAGGTCTTGTCTTTAAAAAATTGTAAAATTCGACACAGCTGTATTCAATATTATTTTTAAAAAATATAATTGACTCCAGAGTCTGTATTTTTAACGCTGTTGGTTACAATTTTCAAACTTTTTCCGCTTTTGCAAACAAAAACGTTCAACCGGAGCTGAAAAGTAAGCATAGTTAAGTATAAATCTTAAAAGTAAGTATACTTATAAGTATGGAATTTTAGTAAGTATATGAAGCTGAAAATAAGTATGATACTTACAAAGTAAGTATAGTTGATAACATTTATCATGACCCATTAAGATTAATAATGGCTTGTCGCTACGCAGCCAGGCAAAGCTGGAATAATGAGTTATTTACGGTTCTAGATAGCATTTTTAAAAATTAGGAATCACCAACAAAAATTAATTATTTTTTAAATAAGCCACCGTGCGTTTTTATTTAATAACTCCTTTTCTAAACAAGTTTATCAAAATATGCGCTTAGAAAGTAAACCATGTGGATCAGATATGTTGCCATCTTATAATTATGTAAGACTTGCTAAATCAGAATGCAGACCTACAAAGGAAAATGTTTTTATTTCAGAAAATAAAGCAAATGTCTCTCTTCAATCGAAAATACAGCTACACGAATTGTGAGTCTGTAAGAAGAAATGATTCTTCAGTATATGAAAAATGAAAACGTAATGCAAATAGAAGTAGTTCTGATGTGTTCTTGGGGATTTGACGGAAGCTCTGGCTTTTCATGCTTTAAACAAAGTTACAAACTGACATAGGCAATTGCACCTCAATCTGATCAAATTTTATTTGTTACTACTGTTATTCCATTGCGCTTGTCCAGTGCAAATAGTATTGTATTGTGGAACAATAAAGCATCGCAGTCTCCAACCACTTAACAGAAAATTTACTAAAGAAACAAAAGAAGCTATACTTAAAGAAAAAGAAAATGTAGGAAATCAAATTGATAATCTGAAAATACTTGAAATTAAATTTGATGAAAATCACTGCATTCGTATTGGTTTCTCTCTATTTCTTACACTAATAGATGGAAAAGAATTAAATATTATAACAGATACTTAGTTGATGCAATCTTGCCTTATGTGCCATGCAACTCTAAAAACATTTAACACTTTAAGTAATAAAGAAACAGGTTAATTTTTACCAGACCCGAAATCCCTACAGTACGGACTATCGCCACTTCATGCCTGGATTCGAATGTTCGATACCTGTTTGCACATTTCGTACAGGATTTATTTAAAAGTCTGGCAAGTACGAAGAGATAACAAAAAAAATTTTGAACAAAGAAAAAAAAAGTTCAAAAGTTTTTTTGGGAGCAGTTGAGTCTTATTGTGGACAAGCCAAGATCAGAAGGTTCAGGCTTCACTAATGATGGCAACAATGCACGAAGGGCTTTTAATAATCCAGAACTATTCGCAAAGTATCTCAGCCTAGAACCCAAACTTCTTTGGAATCTTAAAACAATTTTAACAGCTCTCCCCTGCAATCTTCCAATTAATCCACAAAAATTTCAGGAACTATACCATCCACTTTACATAAAATTCTTATTCATGGTGCTGATGTTATGGGAAATAGTCTGTTACCAGTAGGTATGCTCGCCAAGGAAGCTTCTGAATCCCGAAATAAAGATTATAAAAAATTTAGATCATCTAACTGCAGGACACGAAATCGCGAAGTTAATATTGAAGATATGTTTTATAGAGGAATGAATAGTTCTGATCCGATAATTAATTCAATAGGCCTTGAAACGCTCTAAAAAAATAAGCATGTTATCAATTTTGGCAAAGATGTGCGCGATTTGCTTGCATTACCTGATGGAAATGAGCAGACGTGGTGCTCTCAGTAGGAAGAGATACTTGTTAAGAAGTGATGCTCTCAGTAGGAAGAGGTACTTGTTAAGAACCCATGGATTCATAAGAGTTTGATGATACATCGATTGCAGTTAAGGCAGCAGAAACACCTTCACCAGGCTCGATGTGATAATTATTATTAGTTTAACTCTTTTTTATAAGAAGCTTATACAGATGTCTGTCTTTTTAAAATTATTTATGAATTTTTATTTAGGGTATACACTTGACTTCGTAATTTTCCGAAATCGAAATTTTACGAAAATTTCAGTGCAATTGTTGTTGTTCTGGTTTTCCAAAGATTGCTTAAATTTAATCATCTATCGAGTTGAGGAAAAATAATGTTCGGAACTTTGCGAAGAAAAGATGTGTTCAGTGCACACAAGCAACTGTGTTTCATGAAAAAAAACAACATCCTGAACGGTTTTCTTCAATAAAATTTTATATAATTTAGTTTTTTCACTTATTTTCGGCATTTTTCACAACTAAACGGCTACGACAAAGGTTTCAATAAATTAACAGTTTGCGCGTTGTCAGTTTGACAAATATTTCGGAAAAAAAAATTTAAAAGCAGTCGCTCACTTCAAGTAGTCGTAAATTTGCGATTTCGGAAAATTACGAAGTGAAGTGTATACCCTAATTATATATATAAATTTTATGAAAAACAAATTTTTTTTAAGAGAAAAATTAGAACGCTTGAAAACACGACTACTTTGATAAAAAGCTCGAATCGATGTTCTTAGATTAAAAACTCAAATTTTTTTAAAAGAAAGATCTTATATTTAAATCAGATCTTGTAACGTACGCTTCAGTGGCAAACTTTGTACATTTTTTCAAAACACTACAGAGCTAGTTTTAATAAAACCAGCGATATCTTTAAAAAATTTTTAAGGTGGTAGATATTGGAATTAATTTTAATAAGTGATACTCTGTGAGGCAGTACAGTGATATATAAATATTTACAGTAAATAAAACACTTTTGCACTGAAGTAAACGAAAAATATGAGGCATACTATAAATAGAGATGAACAATTTAATTGCATATTTTCAGAAGCCTATGAAATATGATATTATTTTCACTTTCACTCTTTAATTCAATTTTCTGCTCGAACTTTTTCTAACACCTAACCTAAC
This sequence comes from Dichetophora obliterata, assembly GCA_963920525.1. NCBI lineage: Eukaryota > Metazoa > Arthropoda > Insecta > Diptera > Sciomyzidae > Dichetophora > Dichetophora obliterata. The sequence goes on from OY986437.1 coordinate 91,739,323, forward strand.
TCCGAGAGGAACATAAAAAGAGGAAAATTAAATAAATGTCGTGGCCGCATATTATCCTCGCTTAAGCTTTATCCTTGTTAAATGTTTTTTTAACACTTTTTGCCACACACAATTTTTGTCAACGCTATTCTCTAGCTCGCTTGCACGCTCGCTTTATAGCTGTAGCTGTATGATTATTATCTATTTTAATAACCTAAACGAAAATTTTGTTTGGCTAACTTTTGCCTTAAATTGGCTTGTAGCAGTGTAGCAGCTGCCATGGTCTGGTCCAAGGAGAGTCAAAGGAGTCAGCAAGTTTTATTAATGACTCTTTTAATAGTTGGTCGCCAGCCATATTTTGGAGTTATTTTTATTTTTTTTTATTTAATTTTATTATAGCGTTGATGGTACGCGGAATTTTTGATTTTGTTTCATTAAATTTGTGTTGTTACTTTTTCATGGTTATCTTGCGGACTCTGTTGTAACCTTTTAGCACTCGGCTGTAAATTTATGACGCACAGTGGAAATGAGTGCAATAAAAAGTGCAAAGTATTTGTTATTTTTTGGCTGAAAGTGTTTTGCAGTTCAATTCCAAAGTATTTCCTTAAAATATGATATTTAAATATATTAAATACCTAAAGATCTAAGCAATTTCTCTTATCTTAGCAAATCCTACTAAGATAAACTTTTTATAACCACTATTTTTATCCAAAGCTAGAACGTAAAATTATTTCAATTTGTATTTCCAAGCTTGTCATTTCTTTCCGATTGGCTTCGTCTTGCTCACTCGCTGTTTACAAGAGCTATTCATTCCCGTCGTTTTGTGGTAGTTTTTTGTTTTTATTTCGATTCCCTCCGTTTTGGCTGACGGAACTTTATGAAGCCTAATAAGTTTTTATGGCAAAAAGTCACGAAATGAAAATGAACGTGTTGTTGTAAACGCATTGTAGCTAATAAGCCGGAACAGTTCTTGGTTAGCGAGTGTATCCTTGTTCTACGAGCACCACACCGGCAAATAAAAGCAAAACGAGAATTTTGTTTGTTCGTTCCTGCTTGGCATATTTTATACATTCGCAGAGGGATTCAGCTTATTTTTGGGGTTATGCGTTGTTTCATGTTGATGCCATGTTTGTTGTCTTTGGGTGTGTTTTGCCAGTAATATCTAGTTTATTTAGGTGTTCACGAAAGTGTTTTTAATTTCATTCAACTTTATTCAACATAACAAATTATTGATATTTTCAAAACAGAAATATTTGTTTGGTTTTCCTTTTGAAGCGTGCATGCAATGGCTTTTTCAACACCTTGTTTATTTTATTTGTTTTTCCTGTTTTTGTGCTATTTTTGTATTGTTATTATATGTTTACTTCTTAAAATTAGTAGTTTTCGTAGAAGCTAAAGCCAATTTGTACGAATTAGTTTTGAGTTTATTAAGCTTATTATGGAAAGTTTTAATGTGGGACTTAATAAAGTTTATTGCTTTGCTGCTTATCGTATGTGTGGTTGGTAAACTGTGTAGGTGAGTCCCTACAGACAGAGTTACATAAATGCTGGTCTAAATTGAACTACTGAGGGAACGAAGAGGTTTGTATTTAAAAATGTTTTGGTATTAATTGGATACTAAAAGTTAAGATATTGTCCTATTAAATATTTTCTTGATCCAGTATAGTTACATCTTTTTTACCCATATGTTTCTATCAAATTATTCTGATTGGATACTAAAAGTTAAGATATTGGCTTATTAATTTTTTTTTGATGCAATATAGTTATATCTTTTTACCCATATGTTTTTATCAAATGATTCTAGATGCGATCATTATCAGTTTTTGGGCAATTTCTAATAGTTTTTATAAATAAATGATATAGAAAACTTATTTTTTATTTAAAACTACCACTAAAATCTAACATTGCGAACATTGCGTTTCTGACTAATTTTCATTGCTATGTTTCATTGCATTTTGTTTTGCTTCTCCTTAATAATAAATCTTCTGTCATTTTTAATCAATTACAAGTGGTCCGAACTTCCCCGTTTTTGCGCCAACTGATATAACTTGTATAATGGTATACTAAAGGCTGATCCAATACAAGGTCCCTTTTTCAACTGGGTTGTTTCCATATGACATTTGTGTTCAGCATTCAATACAGCTCAAACATGAATAGCCTTACTCCTGAACAACGTTTATTAATTGTTTAAACTTACTACCAAAATCAGTCATCAGTAAGAGAATGACAACATTTCTTCAACATTTTTTTTTTCAATATTTTGAAAATTTTCAAAATTGGCCACCAAGATCATACGATTTGACGCAATTGAATTACTTTTTTTGGGGATATGCTAAATCACTTGTTTATGTTGACAAACCCAAAACTATTGACGCCTTGGAAACCAACATAGCTCGTGTTTCAAGGAATACCGGCCGATATGCTCGAAAGAGTTGTCGAAAATTGGACCCACAGAATGGACCATGTAAGAGCTAGTCGTAGGCAACATTTGAACGAAATAATTTTTAAACATTGAGTTGTAGGAACCAAATGAAGATTTGCATCAGTACATTAATCTTTTATGCATTTTATTTAGAAAACAAAGTAGGAAGCTCTTATTGGATCATCCTTTATTTTTATTGTAAATTCAGCCAAGTCCACACCTTTAATAAAACATGTGTAAATACGCATAACATTTCATAAATGAGTAATTTTTTTACTATCGATTTTTAAGGTTTTAAAGTTTTGAAAATTGTAAAAAGTTGAAGGACAGTCGTATTTGTAATGTACTTGGCCGTTTTAAAACATTAAAAAGTGAGGTAGACAGAGATAAAATATTTAAAGGTTATGTTTAAGAAATTCATTCTCTCATTCAAAACACTTTTTCTTTCTTGTTTTGACAGACAACGCTTGAAGCACTGCCAGCGAAGCCGAAACGGCCATTTTAGTGATGTGCTATTCCATGAATGGCATTAATGTAGCTTCAAAATAAAGCCAGAATTAATTTGATACCTCACACCGTTGTTGTTTTTTAAAAATTTATTTCTTATCGTTTAAATTTGGTTACCTTTAACAACAATGTATCCTCTAATTATTTCAGTTTTATGTGGTCTTTAGCGTTACAATTTTTAGAAGTGAGTTTCGAGGTAGATCTGCATTTAAAAAAAAAAATAGCGAAATTGGGAATGAAAAACCTAAATTAAAGGACTAGATATATCAAGTAAACAACTTAAATTTAAATAATGTTGTCTTGCACTTGTAGGAACCAAAATGTGTGGTCTTTTACGTTACACATCATTTCGAAGTGAGTTTCGAGGTAGGTCTGCATTTCCTTAAAAATTACCGAAGTTGGCAATGAAAACACCTAAATAAAAGAATCATATCGAAAAAAAGGAATTAAATAAACGACTAAAATCGAAATAATGAAAAAATGTTGTCTTGCACTTCTTCTAGGAGCTAAAATGTGTGGTCTTTAACGTTACATTTTGTTCCTTTTTGTACTCATCTAAATTTTTTGCAATTTCTATCTGGTGCTCTACACAGGCGAAATGAACGTATCTGCATGAAGCGTGACAAAAGCACACTGGTTTGATATATATGTTTTGCGATGGTATGGTTTATAAGTGAACAGAATATAGTCGAGACAGAGCAAAGTTATTTTTTCGTCCGTTACTCCTACAGAAAAAATTTACCATATGAAAAATATAGTAATAAAAGAATCTTAATTTATCAATACAAATCTATGCATCGTTGAGCTAGAACTGCATTTCACCCCTTTCCATTCACTTAAAAATGACACTCCCAGTTTTGTTGTCCAATCCTCATGACACAAACATCCTTCCTGTTCATCAATTCTAAGCCCACTACTATTACACCACTATTAAAGGAATTGTAGTATCATATTAAATATATGCACCCTACAGTAGGAAATTCACAACAGCTGTCAATCTGGCAAACCAACTGGGTTAAACCGATCATCAAGTAGCTGGCTGAAACAAAGCAGCATCGTTGCAAAAAATTAAAATCAATGTGATTAACTTTGCAATCGCAATATGATTGCAAAATGCATGTTTAAACCCATTTCCGGGGCACTGTAAAGAAATTGACAGCATTTATTATGTTGATTGCAGATGTGTTCGCAAGAGTGAGCGTGTATGTCTGTGTGACCGTTGTATTTCGTACCCTTTTTTCCATTTTCACATGACTTTTTGTTATGTTAAGTTAAGAAATCGGCTTAAATGTGACATTTTACAATGCAATGAATAACAACTAGGGACAGCTTCAACAGGCTTTGGTTGAAAAGGAAACTGAAGCTGGATTTACCGATCGCTGTGCTTTGCCCAGATTGTAGCCAATTTAAAGTGACCTATTTTTCGCCCTATCAATCTTTCTCCCTCATTCGTTCACTTCTCTTTATGCAATGCAATAGTATTCAGTACGCTTTTCAACTTACGCAACTGAATCTTAAAACTGCAACTACTATTAATTCTTTTCGTATTTTATTTATGCTGACATTCCATGATTTAGCGTTATGATGATGATGATGATGATGGCTATGATGATGCTGATGAAGTTGATGTTTCCAATAATGATGATGATATTTCGAATGTCATTTCAAAAGTGCTGTTGGCAGCTATTGATATTAGTTCTTCTTCTGCTACTCTTATTGTTGTTATTATTGTTGTTTGCATAGATTCGTTCAAATGGTTGAATGACTTTGTTTGCCTTCGGATTGCGTTGTGATTGAAATTGTTTTATGCAGCTTATAAAAGTGAATTGATTCATCGATTGATAGAATGATTGAGTGATTGATTGATTTACTTAGATTTATTCTGACATTTAAGGAGTGTTTATTACAGTTGTTGGTTGCTCTGTTTAGTTTTTCGCTAAGTATGTTTGAGAAATTATCATGGCGTAATATTTATAAAGTATCAAAAATACCATGTTTTATAAAAAAATTATAGTTTTTAGCTGTATTGCTAATATGTTTAACTGCACTATGAAAAAAAATTCATGATTTCAGCACACGAATTGTCTTGAACCGCTGTGCAACAGGTTTCAAACACTCATGATTCAATTATCTTATAAATTTCTTACTTAGAACCAGCTTCGAATGCATCTGCACTTACGACAACATAATTTACACTAGGATGCCACCTAGACCTATCCACCTTAGCCACCTAAGAACCTTAATATTGTTTTAACAATACTACTCTTCAACTTCTTTTGTTTTTGTCCTAAACAGCTGTGCAGTACAGTAGAGCCTTCTATATTTATCTATTGAGTTTTTGTAAGGGAGTGAAATTTAATTAGCTAAAATAGAATAATCGCCCACATCACATACGACCATTCATATGAAGAAACAGCAAGCAAATGTATTTAATTACCTATTGCTTATTTCGAGTTTGAACACGTTTGAGAATTTTTAATCGTGACAAAAATGTTAAGATACTTTTAGTGCTAACGCTGATATACCGCGTGCGTCATTTAAACTTACATTCATGGTCTTTTAGCAAACTAATGATATTTCATATAATTCAATTGCGATAAAATAAATGAAGAAATTTTAGCATTTATCTGTTTTAATACATTTAAGTAGTATATGATTTAAGAAACTTTAAAAATGGGAATTTTGAGTGGTAACTTATTTTTAAGGTACTAAAAAAAAACCTGTAAGTCAGTAAGTAGTGTGTCATTCATATTTTGCCTCTTTCTTTCAATCTCCATAGAGCTTTGGCGTTTTTTAGATGAGAATGGATTTCGCAAACGAAAGGATTGGGTTATGAGTCAACGACAGAAGGTCGTTGATAACAACCAGAAACAAGGTTAGGGATCCAATGAACCCTGTCACAGTGGTCTTGAAGTAGCGGCAAGTATAATCAAAACGAGCCCAAGTAAATGTTACGTAGAACTATTGAGAAGGTATCCAGAGTCATAAATATCCAAACCAAAAAATCGTATCTGATCCTTTTCACAATATAAATACCCCCAGGGGGTTCGAAGGGGTATGCCACTGGCATGGGTGGATTGGCCCTCCAAAGTTAGTGGGGGTCGGTCACACATTTGGACTCGATTAGGGCACTCTAAATGGGTCAAAGAGGGATTTTTCAATATCTGACCCTGCGGGACATAAGTCAAAAGTTGGGGCATTAGAATTCGTTTTAGAGGTATAGTTCCTCGGGCAAAGTTTCTTATTTTGATCCCTAGAATACGAATTTGATTGAGCAATGGGCGATTTTTTTGCCTCCCCACAAATCGACCCGGCCTAATATATATGTATATATATATATGGAATTGGTCTAACGCCACACCTACTACATTGAAAACTCTATTAAATATCTGATATTAATGCAACAACAACAAAATTTGGTACGTGTATATGAAAGATATAACTTCATAGGTGTACAACAAAAAAGCGTGATCCACCCTTTTTTACGCCCACTTCCCATACAAACTATATGGTAAAGCCGTTAAAGGAACTTACTTATGTGGTGATCTTATTTACGCATTCTTATTTACACATTCTTATTTACACATTCACATTCTTAATAATTACATACGATTTAGCAAAGAGAACCTAGATAATTTTGATGTAAACCTAGGTGTGTCAACTAATCATATAAAAAAAGTAAATAATTTTTTAAGATTTAATGTTGGAAGAAAATCTTTTCCAGTCTATTATTCTAAACATATGTCAGAAAAATCCTACCTTTATTTAAAAATTTTGTATGATACAAATACAGGTCCATTTGAATGTCAAGATACAGTTAAATATCGACCATTTGTTTTTGCCGCTGCAGAAAAACTTGTTTATGCTGTTGTCGATGAACGGGGTTTAAAGGTTATATTATAATTAAAGTTATGGCTGATGGCGGACAAGGATTATTTAAGATTTGTTTATCAATACTGCCTAAAAACTATTCAGCAATATCCAATTGTACATAGATAGTGATAATGATGAATCAATCCAAAATATAGCGGAAAAACAGAAGTCTTTACTGTAAAGATGGTAGATTAAGCAAAAAGGTAAACTTTCAAGCGTCAAACGAGTTGTTTTGTTATGTTTTGTTCCACAAATTAAGAGTTTTTAGAAACGAAGAATTTTTGTTTAATCTGACTAAATTTAATGAGATACATTTAAAATTCGTTTGCGATTTCAAATTATTATCTACGGTAAAAGGACAGCTAACTGCATCTGTAATGTATCCCTGCCCATATTGCTTTATTTCCCTAACAAATTTAAGAAATGTGTAACGTGATGTTACAAATATTATATACTTTTTATAAACTAAATAAAGTATAATATTAAATAATTTCGATGTACATATATGTTCATATTATGTCACTCAAATATTCCTACTTATTATTATAAATATAAAGACGTTACAAATATTATAATTTTATACACTACGTAAACTATAATATTAAATATTATCGATATATATATATTCATATTGTACTACTTAAATATTTCTACTTATTATTATTAAAGCAGCAATAACACAAAACCGCACTAATACACCAGACCATAGAAACAAACACACGCTACATACCTACTCAATAAAACTAAATGACAACACACAACCGCACTACTGCATAAGCCACTAATTAATACGCACACCACATATCTATGCATAGCCAGGCAGGCCAAAGACAAAACTGAACATATAATTCCCAACTGGTTTTCTGTCCATATCGAATAAAAGGGCGACACAAAACCAACCAAAGCAGTCTTGCTTTAGGTAAGCTATACTTAATGACTCAATGGCGAGCCAGCTTGCTGGTTCTTCCCTTTGAGTCTCTGCTTGAGATGTCGCACTTGCGGTGAGAACCAATCTTTGGTTCGTTCAACGCAGTCGGCATACTCTAATTGGGATTTGCTTGGTTTGGTTGCAGGGACTCGATGGCGAGCCAGCTTGCTGGTTCTTCCCTTTGAGTCTCCGTTTGATGACGTCGCACTTGCGTTGAGAACCTGTCTTTGGTTCGTCCAACGCAGTCCGGCATATATTAACTTTCTAAAAATATTAATAATGAGTCTTGCTTTAGGGGCCCTGGCAGGATTCACCGATCTACCGATTACCGATCTTCGCTTTAGGGGCCCTGGCAGGATTCACCAATTCACCGATTTACCTATCTACCGATTACCGAATACCGCTCTACCGATCTACCGAATACTGATTACCGATTCACCGATTCACCGAATACCGATCTTCCGATTTACCGATCTACCGATCTACCGAATACCGATCTACCGAATACTGATTACCGATTCACCGATTCACCGAATACCGATCTTCCGATTTACCGATCTACCGATTACCGATTGCTGATAACCGATTCACCGATTTACCGAATACCGATCTACCGAATTACCGATTCACCGATTTACCGATTAACCGAATACCGATTTTGCCGCCAGCTGGACCTACAACCTCCGACCATTCGACCGCTTACATTCACTGCTACCCAAACTGCTGACGTTACACTGCAATAAGTATTTTTAAGGAGAATATATCAATAAAATACAGAATTATAGTATTAAACCAACACCAACTGCGTTCTCCTTTGATGAAAGTTTGTGGATCTTTCACTCAATCCTGGCACGGCTGAGCTGACCTCAGCCATAAGATAAAACCACTGTTACAAATGGAAAATCCACTATGATCGATGATTTTAGCACTAAACCAAGCTGTAGTTCAAAAACCAATCCGACAAGATTAAAAACATATGGAGATTTGAGGAAAGACTTCTAGAAATTTGCTATGACCGGTAAAAATATTAAATATACTAAAGAATGCCACAGCACTATCAATCATCCTCTTTTCGATGAAAGTAATGATACTACTGTGTTGGAAAAGTGTGTAATTCCTGAATCACATATTTTAAAAGGATTTGTAAACCATTTTTTTGGAGAGGCTTAGTTCCACTCTTGGGAAAAGATAATGCTTTATTATGGCCAAAAAAATTAAAACTCGTTGCTAAAAATTAACACGGAGATAGTTTCGAAGGCAATGCGTGTAGAAAATTAATAACTTGTGCTGATGAACTTAATGATTTTAAAATTTATGGTAAGGTTGGTTCTTATAAAATAACTCCCTACATTGTAGCCTTCAAGGCTATGAATAAAGTGATAGAGTGTTGCTTTACATTAGGTCATGTTAAATTAGGCTTAAAAAGCCATATAAACAATTTTGAAAAAGTCATTAAAAGCATTGAAAATATTTCTACAACTTTAAAAATACACGTTCTTATAGAGCATGTAAAAGGATGCTTAAAGTTTATCGATCACAATAATGGTTTAAGATATTGGTCGGAGCAATGCGGCGAGTAATTTCATCGTGAATTTTTAAAGGTTTGGGAGAAATACAAAATTAACACATTCGAAGATGAATCTTTTCCTAAAAACTTCTTAAAGCAGTTATTGAGTTTTCTTTACTAAACATATAATTTTAGCATGTTAAAAAGAACAAAACAAAAAAAAATTAAACAAAAAATTAAAGAACTTAAAAATATACAAAAAAAAAAAAAAATTTTAAAAAAAATAAAAAAAAGTACAAAAAAAATTTTAAAAATACTTAAAATAATAAAAAATGGACCCAGATATCCACTACGTCCAAGTCGTTGGCCCTGGGTTGCGTTGAGATTGGTTGATATTTAAAAATAAATATTTAAAAAACTAGAAAAAATATAAGTTAATTCACGTTTAAAGTTTAATTCTTCTGGAATGGGAAGTGAGCGTAAAAGTCAGCGGATCACGGATATTTTTATGCACGTATGGATTTATATCTTTCATATGCACGTATAAAATTTTGTTGTAGCCATTTAATAGAGTTTTCAATGTAATAGGGGTGGAGTTGGACCGATTTCATATATATATGTATATATATCGTGAAAAGGATCAGGTACTATTTTTTGGTTTGAATATTTATGACTCTGGATACCTTCTGAATAGTTCTACGTAACACTTACTTGGGCTCTTTTTGATTATACTTGCCGTTACTTCAAGACCACTGTGCTGTGGTACTACTGCGTTGATGGCGTGCTCCTCGGAAGAAATGCTGTCAACTACGACACGAATCGTCCTTGAGGAAACACGTGATCCATCGAGCAAAGTTAGCACCAATACCGTATGCAATTAGTTTTGACACGAGCGCTTTATGCCACACACGGTCAAACACCTTCAAAATAGCCAGAGAAACAAAACTGCTGTCACTGAAAAAGTAAACGCATTGATTCCATTTCTCAGTTAGAAATGACATGAGGTCACCAGTAGAGCGGGCCCTACGGAAACCATATTGACGATCACTGAGCAGTTGTTTATGCTTTCAATTTCAATTCTAAAACCCACCAAAAAGACGAATAGAGTGCGCTTTTTCATCAAAAATTCACTAGATTTATTTGGTTTTTAAAAATAAAAACACCAAATTTAATTAAAAAAAAACTAATTTTATTCGGAATTGCCAATTGTTTTTTTTTTTAATAATTTACGTCACAGGATTATACGAATTTAAAATACATCAATTAAGCTTATTTAACGAATCTAACACAAAAAAATACTAATGTTTTCATATATTTGTACCTTAAATCACATCTTGAGATCAATTTCTTTTAAATGTTAAATCGCAAACTAAGGCACATTTAGTGCCACTGAAACTAATGGCGTTTTTGTTTCTCGAAAAAATGCAATATTCATCTGCCCTTTTTGGAGATTCCGTTCTCTTGAGAATGAAAATAGTGACCTCTAAAATTGAATCGTGTTCTTTTCGCGAAAATGTTGACCTCAAAAGAAGAAAAAAAAATTCAAATTTCTCAAAGATGGCAGAAAGAGGGCAGAAAAATTGCAACATTTTTTCGAGAAATGAAAAAGCCATAAAAAAAACCAATAAAAAAATGTATCATACACCAAACCTAATTTTTCTTGCGCTAAAATTTTCAAAATGCACCAAATGTGGTGAAAAAGGCACAAAGTTGGCAAAGTGCTCCAGATAGTTCATAAAATTGAAGCTTATTACGCTCTCCATAACTTTGGAAGAGCATATCGCAATGGGTCGGTAGTGTGCAGAGTTCGTGGCATCGCCTTTTTTAGGTACCGGCTTGACATTTGCCACCTTCGACAAGATGGAAATATTCCTTCTCTGTTGGAGATGCTGAAAAGGTTACGCAAAGGCCGAGCCAGCGCAGAAGCAGACATTTTAAGCACGATTGGCGGCATGCCATCAGGACCAGAGGCTTTCTTGAGTATTATTTTAGATCACCGTCTTATTTTTAAAGATCACTTCAAGTACGTCACTCCAAAAGCGTATTTTTAAAGAAAAATTCTAAATATTTTCAAGATCCATTCATGCTCAAGCTTTTTTTTATTAGTCTGGTCAGGCTCTATCTAAAAAACTGTTGTATTATCTGGAATCCATCCTATACTAGTCATTCTATAAGATTAGAAAGAATCGAGAAACTTTTGTGTCTTTGTGTCTTTGTGTCTCAGGTTAAATTGGAAAATAAATTTACCATCCTTATATGCCTTGTTTAGCTTGAATTCTCTTGTACGTCGCTATTCTCTTGTCTTCACTGCCCCAATATACATGCTTTAAATAATTTTATTGTCCCCTTATGTGTGCCTTTTCACTTCCGTTGCAATACTTTACGAAGCATTGTAGCTAAACAAGAATCTTCAGCGCATTGCTAATGCTTAATAAATTCAATGTTAGCTAAAATTGATATATTTTGTAAATATTCCAAGTATTGTTTTTAAGACATTAATCCAAGCTTGAGTACTTGAACGTTTTTAGTTCAGTAGTTGTTTAGGCTCTGACTGTATTATTTTTACGATATTTTTATTATTTGTTCTTTTATTATTATAGTTTTGTCATTTTTAAGATCTAGTCTGTTGGAGATATGTGCTTTTCTTGATAATGATGAATGAATAAGTAAATTAATTAAAAATTAATTTCCGAATTCTAGAAAACAAGAGTGATTAAACAGCTTTGTCGCAATATCAATTGAATATTACATTGCAAATTCAATTCAATATGATGAAATCCTTTCCAGTATTATTCTCATTTAATCTTATTACCCGAATAAAATCAAGTTTTTTAATATTTTGCAAAATAATTTTTGCTTGAACAGCTCTTTAAAGTGCTCTTCTCACATAGATGGGCACTTTGCAGTACCAGTAAAATTGCAGTAAAAATAAATTCTTACTGATAATGAAATTCAATTTGCATTACCAGTAAATTTTTACTGATTACTGAAAAAAATTGCAGTACAAATAAATTTTTACTGATAATGAAATTTAATTTGCATTACCAGTAAATTTTCACTGATTACTGAAAAAATTTGCAGTAAAAATAAATTTTTACTGATTACTGAAAAAAATTGCAGTAAAAATAAATTTTTACTGATTCCTGAAAAAATTGCAGTAAAAATTGATTACTGAAAAAAATTGCAGTAAAAATTTATTTTTACTGATTACTGAATAAAATTGCAGTAAAAATAAATGTTTACTGATAAATGAATAAAATTGCAGTAAAAATAAATTTTTACTTATTACATGAAAAAATTGCAGTAAAAATCAATTTTCACTAATTACTTAAATGAAATGAAGCAAAATAAAGTTTTTACTGATTGCTGAAAAAACGGCAGTTAAAACAATTTTTGACTGATTACTAAAAACCTGAACGCACTATCCACTGATCAATGCAGCCACATAAAAAACACATGGAAAAAAACATAAAACCATCTGTGGTTGCTGGGGCTTTCAAAAAAATATTTCCTGATATAGCCTGCAGCTTAGGATGCTGTTATTGCAGCTATATGTGTTCCTGACATAAAATTGCGATTTTTGAAAGCTCTTTTAGAAACAGCAACAACACAAACAGAAGAAGAAGTAAAAAAAATGTTCAGCACTTATGTGATGAAGTATGGCAAAATAGCCGATGCCGAAACTCGTGTTCTGACGCAGACACCGCAAAAATCATTTCTTGATTTTGGGGATAATGGTAAAGATTTTACACTTAACTTTACTTTACATTTTTGCATTAATGTATGAATTTGTTCATCTCCTTCAATACAAGTTAGCATACAATGTGTTTCCAATGACTCGGGAAATTATCTCCAAGAAACAATTTTATACCTCGTCGATCGAGACACAACGACAAATTGTCTAAGAAACCATCCAGCCATAAAAAATTTTTTTCTGAAATATAATACCACACTACCCTAATCGGCACCTGTAGAACGGTTATTTTCATTCGCTGGGATTGTGAATCGTTCCAGAAGGCAAAAACTCAGCGATAATTTTGAAATGCTAGTTTTAAGAAAAGCTAACAGCGTGTAGCTTTTTCATAAGTATATACATGTGCATACATGTATAAACATATCTACATACATAATAATATACATATATAATACATGTGTAAAGAGCATTAATTTTCTTAAATTATTTATTTAATTTATGGCCAGTTTTTCAGCACGATTTCAAACTTTAGTCAAACAAAATACATTATATGATAATTGAAGTCTATTTAACTTCATGCTAGAATATCAAACTGACCGAGGTTAAACATCCAATTTTGATGAATTAAGCTAGGTTAAATTTGACTAAAGTTTAAACTTGTACTGAAAAACTGGCCCTTGGTGCTTGTACATTGATTTTTAACTACCAATTACTACTTTCAGTAACTAGTAAAAATTTTACTTATCATGCAAATGATATTTCATTATAAGTTAAAATTTACTTTTACTGCAATTTTATTCAGTAATCAGTAAAAATTAATTTTGACTGCAAATTTTTTCAGTAATCAGTAAAAATAAATTTTGACTGCAATTTTTTTTAGTAATCAGTAAAAATGTATTTTTACTGCAATTTTTTTCAGTAATCAGTAAAAATAAATTTTTACTGCAATTTTTTTCAGTAATCAGTAAAAGTTTATTTTTACTGCATTTTTTTCAGTAATCAGTAAAAATTTATTTTTACTGCAAATTTTTTCAGTAATCAGTAAAAATTTACTGGTAATGCAATTAAATTTCATTACCAGTAAAAATTTATTTGTACTGCAATTTTTTTCCAGTAATCAGTAAAAATTTATTCTTACTGCATTTTTTTCCAGTAATCAGTAAAAATTTACTGGTAATGCAAATTGAATTTCAATATCAGTAAAAGTTTACTGATTACTGCTCCCAGTAATGCAGTAAATATTTACTGCAGTGTGCCCATGTATGTCTTCTCATTGTGTTTTTATAAAGGTGATCTAGTTGAAACATAATAAAAGGAATACTAAGCGTCATCTTAGTAATGTTTTCCCAAGAAGAATCGAATGGCCTTTTTTAATTGACAATTAAAATTTTTTAATAATAACAATAAAAATAATTTATAAATTCAAGGTTTTTCTTTGAATTTCAGCATTAGGTTCCTGATAATTAATAATTAAAATTTTTTGTTTGATTTGTTGTTGCTATACTACCAAAACTTTCTTTCCTGTTACATTTACACAAATTATCCTAATAAATGCAAAATGTTTTAAAAATTGGTGTGAACATGTCAAATTGCGTATATTGCAATCTTTTGTTTGTCTTTAATTAAATAGAATTAGGAAAAGTAAGCATATGTTAAGTAATCGACTTAACAATTTTTAAATTGTTACTAAAATTTATCTTCTAAATAACATAATGAAAAAAAAACTTTTTTGTATGACTTTTGTATTTTTTCCTTTTCAATTTTATTAAACTGACATTAAGAAGAAAATGACATTATTGACATTAAGAATGACATTAAGAAGAAAAACAAAATTTAGCCAAAATAAAAAAATTAAATAAAACAAAAAAAAAAATCAAAAAAATTGTCTTTAGAACTGAAGTTATTATCGTTAAAAGTTAGCATTCAATAAATGCAATACATTAAATATTTTTCCGTTTGAATAATTTTTTAATTTTGACTAAATTATAAGGAATACATAAATATTTGTTTGACTTCTAGGTATAGTTTTTTTATTTAGATGAATAAATTACTTTCGAAATAAAATATGATTTTGTTGAAATTTGAACAAAAAATTTGAGAGACTTTAGTCCTCTTAAAATTGAAGAAAATCACAAGAAACAAAAAACAATAATAAATAAATTCTAGCAAAAGCCAACTTTTTAGTTGTTTGTCGATAAATCATTGAAAAAGTAAGCAGCCGCAAAGATAAATTCTTTGCCAGAAAGATTTAATTCATCTTAGCGAGCGTTTAAAAAAGTCTATAAATTCAAACATAACATAACATAACATAACATAACATAACATAACATAACATAACATAACATAACATAATATAACATAACATAACATAACATAACATAACATAACATAACATAACATAACATAACATAACATAACATAACATAACATAACATAACATAACATAACATAACATAACATAACATAACATAACATAACATAACATAACATAACATAACATAACATAACATAACATAACATAACATAACATAACATAACATAACATAACATAACATAACATAACATAACATAACATAACATAACATAACATAACATAACATAACATAACATAACATAACATAACATAACATAACATAACATAACATAACATAACATAACATAACATAACATAACATAACATAACATAACATAACATAACATAACATAACATAACATAACATAACATAACATAACATAACATAACATAACATAACATAACATAACATAACATAACATAACATAACATAACATAACATAACATAACATAACATAACATAACATAACATAACATAACATAACATAACATAACATAACATAACATAACATAACATAACATAACATAACATAACATAACATAACATAACATAACATAACATAACATAACATAACATAACATAACATAACATAACATAACATAACATAACATAACATAACATAACATAACATAACATAACATAACATAACATAACATAACATAACATAACATAACATAACATAACATAACATAACATAACATAACATAACATAACATAACATAACATAACATAACATAACATAACATAACATAACATAACATAACATAACATAACATAACATAACATAACATAACATAACATAACATAACATAACATAACATAACATAACATAACATAACATAACATAACATAACATAACATAACATAACATAACATAACATAACATAACATAACATAACATAACATAACATAACATAACATAACATAACATAACATAACATAACATAACATAACATAACATAACATAACATAACATAACATAACATAACATAACATAACATAACATAACATAACATAACATAACATAACATAACATAACATAACATAACATAACATAACATAACATAACATAACATAACATAACATAACATAACATAACATAACATAACATAACATAACATAACATAACATAACATAACATAACATAACATAACATAACATAACATAACATAACATAACATAACATAACATAACATAACATAACATAACATAACATAACATAACATAACATAACATAACATAACATAACATAACATAACATAACATAACATAACATAACATAACATAACATAACATAACATAACATAACATAACATAACATAACATAACATAACATAACATAACATAACATAACATAACATAACATAACATAACATAACATAACATAACATAACATAACATAACATAACATAACATAACATAACATAACATAACATAACATAACATAACATAACATAACATAACATAACATAACATAACATAACATAACATAACATAACATAACATAACATAACATAACATAACATAACATAACATAACATAACATAACATAACATAACATAACATAACATAACATAACATAACATAACATAACATAACATAACATAACATAACAATGTCGGCCTTTGCAGTTAGTGGAGAGTGCGCTTGACTATCAACCCAGAGGTCCCTGGTTCGAATCCGGGTTCGGACATGGTTCTTTTCACTTTCTTTCCTACATTTAAGAATTATGGTAAACTAAAAATCCACAACTAAATTGTGGAAAATGTGGAATTAAAAGACAGGAACAACTAAGGGCTGGAAATGGTTGCCGAGGTTAAGGCATGCCACTAGCCTCAATCCAAAAGCAATCCAAATTGTCTTTCACGTTTGTTTCGCCTAATCAATAATCCACGTTTGGTTTCAATCAGTAAACAAGTAAGAAAAGATAAAAACACTTGTTGTAATGAAGGTTCTTTTAGGGATCTAAATAATCTATCTCTTTCCTTTCAGGTCAAAGACCAAACCTTGTTTGTATAGGGCGTATGCCACGGCTCTTTGATCTTCTTTAAAAAAAAACAGCATAACATGACGTAGATTTTTTAATTTTATAAGATAATGCATACTAAAAGAAGCTTCTTTCGCATAGAAAATTATCGTATTTGTTTTTAAGCGCCTTTGTTCATCCAATAAAATGTTCTCTTTGTCACAAAGAAGTTTGATTTTCAGACACGATTTAACCAACAAAAGCCTATGCTTTTTTGCTTCCTTTTTTTCTCGTTGAAAGAGAAAAATGTGTACTTTTTGCATTTTTTGTTTATGAAACGTGAGTAAAGGCACTCGAATCAGGAAATTTTTCTCGAACTGACAAAAATCCTTCAAATACAATCAATTATTTTCGAATGAAAAATAATCACCCTTATTCTTGAATCCGCGTCGAGTAAATGTCGTCGTCGAGAGTTCACTTTCACCAGTGAATTGTCGTCGAAGATCATTTCGACGATCAAAAATTTAAATATTTCTTTGGCGACGTTTACTCATTAATTGACATGAAAAATCACAGCAGATCTCAAAGTCGGAACTGAAAGTTTCAAGAATATAACAATTTTGTTTCGACGTCGTTTTGAGAGCGAGCGCGTGTTCAAGAGTAAGGGCGAATAATACAATGTAAGAACACATTCGGACACATTAAAAGCCATTTTTTTATTAATTTTCTACCTTGCGTGATGGTACCATTCATAATTTGTTTTCTCTGATCTGAATATTTGCATGTGCGTTCTGTTGTTTTTCCCCTTTTTAGATTAATTTCTTTCAGATCGAACTAGATCGCTACCCATAACTACTCATATAGTGGAAATAATTATTATTCTACGATCCTTAAAAGTACTTTCATTACATCAAGTGTTTTTAGCTTTTTTTACATGTTTACTAAATTGTTAAACAGTTTGTTAAAATAATAAAAAGTATGTGATGGCTCTTCTTTTCCTTTTCTTCCTTTATTTATAACAATTACTTCTAGTTAATACAACAAACTCTTAAGAAAACTCCTGCTGTAGCTGTTCAAAATTTTTTTTCCTCAAAAACTTTTGAAATTATTGCAGCTGCTCTACTTATTCTATGTTTCTCGTTGGCACTTTTGCTGTTATCTTAAAATCTTGACAACAGTAGCTGTCAACATCAATTTTCAACAATAAGCACAACTTTTGGTGCAATATTTATAATCTGTCTACAATTGATAAGAGCTTCTCTACGCCATACACAATGTCTAAACGAGACGACTCCTTCTTTTCGAAAAGCCCCTTAGAAAAAAATCTATTTATTTTTACTTTTCTTTGAGAAGTTTTTGTTGTTCATGCAGTTAGCGACCAACATACAAACTTCGTCAGAGATTTCTTCATTTCCATATAAGTCAGGAGAGTAAGCATGTGTGAAGCAATATAAGTTTTTTTTTCAAGTGTTTAGATGTGAGTGTTCCGAAAGCGTGCATCACAAACTTTTGTTGACTTCTTCAGTAGCAAAAACAATAGAAAGAAAATATTGCATATTAGTTGGCTGCTAGGTGAAACAAACAGTCAGGTCTATCAGTCTCTCTGTCAGTCGCAAGAAAGGAATGTTTTTACTGGATTTTCCTAGAAAAGGAAATTTTCCTTGTTTGTGAAAAAGTTTTTTTGTTTTAAATAGTTTTTCCTCAAATTGGCAATGAGTGAGAAAACTTTTTTCAGACATTTCTTAAAGTTCTGTATTACATATTGTTTTTATTTCTTCTGTTTTTCTCAGAATGCATAATTAATACTATTAACATGGTAAGTAAAGTAAGTAATTCGCAGAAGAATACATTTGAAGTTTTCTAAGTTTAATTGCTTTGATTACGTCAATTTGTGTAGGAGATATGCTTGTTTTTTCCAACTTTTTTAATTTCAAACTTACAACCCTATTCTGGAAACTTGACAATAGTCAACCAGTATTTTTAATATTTCTATGTGCTTGTTGTAATTTTTTTATTTCAAAACAAAATTTTAAGCTGAAAAAATAAAATGTTTTAATAAAATTGTCACTATCTGAAAAGCAGTTGGTCAGTAATGTGTTGGTATAACTTGCCAAAAAAGAAAACTTCATTTTTAATATTTTTCATTTTATTTCCATACAAAAAATTCAAAATTCAAATGACTTAATTTTTATTTGTATATAATCCCTTACAAAATTTTTTCTGAAGGTTTTTGTTTTGTAATTAATATTTTAGCTTTAGTGTGTATAAATTTTAGAACTTTTGGCCATGGATGCAAGCACTCAAAACCTTTCCAACGATATCATGAAAGTGAGGATTACATTAGAAATAATAAAGTTATTTCAATTTTAGTAAAAAAAATTAAAAAAGGCTATTGCAAAACTTTAAAAATTTTGTATGCAGTTTGAAAGAGCCTTTTGCGGCCTTTAATATCTGACAGTTTATTTTTTACCCGTAATCTACCAGCCAATGTATTTACGAAAACCATGTTTTTTTTAGGTTTTTGCAAAATGTTTTAGCTCACTGGTGGCTCTAATATTAGCCAAAATATTTTGGGAATCGTTATAAAATAGACCAAGGTTAAGTTTTAGAGGGGTACAAAAGGAACTTTTTTCTAATGGAAATCGAGACACCTTAATATATTTACTTGCATATATAATATAAAAAAAAACTTAACTTGAAAATGAAATGAAACAGAAACTTGTACATCTTTTTTAATTTTTTAATTTTGAATAAAAAAAATGTTCATCAAAAGCCCTTCATGGGTAAATCCTGGCTACGGCCCTGTTATATGTACTTATCTTTATATATTTGCACAACTCTTCTAACTGCAGGATGTTTTTTTATGAATAGTCCAAGCAACTTACTGTTATATTTGTTATTATTTTTTTGTTATAAGCATCAGATGGTACAATATTTTTGGCTATATGTGTGATTTCACCATCTTAAGACTATTTTTATTTAATTCATGCTTTGGTTAAAACTCCTTTAAAATTATTAAAAACTATTTACAGTATTTGAACTATTAATCGAATTTGAAAGTATTTACAGTTTTTGAAAGAATTTGAAAGTATTTGAAGTATTTACAGTATTTGAAAATATTTACAGTGTTTTAGAAAAGAATTTGTAATTGAAACTATTTGTTTTTGCGCCATTTAAGTACAAGTACGAATATAAATACAAATACTAGGTGCTTGTCTCTGATACTTATTTTCTTAAATACTTTTTTTTGTAGTTAACAGGTATTTAAGTACTGAAAATGCTAAATACTTTAGAGCTCTGATTTTGATTACATCATTTTGTTTAGGAGATAGATAGTAAGTATCAAAGTTTGTCTGTAATACATCATGTCAATCAGTATACATATGTTTGATATGTATGATTTTACTCTGATTATTTTAGTGACGTCACTTTGTATGAGAGGTGTGCGAAATTTGCATTCGCTTTTTTTTTTGTTAGTTTTGAATTTACTTAAAAATAATTTAAGCATAAAATAAAGTAGGCATGGTACGATTTTCATTCAATATTACTCATTTTACCCAGTACGTGTGATGGTATAAAAAATAGTCGCATCCTTAGTCTTACAGAATCATTACTTTTTCAACAAAATAATATTAGGCCTGATTGATTTCCAATAAAACAAATGTATCTCAACACAATTCAATATGCATTGAAAAAATATTCATACAAACTCATGCAGAAAAACAGACTTTGCAACAGACAGACACCACGATTGAAGTTGGTACGGAAACCGGAAACGTGCAAGCTGACAGTCAGACATGTCAGTGCGAAATATCATTATAGTTTCCGTTATAGACGGCAACTTTCTTCCTCATTCATTCTGCATCGTCATATTCATTGTTTGCGCTGTCATTGGTGCTGACTTTTATTACATATTTTTTCCTCTCCAACTTTTATACGCTCTCAGCTGTTTTGTCAAGTTGTAGAAATTTAATCACATTGATGCTATTGCATTAGTTGTACTCGACTTTAAATTAATTTTAGCCTTGAGCATGTTCGAAAATTTTCCACAAAATATAATATACATACAAAAATGAATTTCTACAGTGTGGAATGGTACTGTGAAGATATTTGCATCATATTTAAAATCTTAAATCTATTTCTATTTCGGATAAAATTGTAAATGATTCTGAAGAATACAATCCAAGCAACTGCTTTTGGTTAAAATCCTCAAGCAGTATCTAAATGTATTGATGTGTGCATTGTTATTTCTTGAAGCACAATTGAAGCACGATGGTGAATTACGTTGCATACGGCATTTTTTTAAAGTGTTTTTTTTTAATACCTGTTAGAATTACTCGTTTATATTATATTAAAACAAAACTGATAAATAAACAGTTTGGGGTATTCTTATCGCAATTTAAAGTGTCAGTCAGTGGAGGAACGTTTCACGTGCTTGTAAAATGAATAAAAGTGAAAAATTGCAAAAAACTCGTTTCATTTCTATGGTGCATTTCGACAAACTATCGAACACCAATTATTATTGAAATAAATGAAGAAGCAACTAGAACAGATGGCAACCTTGATAGAGTTGATGGCGGTGATCTATAAATAGCCTATTGCTTTGAAATGTCATATGATTAGCAGCAATACAGTTCAAAAGAATGAATTCCATAATCTGCGCACTCATATACTTGTTTAAACAGTGGTTGATCACAGCTTAATCACTCAAAGACTACTGAAGAGGAAAATGTAGCGATTTCCGAAACAGACTGTCTAGTTAACTAAGTGATTGACTCTATATAGAGTTGTTGTTGTTGTTGCCTTCTTTAAAAATTTACTTGATCTAAAGCTCACAATTTGATTCGTGAAAAATTACAATTTACAACTTTATTCGCGATTAAGCTTCAATTAATGGCTTAAAATTTATGCATAAAAACTTAAAGTATTACCCTGTGAATACATTTACTATGTTAAAATAATATAGTACATAAAAAAGGATGTGTGTGACCAACACGCACAGTAGAAGTAAAATCTTCAGAAAACTGTAGATATTTTTAGTATAACGTCTTTTTCATAAAACATCGTTATCTAAGAATGAGAAAAAATCGACTTGAAAATCAATATTTTGACTTTCGATGCAAATACATATGTGCACTGTTGAAGTAAATTTAACTTTGAAAATTTCTATTTAAAAGTCCAATTAAAGGACTTAACAAAAATATTGTATTAGTTAGAACTGAACCGTCAAGGTGTGTATTATTTATCTTGTTTTCAGAAAAGGAACAAACTTTTAAATTTTATTAAAATTATGACTATAAAAACCATTGGCTATCTATATAAAAAAACTAATGTTCTGTTTGTTTGCTTGTTTGTTTGACCTCAATGCCAATCTAACCTGGTGGTCAATTTTAGTACACATATTGTGTGCATCCTAGATTAAATATATATAGGCATACTTGGTTTTGACTACACCTCTTCGCCCTTTTCAACTAACCTAAATTTATTTATTGAAATATATTCTTTTTACCATCGGAACTTTTTCCAATTTAATATTTAAATATTTCTGATATCTTGTTACCAAAAAATTTAACATATCTTGAAAATTTTTCATACATCAACATTTTCAGTAAACATCGTTACCTAAGAATAAGAAAAAACACTTGCAAATCAAAGTTTTGACTTGTGATGCAAATATCTCTGCTGTTTTTAAATATGTATTTAATATTTTTTTGAATTTTAAAATGTTAAGCTTATATTTTTTTACAAAATAGTCGAGTTTAAAAAATAATTTATTTGCAAAAATGACCCCAATATTTCTTTCCATTTAAAAGTTATGGCTAAAAAAGAAATCGCTAAGGGGCGATTCAGTTATCGCGGGTGCTACTTTTAGACGCATTTAAAGACACTTGCTGATAAAATGGAACACTTTTATCATGAAATTATTCCTTGAAAGGCTACATTTTAACGTGTTCTCTCTTCACTTGCTTCTCTTCACTTGCTTCTCTTCACTTGCTGATTAAAATTAAATAAATAACTATCATGAGGGCGATTTAAAGTGCTTTCGCGGGTGCAACAAAATTATCCCCAACTTTCCAGATTAAAGGACAAAAACGCAAAAGTAGTCTGTTAATTGTGAAACGTTTCTTGAAATACGCTTTCATATGTTGAAATAAAAAAAATTAAAGAGAACAAAAATAAACATTAAATTATTCACTTAAAAAGCCATCGCGGGTGCAACGTCAAATTATCGCGAGTGCAACGCGTCTAAATAAATCTGAATATAAACTTCATATAAACACAAAAATAATAAAACATGAAACTATCTTAATATACATTACACTTCTTTGCACTTAAGTTAATTTTTAATTTTACTTTAACGATCGGATACATGAGGACACTAAGTTTCTTTGTGTACTTACTGCACGGGAAAGAGGTTCCAAATCTTCATCATCCCAGTCACTTTCGATAACATTTTTCAAAATCACCTTACTTTTGATAAGTGAACTAGAGGTTCACGCCACAGAAATGCTGTTGCCCTCTTCAAATTTAAAGAAATATTTTGATTGAATGGCTGGTATACTTTGTAGCCCTTTTTATCATCTAATAGGGCCTTCCTTTCTGCAACTTTATCTGATGATACGAAAATAGAGAAAATGTTTTTAGAGAGACTGCGTGCCAGTTCATAGAATTCCTGGGCACTGTTAACGATGGTTTTTCGAGACTTAACAGCGATCCACTCTGATCTTTTCACACTTCCTTCGATTCCATCCACGGCACCTTTACCATGTGAAGCAGCAAAAAAGTTCCATTCGAGGTGAGTTTTCATTTAAAGATTTCACTTTTTCACTTCACTGCGCATAAAAACGCGATTCTTGTTCGCCTAATGAAAAGTAGCTGCTGAATAGCCTTTGAAAGTTGCTGAATGTCTATTAAACAAAGCTTTTATGAAAAATAAATGTAAACAACTAATTAGATGGTAGAAAATATTTTCAAAAATGACTTTATTGAACATGATGATGACTTTATTATGACTTCAACATTCTTTTTATTGATTTATGTAGAGAAAACTTAAGGATTTTTAGGAGGAGACTTCGCGATGAAGAAAACTCATTCAGCAGAATTTCGGAGGAACACTTCGACTTATATCGCTTTCCCAAAGCTATAAACTTGATTAAGAAAGTAAAACTATATATTAAAAATAAGCAATAAAAAAGAAAAGTATAATGAATTTTGCATAAATAAATATAACCAAAATAAGTTTTTCGGTAGCATAAAATAGCCGAAACTAATATAGCAAGTCGATAACGCGCGTTTGCAACCGGCGTTAACTTTGTTTTCATTTCAGTTAAAAATAAACAGCTGTTGCAGTTTTAACACACAACGGTAATCGCGTTTTCCGTGTAAAGCTGAAAACATTTTTCATATGACGATAACGCAGAACGGGAATTGACCCCCAGGTCTCTCTTGATTAAAAATAGTTTTACCGACAGATGTTTCCGGGTAAGTTGTTTTAAAAAATTCAAAGGCATCACAGATTCTCATTATCATTGTTCCTTTCTGAATTTTCCACTTCTTTCCTGTATTTGACTTAATCGACTTAACATCTTTCATTCCAGGCATTTGTCTGCTAATATCGTCCCTTTCATAAAAATTTAAAATTTGTATTTTGACTTCATTCGTAAGTTTCCGAGGCCTTACTTTTGCGTAGATATTTTTGTCCAATACAGCAATTTGGAAATCAGTAGGTTTTGTTTTTATAACATCCACTGCTTTAGTAGGACTAGCAGGCAGACTTTGCTTCACTCTTGCCACAGACTTTCCTAAAGTATGAGGAATGATGTAATTACACCCTGTTTTTTGCATTTTTTTTCTCTTTAGGTTTCTAGTCGCACGCATTCTTTCTTTTGATCTGATTCTGGCCCATATTTTCAAATCTGCATCTGCATTCATATTCTTTTTCATTATTTTTCTTTGTTTTAAATCACGATCCTTTTCTCGACGGAGGTGGTCTGCATAGAGTTCAGGATTTTCTTTGAGTTTTCTCCTATATTTCTGTGAAGCCGTCTCATTCCGCTGTTCTGCCATTTTTTATGATCTTTGATCTTTCTATATAAAATTGCGAAAAATTATAATTATAATTAAATATAAATCACTAATCACACATTACATATATTATCTTCCAGGGCTTCATAAATATATAAAATATGCCACCATAACAATAGGTTTAAAAATGTTGCACCCGCGATGGGTGCACCCAATTTCAGTTAGCATTTATTTAATTTCATTGCTAAATTTAAAGAAGGTAAAGATTTTTTCTTATTTTTACAAAAAATTAATCAATAATTAATCAATCCAGCAATTAATCAATCCAATCAAAAATTAATCAATTAATCAATACCAGCTATTTCGCGCGTGTGTTGCCAGTAGGGATGGTAATCCTGGGATCCCGGGATCTCGGGATCCCGATCTTTTTTAAGACCAGAATATCCCGGGATTATTCGATTCGAATCCCGGGATTGTTGAAAAAAAATTTTTCACATCAAATTTTTCTAAAATCTAATAAAATCTAAAATTTTTCAAACTACCATCACATATATCCCCCTTTCAGCGATCAACGATCAAACTAACAAGCGTTTAGCTGGAGCGGTGCTTCTTCTCTGCAGGTCTTATATGCAATAAATTAAGGTCTAAGTTAGGGGATAAAACCATTAATGCTTTCGTTTCATAAAGATCGTATTTTGATCAAAAGAAGGAATATTTTTACTAAGCTCTAAATAGAAAGAGTCCCACCGGGAAAATGAGAATTAATTCTTAAAAAAATCAGGAATTGAATGGATTCTTGTGATGCATTTTAGAATGTATTCCAAAGAATATATAAATTTAAAGCAAAACCTATGAATTGGAATCAATAAACAAAAAATTTATTGATTCGTTTTTATTGCTGCAGGAATCGATTATGAAGTATATAACAGTTTTTAATAAAGTAAATGTTGTTAGATTCCTTTCTTGCTTTTATGGTAAGTGAAAAACGAATTGATTCTAAAACAAATTCTGCTATAAGCAAAAAAAGAATCAATCTGTTATGATTTGTATTTTCTGTTTGTTGTTGATGTTTGTGTTTTTGTCAGATATTTTTTAAAAACGATTGTTCTGTTGCTTTCCTTTCACCCGTTTCTTAAAAATTTTACTTTCTGTTTGATTTGTCAGCGTTGAAGGAACAAACTGCTTCAGAAGGCTCGAAAGTTTTAATAATGTATTTTTTGGTAAGTTATGAAAAACCATTGCTCTTTGCTTGTTTAAATCATTTCTTAATTTTTTTTTTAAATGCAGAGTGCATTTGCAAGAAAGGATACGACCAGGAACAGTCCCAAAAAGATATGAAGGAAGCTATACGCAAGTCAAAATGTAAATACTATAAGGATACATTCAAAGCAAAACCGAAGGAATAACCTACATCATAAACATCAATATTTTTGCAATAAATGTGGTATTATTATAATCTAAGTCTCCTTTGTCTAAATATTATTTATTCTTTCAAATTACCTAATAATTATCTCTATTACTTTGAATTATTATAAAATAATTCTTTTTTAATTATTCAAAAAAGAATAAAAGATTTTCTATTCTGCCATACAAACCTATGCATTATGGAATTTATTCATGTATTTCTATTCCAAAAGGGCTTCTTAGCGATTCATACTATTCTCATATTCAAAAAATTCATACTTTTTTCATTTAAAAGAATGCATTTTATAAGCGAATAAAAGAATCGATTTCAGCAGTGATGCAAGTGGAAGGCAGAAAAGAATGTACTACTTTTTGTAGGACATCACAATGTTAAAAATAACCAATTCTAGAATCAATAGTTGGAAAAGTGAATTGATTCTTTTTTCATACACAATTGATTCTTTTTTCCCGATGGGGTATTGTATTTATTTATTTATTGTATTTATTTGAAATGTATTGACTTCTTTGTTTTAATTTGAATGTGCTATAGCATATAGTAGCCAGTTTTGAAAAAGTATGTTTCAAGGAAAATCGTGCTTAAAGTTACCCTTCTTAGTTAAATTTACTCTGGCGCACCAGGTTTTAAGCGCTGTAGAATCTGTATTATAAGCGGAATTGATTCATTGAAAGATAATTGAACAATAATCAATCTAAAAAAAATTTAATTTTAAAACAATTGCTGTTTAAATACTGATTTAAAATAATTTTATGTAAGCAGTTACTGCTAAAGCTTAGTATGCTGTAGGAACAAACATTTTTAGGACTCAACACTAACACATACTTACCATAAAGTGTTTGTTGAATGTGTTAGTTGAACGTTATTGTTGAATGTCAAATTTCCACGCCAATTCAATGTACGGCCATATAAAAAGCAGCGAAATTTTGACATTTTAACTCTCCAATCATGATTGTGAACTTGGCTGCATTGAACAATTTTTTTCGGTTCAACAGCGTACTAACCAACGAAAAAAAAATTCGCTACCTTTTCGCTGTCAAAAACGCGATGCATTTCTTACGGAAGATTTTTTCGCTTCTACAGCATACTAAGCTTAAACCGAAAATATGTATTTGTGCATGTATTAAAAAAACTATGTTATAAATTACAGAAGATATATGATTGGTCAAATTTTATGCTTGGTTTTCTTATTTTGAATTGGTACAAATTGTGCTTCTTTGTTATATCAATGTAATGCAGAGAATGTACTATAAAAGAATAGAAGTGAATGTGTTGCACTCTTTGGCAAAAAAAAAAATAACGAAATAAAAACTTCTTTAATTTCGGGACGATCCCGGGATCCCGGGAATGTATTTTCAGATCCCGAATATCCCGGGATCGAAAAAACTCCGAAAATTGCCATCCGTAGTTGCCAGGAATCAACTTCGAGCTTACACCAAACTTTTGAATGTCAATGTTGGTAAGGGCGACACAAATTTAAATATGATCTTAAACACAAAAATAGTGTTTATTTATTAGATTTAGATTTGTTTTTTTTCTATTTGCATAAAAAAATGTAACTAATAATGTGATTTAGAAATTGGTGTACAGCATCTTCTACGGCAGAATCGCCATGAGTGCTTTTGTGGCGCCGCATAGTGGTTGAAAAGTGGAAATAAATACCAAAAGTCATGAGCTCTTTTGATGAATTTGATTCTTTAAGTTGTTTAAGAATAATCTAATTAGCATGATTCCAAAATATTTTGGAGAAATATTCGCAGGTATAAAATTGGTAATTTTCAAGAGTCGTTACAAACAAACGAAGAAAAATATTGCATTCTGAGTTTTTTATTGGAAAACATTTCTGCATACTCGAATATTATTTTTAGTTGTAATTTTTATAATAAATTCTTTATGCAAGTCAATATGAAGGAATAGACGAAAATGTAATTTTTAGCAGAATATATTAGCACATCGCAGACTTCGTTTTTCATTTATGGAATAGTTTTAATTGTTCTTTATTAATTGTTTCAAATCACAAAAGTAAACGCATTTTTGCGTTTTTCACAACATATGTTAGAAACCAAATACGTTTAGAGTATTTTTTCAGTCGTAAGAATAACTACATTAGCAATTTTATTTAGTATACTTTTAGGCATTGCTTGATATACCAAAGACTTGAGTGAAGCATAATTAAAACAAACAAGCAATGTATGCTACACGACTCGTGCACTTTTTATTACACTGCCAAAAAGTATGCTCTTAAATTTGTAAGATGTTGCTTGTATCAGTCTTTAAGCCTACCCATCCTAATAACATTTACATACGTTGACTTCCGATAAGGGTACCCGTGTGTAATTTGCATGGGAACACTGTGTAAGACAATGATCGGCTTGTGTATTTGTGTTTGCGAATATTTAATTGTGTGTGAGCTCATCGTATCATCGCGTTGTCAGTTCGTGTTATGGCTTCGGCTCGTAAAGTTGGTTAACTTTGATTTGATTTTATAAAATTTTTACGATGTCGCGCAAACGAAAAACATCTTTTATCGAAATGAACGTTTCTGTAGGCAAATTTCTAGCGCAGCGCAATCATATATTGCTTTACAAAGTGCTACTGGGAAATAAAATCCCACTCAAGCCCCTAACCAGAAAAAATGTTCCTTCATCGAGTTCTTTGAACAATTTACCATGACGAAATGGTTATCTAAAAATCTCGGAATTTTGTATTTCCTTGAAGCTGCGTGAATTGACATGCCGGATTTAATGTCGTTGAGGGTCAAAGCAATGTCACCTGCGTTATACTTTCTTCTGGATGTCATTTCAACAGATATTATCTGTATAAAATAAATTGTTAATTTAATAGTGAGTGGAGTCAATCTGATCAACATCCGCCAAAAAATGAGGGCTCTGAACCCATTACTGCATGGAATCGGGATTTAATGCATGCAAATTCAAGTGTAGAATCTGGCATTAACTGCAAACAAATATCAAGAGCCTGATTATTTTTTCGGTTTTTTTAAAGTCGATTTTCTTATTGTGAATGTCTTTCAATATCTTATAAGAAGTCCAGGCTTAATGGGCTAGTAAGAAAGTTTATAACAATTTATTTTCCTGCTTTGAGCTCCTCGGGCTCACATTTGGATTTTTAATTTTTCTGTAATATTCCAATTGTGAGCCTCCATGGCTCATAACTCGAAACATCGAATTTAGTTTCAGATATGAGATATGAGCCCCCATTTTTTGCCTTGACAGAGAATATTTTTAATAAAATATTTTAGAAATAAACAATAAATAATATTCAACTTTTGTTATAACCAAAGGTTATTATAAAAATCATAACAAAGTGTCCATACCTGATGGCTTAAAGTGTGTGACTCTTTGTCAATATTCTTTAGAAAATCACTTGACTGAGTAACAGCCCGAGACACATTTTTTCACTTCAAAAAATCACTTCAACCTGAATATTTCATACTCAGTATATTAGCTGAACGAACTGAACGAATTTTGACGAATAATTATAAATTTACCGTTTTAACTGACATTCAAAAACTTATTAGCTAGAGACAGAATAGGCTGTGGGCTCAAGACTGGGTGTTTTACCATACTCCTTATTGGCTTGGCTAAAAAAATCGGAGTAGACCACATCACGGTATTTAATAAAAACGGCCAACATAACCTTTTTAAATTTTTTTTCTCATTTGAGAAGCCCCATTTCGATGATTTTTGGTAAGTTTTCATATTCATATTCATAGAACCATGCCACATCACCGGTAATGATAACTCTATAACATTTCTGCCCAAACAAATTATTCCTTTAGCGATATCAATGCGATGATGTTTCTGCTGCGCTTTCATTCGCCTCATGCTCAAAACATTGCGAATATGACTCAGCACATTCCCAACAGGCACATTTTACAGGCCTAACAGGCATATTTTAAACCAGTCCACAGTGTTCGATATTTTGAGTTTACGGGGACAAAAGTCTGCAACTTAAAAACTGTTTATTCAACTAAAACAAATTTATTGCACACACAATTTATATGCAAGAGCAATACCGGGACCACAAAATAAGTTACATAATAACTTTATTTTCTCCTTTAAAATTACAAGTAAAGCATCACAAATATTTAGTTTATTAAAACATTATTTTTATCGAGAACAATAATATTTTAAAAGATATTACAGATATTCTTAAATAAAAAGGTTACGCTGAAGACACTGGTATTTATTTGCTTAGGCCTATATTATTTTATGATTTTCTTAAAAAAAATAATAATACCAATATGCATCCAATTCCAAAATATCCTTATTTATTTTAAATTGAAATTGTTGCAAAAAATTGATGGATTTAACATGCTTTGAAAATTATTTAAGTATATTTATTTATGACATTAGATTCCTGGATTAAAAAAAATGAGTAATAGCATTACTAAAAATTATCAATATTTACATTGAAAAATATTGTTCTTGAAATTTTATATTAATTTATAAATCAAAATGTGGATATGATGGCTGAATGGTGACAAATTAATCTATGCACAGATAATAAATATTGATACCTAAAAGGGAGAACATCGTAACCAACATTCAAACGAAATAAGCTTCATTTCATTTTCAGGATTCTGTTATATTTTGGCTTGTCCTCAGAAAATATTTCTTATTATATTTCATTCTATATCTTTAAAAACACAAGATATATTTCATAGAGGCTATTTAACAATTCCCATGAGCAACAAAAGCTCATCAGTTGATTGATTAAGCAAGTTTTTTAATTTCAGTGATGAGTTTTTTCACAAAGAGCTGAGAAATCTTTTGGAGGCCTTCCAGGCATTTTTTTTTTTTCATTATAACTATTATTAAGTTTACATTTTTTGCTTAACCACAGGGCTTAATTTTTCAAAAAAGATTTCATTATACTCCTTTGTAATATCAATTTTTTTAAATAAAAGAGCAACAGTTAGATTATGAATTTTAGCTTTGACAGTGCATATTTTAATACTCCGCACAATTGATAACTGTCAATTTCGGAAGGTATTTTTCCCAAAGTATAATAAATCTTATTTTGTTATTCGGTGACGCGGTTCTACTGGGACGTTGCTCTCTTAAAAGCGGAAAATATAGGCCATCGGCGTATAAAGGCACAGAATTCTTATCAATACTAAAAAGCAAATGTATAAATATTTTAAAACAGCTGGATTTGAAATAGTACAATTTTATATTTTTTTTTTAAATCACTATCAAAAGCAGATACTCTTTATAATTTTTTTTAAATTTCAGAGTATTTCTAAAAGTATTTTTTTTCAATTACACTAAGATTGATATAGTTAAAAAACCTACAAAATGAAGAAAACTTACCACCAGAAATGATATCCATATTAAAAAAATTAAAAATGTAGGAACACTCTTTAAAATGGGACCAAAGTGAAGCTTTAATGTAAATAATATTTTTTGCTATTTTTTATATTGATATGTGAACTTTGTGGCGCTTTTAATACAGCACGCGCAAAAAGTTTTTGACTTTCGTACTCGAAAATGTTGTTTTGAACATTTATTTTGACAACAAACTTTATTTGACATAAAAACTATTACTTAAATTTTTCGACTTTTATCCCCCTAATTTGTTCTCCATCAAACACTGTGCAATCGAATAAAAAAATTTATGAAAATTTCTCAAGCTCGGTCTATTTGAATTGGAAATTTCGGGTACTTTTTGATCAGAAGGTGCATGTTTTAAAATTATCCTAACTATTGAGTAAAAATAAGCGGTTAGTTTCAACTGAGCCACATGTGTAAAATAAGGTAAAGCCAGTACGTTAAACTGTATTTAAAATGATTACGGGGTTCAACAGTTTTTCCGCTACACACCAACCCACTTTCATTCCATTTTCCGCAGGAAAAATGCCCTAAGTTTATCAAGTCGATAATAAAAATTTTATGTAAACTATAGAAATAAACTGCTTGTGCTTAACCACATTTTGAGGGAGTACTTAAAGTAAAAAATAAAATGCAATACACACATACATATAAAAACAAAATGGATTTTTTATAACTCATTTCATAGCTTTTTATTTATATGCTCAAGAATTTAAGCGAGTTTCTATCAACAATTTATTTATACTTTTTCTCATTTTCTTTCAGCTTTCAATAAATAAAACGGATGATAAAAATACTCTGGCTGCGTTTTTAAGAGATATAATATAAAAGTAAGTACTCCAACTCCTTCTCTAATTTCACCATGATACGATATAATTTCACAAATTTTTCCGCATGAGGAAGGGCATAAATAATAGGAAAATCAACACAAGAAACGCATAACAACAATTGTTGCTCATATTCGGAGCTTATACTACATTTGTGCAGCAACAGCAACTCTTACGCTGATTTTCGGCCATGCTCAATGCATTTTAACATTGCGCCTGTTTAGTAGGCAATAAATAGTAAACAAACACTTGAGTTGAAAGAGCGGTTGCCTCACACAACATTTAAAATTACTCAAAGTAAAAATTTTTCGCTCTCTCTTGGTTTTTCTCGCTCTCTTTCTGCACACCTGTTAATTTTTTGCATGCATATTCCAGCCGTTTCTGCAAAGCTTAAAAGCTTTCGCTGTCCTAACAATGACGCAAAAACAATTTATATCCACTCAACAGACGATTGTCAAGGACTCTCGTTGCTATTGGCAAAAATTATCCATTCACGTACACGTCCTGAGCTAAGCTGAGCATACGACGATTATAAATGTGACACAACTCGGTAGTCCTTGTTTAACGCTGTTCGCAGAGAGTCGCACATGTTGGTGGCTAGAAGCGCTTCGCTCTGCCATAATTGTTTGTTTGTGTGCGCGAGTGTGTTTGTGTGTGGTTAAAAAAAATGCACAGAAAGGCAGGGAAAATTTACCGCTACACGTGTTTGTAATTTTGTGAACTTTCCAACGTATTACTTCGACCGACTGTTTTTATAGCATACTTTTATGAGTTTCTTTGTCCTCGCTGTTAGTGTGTGTTAGTGCGATATACAAAGTAGACGGTGCGCTCATGTATGTGTGTTTGTGTGTGGCGGTGTGAGTAAATTTGGCTGCGTAGGCAAGTTTTTGCAACTATGAAAAAGTTTTTACGCTGCCGAAAAGTCAAAAAACCGAGAAAAAATTAATGATGCGATAAGATTACCAAAGCAAAAGTTATAAGATTCGGTCAACAGTTCGGTTAAAAAACGGAACAAAACATAACAAAATAGAACACAAAAAAAAACACAAAAGAACAGCAAAACAAAAAAAAAACAAAACAACCCAAAAACAACATTAGATAAGTTAGCAAAAAAGAAAATAAAAAACACAAAAACCACAAAAAACGCTGCTGCTTAAATTTCATTCACGAATTTGCGCTTGGCTCATGATTCTCTATATCTCAAGGTTGGTACCTAATACTGTTTATTTTGCGCCCATAAGTATGCAATGCTTCATGGCTCTTTTTTATTTTCTCCATCACACTCAATGAGGCATAAATATTTATTGCGTTTACTTGCCGTGCATAACTTTCTTGCAAATTTTCTGCGCTTAACGGTTTGACCTTAAAAGCGTCTTATTTTTTTGTTACTAAATCTTTATCTTACTCAACTTTTCATCTTGCACAAACTCACTGTTGTATGTAAACAATTTATACATAGCTTCATTGAAGCAAATGATTCGTTAAAAATTTATGTAAAATATTTACTTTACTGTAGAATTCGTTTTGATTTCCTCTTATTTTTTATGCAAAATCATAAAAATAAATTTCCTCAAATCATGTTCGACTTTGTGACTAATGATCGAAAAATCTGCTTTGCCTTAAGTGCTGTTTACCCCAATGTTCAGCTTTAATACAGAAAACGCCACCTCACCTCATCACCCATGCTTGCTGGGAAATGTCAGTGCGCAGTATTTTTTATTTATGTAAAAAAAAAAGTAAAATGTTTATCTTATCTCTTTCCACTTGACCTACAGTGGGCGTAAGTCAACAAAAATGCGGTAGTATGTACCTTAGATTGCAGCAACAAGATAAGGAATTATGTAAATTGATTTGTACATGAAGAGATAAGATAATTCAAAATTGTTGCGTTTGGTTTATATTTTACAGAAGAATTTAACTATTTTGAAAACTGCTGGTTTATGCTTAAATTTCAGTGCATATATTTATAAATTTAAATTTGTTTTATTTTTTTTAAGCCCATTTAAATGAAAGTAATTTATTAGAACTCTTGTCAAAACATTTCATTAAGTTAAAAAACTAAACATAGCAGAATAGGTTTAAAAGTACGCTATTATGAAGTAGTTTTACTGCGTGCTTCGAATCTGCTTTTAATATTTTGGTTCAATATTTATTCAAAATTTTTCTTTAGCTGTTGCCATGTAGACAAATGATAGTAATTGATGTTATGGGTAATTAAAAAACAGAAATACTTCTTTTTTAAGTAAAATTCACAACAATAAATCTTTCTCTTAGAAACTAACAATAATTCAGCAAATCTTAATCTAAAAATTAATAACTATTTGACATAATTATAAAACTTTGTAGATCTTGTATCGTATATGGTTTTTTCGTAATAAATAAAGCGATTGAGTAGAGTTTCGAGAATAGACGGACGTGGCCTAGCTCCAGTATATGCCAGACAGGATGGGCGTGGTCTCGCTCTGGATAATCATGTTTCATTTTAACGATAGTTACGATTTATGTCTAGTACGACGGTAAATCCAGTCTTTTAAGACGTGGAGTATTTGTGGATTGAGCAAGTTTTTTGCCAAAAAATTCGCATGGTGTTGAAGACGCTCTTTGTATTTTTGATTGAGTGCAATAAGACTGCTTTTACCTAAAGAAACATTAAGGTTTTTGTGAATATTTTCATTCTTTACAAACCATGGTGCATTCGTAGAATTTTTGATTGTGAACGCTGTATTAGCTAGGGATGGCCACTTTTTTAAAAAACCCCCTTTTTGGAAAACCGGTTTTGTATATTTTGGTTTTCCACCGAAACTAAAAACCGAAGAAAAACACCGGTTTATATGAAAAACTTTTTTTGCATCTATACCGATTGACTGTTTTGTAGATGTTGGCGCAAGTTTGAAGTTCTACCTCCTATTTTCAACCTTTTTATGCAGAGGTTACACTCTACCACACCATTCTCCACTTTTCTGTTTCATTTTTTTTCATATACGCTTATTTTTTCTATTTTTTTCAAAGTGTTAATGTTCATGCAGCATCGCTGCTTTTTTGTCAGGGTTGCTGGTTGATAAATTCTCGTTATCGGTTTTGGACATTTTCCAGCGGTGTAACGGTATTTTTCCTTCTAAAAAAACACCGAAAAAACAGCGGTTTAAAAAAAAAACTGATCGCTCTTAAACACCGACCGTTTTTGGCCATCCCTAGTATTAGCTCAACATTAGAAGAAGTAGCTTTCCCCAAAGTTGTGCTCAGTACGTCCAAATTTGTTTAGTTATTTATAGTACTTATAGTATTCATAAGTACTCTATAAGTAACATCCCTATAGGAACAAATTAACTTGCTTTTAAAAACAACTAATTAAAAAACTAATTTAAAATAAACTAGTTTATGAACTACTCTGAATTATATTAAGGCGGTATCCACTTCAATTTTGAATAGTGTTTATTGCATTATATATGCAGTAATTGAACATCTTCTTCAAAACAAGTGGCTTAAAAACTACTTTGAATTATATTAAGGCGGCGACTACTCTGATTTTGACATGTTTTTATTGCAAATTTTTTATAGATTACAATTTTATATATATTAAACTATGCTATTTCATAAAATATTATTAACCTTAGGCTTTCACTAATATAAATTTATGTATTTTTTTCAAAACAATAAAATAAATGATCTCTTTGATGTATAGATATATAAAATCTTTATGCTTTTAAATTCATCTTCAGCAAGTGGAATATTAAACAGTTTTCAATTGATTTATTTTAAAGCAATTAAAAAAATAATTTAAATTTAACTAATTTAACAAGTAGTTGAAAATATATGCGGTCTTCAATTGTATTATTTTAAAGTAATTAAAAAAATAATTAAAATTCAACTAATTTAACAAGTAATTGAAAACATGTGCAGACGAAAGTCAATTGACTTATGTAGCGGACATCACCATACAAAATATATTAGTTCGTTTTATGGAAAAAAGACAGAATTTCAACTAGTTGTGGTTGACAAAAAAACTACTTTTTCAACTACTTTTAAATTAGTTGATTTTCCTACAGGGATAGTACAATACTATAGTTACTTATAGTATTGTATAGCTCCTTATGTTCCAATTGGAGCCTTGAATTCCTATTAAGTAGCCAGTTTAAACTAAGAGCCTTTAACTTTATTTGGGTCTTCTTGGACTCAATATGATTTTATCCAACAACACCCAAATAGTTCATATTATTCGCTTGCGGAATAGATATTTAATTGAGCATAGCTGTTAATGTAACGTGCGTGCTTTTCAGTTCATTGAATCTTCTTCTCCAGTTTCTTAACCATGTTTCCAGCGTTTCTAAAAGTTAATTTAGTTCCTTGAAAAAAACTAAAGGGTTTGCATGGGTGCTTAAAATAGATATATCATCAGCAAATCGTCGCTTGAAAAAAATAAATGTCGTATGCGAAAATTTTCACTTTTCAGATTATTGAGAAAAAGGGGCTTTAATTCAAAATGTAGCGGAGCAATATTCTTTCTTTTAATACGTTTCACAATAGATTATGATATTTTTTTGGTCTTAACGTTATTTTTTTAGAATTTATAGCTCCTTTTTCGCAATAATCCCAAAAGTGAAAATTTTCACATACGACATTTATTTTCTCAAGTGACGAAATGTTGAATTACCAATCGATTGCTTGTTGGTAGATTGCCTGTAAATATCAGGTATAATAATGGATAGAGGACGCTACCTTAAGGGACATTTTAAATAATTTTGTCAAAATTTTTGGAGTTTTTTAAGCAAGGATTTTTAAAAAACGGTTATAGATATTTGAGTAAATACTTTTTTATTGTTTAACAAAAGTATTAAAATTAACAAAAACAATTTTTTTATTGTTCGTGACGTCGTCTCCGCGTCACACGTGCGTAAATGAAGCAGTAAAAAAAAATAGAAAAACGGTGTGCGGGATATCTCGAGTTTGGCGTATCTGAAACAAAAAAAAATTGTTAAAAGTTTAAACCTAATGTGAGGGGCTGACTACGTGTTGTTTTAAAAAATTAATTTAAAAAAATAACGGGTACGCCAAGTTAAAAAAAGGCCAAGCATTTTAGAACAAAAGTAACTGCACAAATTTTCTGAGGATTTAAAAAAAATTAGAAGTAAACCCCTCAAAAATAAATTTTTATAATTGAAGGGTTCGGGACAAAAAGGTGCTAACCCACACTGAAATCAAAATTAAGTTTTGTATGCAAAAAAAAATCTCAGCAAGTTTTTTATATGCGTACTGAAGATGAAGTTATTATCTTTATTCGTTAGCGAGCTGCACATAATTCAGTCTTAAATTTTAGGCAACAAGGTGGTAACCCACATAAAACATGTTTAACGCATTTGAGAGTTAGATGGCTTCTTTATATCGCAATTTTGAATACATTGAATTGTTTATATTTTTCCCATAAAAAGTGTTTATTGAGTTATTTTTTTAATTTTAGTTTTAGAAGTCCTGCACACAATTGTATTTGCATACTCAAAAAATTCAAACTCTTCCGAAAAAATTCACATGTAAAACTTTCAATGTCGGCTGTTAGCCACACTTTTTAACTTTATCACTATTATTTAATTTTCCTTTTTAGAAATCTTGCAAAGAATGATATCTGCATACTCAGAACTTTAAAGTCTTTCGTCTGTCGTTGGTAAAAAATTAAAGAAATTTATGTGTGGGTTAGAACCTTCTTGCCGAACAAATTCATATGTAAAAGCTTCAATGTCGCCTGTTAGCCACACCTTTTAACTTTTTCACGGTTTTTGAATTGTCATTTTTAGAAATCATCCAAACAATGATATCTGTATACTCAGAACTTTAAAATCCTTCGTCTATCGGTGGTAGAAAATTTAACGAATGTATTATATACTGTTTGCTCAAAAAACCTGTTTTTACATATTCTGAGTCTTTTATGGGCCACACCATTAAACATTTCTTACAGATAATAATTTTGGTTATATAACTTGTAACTGACCTTTTTTTCTTTTATGAACCTACTTATTAAAACACATTACTAACAATGAAATTTAACTAAATTTTTAATATAATGAATGTTTTAATGAAGTAAAAAATTAATAATAGATATTAAATAAATAAAGATGCAGTTTATTTTATATTTCTTCCAAATCGTTTTCTTCATTGTCTTTCGAACTCTCTAATTTCTTATAAAAACTGTGATGGATCGGCGGAATCCAATCCAATACAGAAATTAAATTTTTATATTTTGCTTTTACTTTTATTTGTTGCTTGTAGAATATTGGTAAAGTTGAATATGAATAATAGCTGGTCGACACTCTTTTTTAAGATTAACCAATTAGTACTCAATTTCATAATGGTTATAGCTTCCTCAGAAAATCGATTTTGTGTTAATTTGCTCGATGTGTTATGATTTTTTTTTAAGTGAAAACTTCTTTAGGTGCGTTGAACGATTTTGGTAGAGGGTAAGTCTTTGGTTTGCGTCATCGTGATTTTCCGAGTAACTCTCGTCATCAATACAGACAGCGAGCTTGGCAGAATAACCAGGTAGGGCCGACTCGGAGAGGAATGAAGTAGAAAGCAGAGAAAAGCGAGCTAGTTGTCAACATCAGCTATTCATCTCGAGTTTCTTTATGTTCATGTTTTGCAGTTGATTTTTGGTTAAAACTTGTTTTTTTTTTGCTTTTTTGCAAATTATCTTATATGCCCTTATTTGTTTGATATTTGCATGGTGCGAAAATGTCGGGTCATTTTCGCATAGATTTTTGCAATATTCCTGGACTGAGGGCGAATTTTTCTCGGTATATGTTCATTGTACTCTACATAGGCCTCAAATAATGGCACTAGGCGATACCCAGGTGGCCGAGGATGCAGATCCACTGGATTTTCATATACCTGGGTACCGCTTACTGCCATTGTTTTCTTTGCATAGAGGCATCGCCCTTTTTATAAGAACGGATGTAGCATACCAGTGTGAGAGAAGTCTGAACGTGACCGATCCAGAGTTTAGCTCAATGTGGGTTAGGTTCAGGCTTCGCTCACACTTGATGCATTTTTGTTTTATTTATAGAAGCCCAAATCTAGGGAGAGAGCCCACTTTTAACAAACTGGACTCTCTCTCTGATTCGATTACGCATATTTTGGGGTTGTTTCCTGACAGTGAGATCGTAGCAGGCGATTTCAATGTCCACAACATGTTGACATATTTGCTGAATCAAACCAATTGATTTAACTAGTGTAGGAACCCACTTTTTTTCCTCAAAGTGATATGCATAGCCATAATACCCTTGACCTTTTTCTGACTTCACATCATGAAAAATATGATGTGAGTGTCAACGCACCTCTTTTTCCATATTCTAACCCCTGCATCTCTACGCCTAAAGCCCCGAAGAGGACTGCATGGTTTTATGGAAGGGCAAATTGGACTGCGTTAAATAATTTTTATCGCAACTTCAATTGGAAATTATGTTTCGCTGATAGAAATGTGAATGCCGCGGCTGTCATGATACAAGAAATTATTTTATTGGATATGTGGTCTTTCATTCCCAATAAGATGAGAAGCATTAAACCAAAAGACCACTCATGGTTTAATGAGACTTGCAGGATTGCAGTCAGGTCCAAAGAGGAAGCCTTTCAGAATTGGCGTTCTAACAAGAATTCTGATACTAAAAGACTTCGCATCGAGGCAAGAAATCGCTGTAATGCAATTTTAAAACGCGAAAAGTTTCTGCACGAAGCTCGCATTCGAGAACAGGTTCTTCTCTGCCCCAAAGGGAGCAAAAATTTTTGGTCATTTGTTAAAAGAGTGCTTAAAATGTGTGCTTTTTCGCTGGCTCGGCCTTTGCGCAACCTTTTCAACATCTCCTACAGAACAGGAATATTTCCATCTTGTTGGAAGGTGGCAAATGTCCAGCCGGTACCTAAAAAGGGTGATGCCACGAACCCTGCAAACTACCGACCCATTGCGATATGCTCTACGCTTTCCAAAGTTAGGGAGAGCATAATAAACTTCAACGTTATGAACTATCTGGAGCACAATCAACTGCTCAGTGACCGTCAATATGGTTTCCGTAGGGCTCGCTCTACTGGTGATCTTATGGCGTTCTTAACCGAAGAATGGAATAAATGCGTTCACTTTTTCGGCGAGAGCAGGGTTGTTGCTCTGGATATTTCAAAAGCGTTCGACCGAGTTTGGCATAAAGCTCTCGTGTCAAAACTTGCTGCATATGGATTTGGTGGTAACTTTGCTCGATGGATCACGTGTTTTCTCAAGGACAGAACGATTCGAGTCGTAGTTGACGGTATTTCGTTCGAGAAGCACGCCATCAACGCAGGAGTACCGCAGGGTTCAGTTCTATCGCCCACCTTGTTTCTGGTTTTTATCAACGACCTTCTGTCGTTGACGCATAACCCAATACATTCGTTTGCGGACAACAGCAGAATTTGCCATTCATATTCATTCAAAAAACGCCCAAGCTCTATGGAGATTGAGAGAAAAAGGCAAAGTATGAATGACACACTCCTTAATGATCTACAAAAAATCTCCGAGTGGGGTCTTGCTAATAGCATAGAGTTCAATGTAAGCAAGACCCAGTGTTGTCTGTTAACCCACAAGCGAGTGAATTGCCCTTTAGCTCCTCTCAGTATGAATGGTGTGGATCTTGTGGAATCAGCCGCTCTTGACGTTCTGGGCATATCGATCCAATCTGATGTTCGTTGGAATGATCATATTTTCGATGTGTCGAAAGAAGCGGGCAAGTGCCTAGGTTTTCTAAAATGGTGCAAAAAATATTTCACTTCAGCTGATCTTCGCATGATCTACACCTCATATATTAGGCCGAAAATAGAGTACAATTCGCACATTTGGGCAGGGTCTTCAAGATCTTATTTGGAGCTTCTGGACCAAATTCAACGTCGTGAGATATATTCGATAGGAGATGAAAGTATTTCATCCTCCCTCAACTCTCTTGAGCATCGACGTAATGTAGGTTGCCTAAGCCTTCTGAATAGGTATTACCATGGAAAGTGTTCAAGGGAGATACATGGCCTGACGCCACCAGCTCGTGTGTTTCCCAGGTCCACTCGGGCAGCTGTCCAAGCTCACCCCTTTACCATTGCATCGATGCCTAATAGAACCTCGCATTACCGCAATAATTCGTTCTTTAGTCGCGTGGTTAAGTTGTGGAATAATCTCCCTGCGAGCGTGTTTCCCGGCAGTTTTTAGCTGTGCAAATTCAAAACAAATCTTCACCTACACTACTCCATCTATCCACCCTCCAACTAAATATCACCCATCTTCTGAATCAACACAATGCTTATGCATTTATAGGGGGCATCCCCTGAGCGTTGGTTCAGTCTAAAAAAAAAAAAATTGAACACTTACTCGGCATTTAATAGTTTTATTTACACTGTTTTATAATATTTTCATTCAAATTAACACAAACTTAACACACGTGTCCGCTCTATTTACAATTTGAAAGCATAATATTCTTATTTCAACCTTTTCATTTTCCACTCTTCGTTAAAGGGCCAAACAGACCACACAGACTGGTTGTGTTTGCGCAAACCGTTTGTATAGTGTGTAATGAAAATCACACCAACTTGCCATAATCTCAAAAGTTTTATAGAGTGAAGACGTGCGTGAAGGAAAATATATAAAAATGGAAGCAGAAAAGAAAAATTGAATAGAATTTGAACTAAAAAATCAAGTCTGCGCAAACAAAGTCTATGTAGAGTATGGTCGTCGCTATGACGAGAAAAAAGTCTTGTTTGCGCAAACAGTCTGTCTAGACTATTTGCCCCTTAACGCGTGAAGGCACTAAGCGAGCAGGTCATACTTGATTATTCTACCATGACAGCTAGTTGGTTTTTAAATGACGCTTTCGGATCTTGGCTAAAAGGCGCTCAGCAAGGCATATTAACTAGGGGCCGAATTCCAGCATCCGTGATTGAGCAAAATTGTACAAGATTGATAGGCACTTGTCTATTCGTGCTCTTCGTAATTTTGCTCGATCACGGA
Source organism: Dichetophora obliterata (assembly GCA_963920525.1). Lineage (NCBI taxonomy): Eukaryota > Metazoa > Arthropoda > Insecta > Diptera > Sciomyzidae > Dichetophora > Dichetophora obliterata. Next base: position 91,782,179 of record OY986437.1, read on the forward strand.
TGCTGTAATTCGGCTCCAGGTAGGCTCGATACGGAGAGACTTTAAAAAGTACATCTTATATTCTGTGTTTATTTTGATTCCTTTTCGACAATACCTACAATTCTGTCAAAATCAAGTCAAACGAAAAAAAGCTGAGTGCCTGTTAGCCAATATCCAAGAGCGTGTGTTTTTGTTTTATGACCAACATAAAAACATTTATAGTTTTATAAATGTCGCCAGCATATTCTCTGACTGGGACCATGGTATAATAAATGATAGGTAGGAGTGATATTTCGTGTTTCAACCATCAAATGTCAAACAAATGAAAACAAAATAGAGAACGTGTGCCCCACACATTGGCCGCATTCAGAGGAGTCACCTGTTGTGAATGGATCATTTAATTGCAAAGGTTTCTCACTCAAATTTAAAAAAAAAAAACATTTGCCAACTATTGACTCCGCTGAAAACTGCCAATGTGTGTGACACACGCACTTTATATTGTTTTCTGTTGTGTGAAATTCTATGGTCACAGCTCGTGAAAAAACAAGTAGTTGTCAAGGCTACCTAATAATAATTTTATCATGACTGGGACTGCATCGTCCAAAAGTTTTTGTTTCTTATTTCAGCTACCATACGCCTATAGTATCTTTTTTAGAATATAATTAAATTATTAATGACGCAAACAGTGAACATAATGTAAATGAAATTCAATGAAATTTATGTAATTAAAAAATAAAGGGCTGCACAATTACAATTGAATCGCTGTACAAAACATGTGTGGGGATCGCAATTACTTTTATTCTAGCACTCTCATTTGCGGATAGCTTTGGCGTGAGCGAAAATTGTAGGTAGTGTGCGTGAGTGGAACACCGGTTGAAAGCAAAACAAATAATAAATTTTCTATCGCGTATTAGTTATGTGCATACAAATAACTTGCAAGAGGAGTACAAGTTGGCAAGTAATTGAAATACTTGATACCTAATTTCGTTAATTTAGAAGATGAATTTGCAGTTGCATGTTTTAATTTAAATTTATATTTTATTTAAAACAAAAAAAAATCTATTCTATCTACTATTCAGATAAAGTTAACGAAAACACTAAAAAAATTCAAAAAATTTAACTTTATGTGGGGTAATATATAATTATTAATTATAATTTTAGTTTAAAAAAATAAGTTTAAAATCGCCGCTCACAATTTTTACTTTTATAGCGTCGTTATTAAAACTGCTATTAATATTATTTACTGGAAAAGAATCACTGTTTGTTGGCTGTAAACATTTTAGCATTTAAAAATTAAAATAAAACAGCAATTGAATATTTACTTACTTCATCAATTTCCATTTTTTTTTTTTTAAGTTAACTCTTACTTTATATTTACTTTACTATTGCTTTCATTAGCAACTGATAATGACTTCTGCTTTCAGCATGAACTATACAGTATTTTTTCATTTGCCGTGATAGCGACCGATAATTACTGTAATTGATGAGAGCAAGTTGCGTATGCATTTGATCCGAGAGAGAGAGTTAAAACATTACTTTTGTCTCTGAGCAACTAGCAACGGTTTTACGCTATTTCTTTGCTTAACTTTGCTACAAGTGATGTGCCTAGCTAAAATTATTTGGTGGAATCAAAGAAGCAAATACATATGTGCAGCCATTTAATACAAATTCTATGTATACGTACATTATATGTATATTAATTATTTATATAAGTTTAATTTATATTTTTGTTTATGTGTTACCCTGTATTTTATATTAATACCCATAATTAAAAATATAATGAAATGATAAAAGACGAAAATAATGTGCATTAATGCTGAACCGGATATACGGATGAACCGAATCTGGGGCAGAAAATAAACTCCACTTTGCTCGCTATGTTTTCTGTTTTCCTTGTAGCAAGATCTCAAATGTAGACATTAAAAGAGACTTCAAGACGAATCAAACAATATATCATATATAAAAAATAGAAAATTTATTTTCTTTTATGAGGATTATTTTTCATTCAATAATGTTCCCTGTATTTTATTTTTATGTCAGCAATATTCAATTTAAATGTAATAATATAGTTTGGTGTAATTATAAAATAAAAATGCTATCTGAATAAAAAATACTTTAAAAGATATAATCAAAGGCTGAGGGAGTGAAAATATAAAAAGTTTTCCGATTAGCATGACATTTTTATAAAGCAGTAAAGCGGTCCGTGGCAGAATATAGTCTTCCAGGGAATTCTATTTTTTATAGTCCCCTCACTGCTATACTTTCTTTTTTTTTTTTTTTTTTTGGTACGTCTCTCCTCGACTTCTGAATTCCAGATGTATTTATTGTTTGTAACTCTTTTTTAATTTTATTAATTAAGCAATTCTACATTTTTTGGTCGATATGCGTTGTTGTTAACCTTTCTCTTTAGGTTAACGCAAAAAGTTGCGATTGGCCACAATTGTGGAACATTCGGTGGAGTTAAATTTTTCGGCACACATACTCACTTCCACTTGAATTAAAAGCATCGAGAGTTACGTAAGCGTAATGTGCAGACACCAGGTCTTGCCAAAAAAACTATTTTGTCCCATCGGTAATACTTACGGATGAACTCTCCAAGCGCCTGTATGCTCTTTTCAATGTAAATTTGCGATGTCACCGCCAAGCCTCCTTTGAAAAATACGGGTTCGCTGATGCCACGTTGGCCAATAGCCAACCACAACAAAACCTTATCTGGGAACTTCGTCTAATTAATACATTTGTTCTTCTCTGGTACTTTCACATTGGAGGATTCAAAATAATTGGTAGACTGCAACTCGTTGCATTCAATCGTAAAGTAGGACTCGTCGTCCATCACTCCAATGTATGAAGAGTTGGGTGAAAAATAATTTTTGGAAAATTTTACTAATCTGGTTTTAATTAAATTTATTTGTTTTTCAGTATTCTTTGGAGCGGATTTTTTATTTCTTGCGTTGAATTTTCATTGATTTTAACTACTTTTTAATTGTGTTTTTATCAACTTCATATTTTTTTGCTAACTGTCTGTAGGACTTTGCACTTCGTCCAAGCGTTTAAGCTTTCAAGCGAGCGTGAACCTTGGAGTCACTAAACACCAATGTTGCCACAAAAAAATTTCGAAATTACACAAAGCTTTCCGAAAATTACACAATTCTGATCTCATAAAATTAAAAAAAATTTCATTTTCTTCTTTGCAAAAGAATAAAAAACCAAATTATTTCAATGACAAATCAAAAAGAGTTTAAAATAACATAAAACAAAGAATGTGTAAAAAAATATCTTGGATTACGTACACAATAATGAGGTTACAAATTATTTGCAATTTTATTGATAGGTACATATCAGCCTCTGGCTCAAAAAATTATCTTCAACTGCTTTTTATTCCTATTGTTTATTTATTCCTGAGAAGCTATTGTATGAGTGCTTAGCCTATTTCTTTTGCCAGTCTCTCAATATTAATAAAGCAAATATTTTTTTCACTGAAACATTAAAAAATGAAAGTATTAAAAGAAATCTTATGTCTACCCCAAAGTTAGAAAAAAAGTTCCTCTCCAATAGGATTTTAAGACTAAAAACTTTTTTCCAATAAGATTAAACACAGGATTGTGATTCTTAATCTAATAACTTGTAATCCAAAACAGCGTGTTCCCGCGTTTGTGGGCATCATCAGAAAAATCAAAACTTTTTTATTTGATAAACAACTACAATATAAAAGTTTCGACATATATTAATTATTCCATTGCAGTTATTTAAAGATATTTCTCCAAGACTTTCTTGATAGCAACTCTTTCCACTTTTTTAACTTTAAGAGAAAATAAATTTTTTAGAAAGAGGTGAATTACTTATTCAAAGCAAGTGTTCAATTAAAAATTTAATAATGTGATTAATAGGTGAAAAACTGTAGTTTGGGGACATTCACAATTATTTTAATTTCATTAGAGAGCTGCCTTTATTTTTTCTTTCAACTACGAAATTACACAAAAATTACACAAAATATTCACAGTACATCAACAGTACAATCGTTTCGAAATTACACACGTTTTGTGTAATTACACAGAAAGTGACAACACTGCTAAACACACTCTTTTTGTCAGAACCCGTCTTTCTATCTATGTTTTCTTTATTCTCTATCAGTTTTAGTGTATTATAAATATATGTTTTTTTAAATCCCATGTCCTGAATATGGTGAACTATTTAATTTTTCTTTTTGTTAGGATTTTTTTCCCAAAATTTTCAAATCAATTCCATTTATTAGCATGTTGATAGCTCTTGAACCATTAAGAATTTAATTTTTGTTTCTTCAGCGAAGTTATTCCTATTATTCTGGCCAAGAACATTGCTGAACAAATATATATGAAATATCGTTTGAAATTGTCTTTAAACCTTTGAAAATTGTTTTCTTTTAAAAACACTTGAAATAATTTTTATATAAAAAATATGATTTTATTTGGCAGAATATTTATGGTTAAAAAAAAATATTGTTCGCTATTTGAAAATTAAAACGATGAAAAATTATTATTATCTTGTTTATGTAATAAATATTTTTATTTTATATTTGTAATTGTAGTATTATATTGAATATTATAATGAATATTTAAATCGTATAATGAATTAAAATTAACTTTAATAATTAATTGTAGAATTTTTGAAATGCAATAAGGCCTTAGACAATAAATAAAAAAAAACTCAAAAACTAATTTTTTATTTATAACATATTATTTCAATATAATATAAAAATTAAAACCACATTCAAAATATATTTTTCAGTATAAAAAAACCCCACCCCTAAACATATTCAAGCATTTAAAACCAATAGTATGAGTACCATTTTTTCTAAAAGAATTGTTTTTAATTTTCTCAAATGCAAATACTTGTATGCAATTAATTTAGTTTTATAATATTGCTTTCTTCTCTTAAATTTATTAATATTCTTGAAAGTGTTGTATTAATATATTTTTAATTAATTGTTTTATTTAATTAAAACGAAAAATATATATATTCTCTTTTATCTCATTTTGAATTCCTCTATTGAGAATGGATTAACTCATGAACTTTTCCGATAACAAGCTCCTTGTATTGCAAACACAATTCCTTGATAAATTTAAAAATTATCTTTTACGTATTATTTGTTCAAGAATATTTGATGCTATAAATTTTACGACTTGATATTTAGCATTCTTACCACTGTTTATTCTACACACAACTTACTCAAAGTTTCAGAAGAAAAAAGCAAAGTTTAAACATCGCATAAATAAAGGTGACACGCTGTGTTTAACGACAGCAACCATTGAAAGTAGCGCTTTTAACCCGTACGAGACTCACTTTAAATAAACATCAGCTAAAATGTTACTCATTAAAACAACACTAAATAATTTTGTTTTGCACACAAATTACATAAAATCTAATTAAAATCACGTTAACTATGTGACGGCAAGGACAGCAGCACTAACAACAACAACAGCAGCAAAAACAACAAATAGTTTCTCTATGCAAGTGTGCAGTAAGCTTTAATTGAAGCAACGCTACAAAAGCTTAACATAATAATAAGAAGAAGAAGAACAACGAAACCACTTACAATAACGAAATAGCAAAAGTGTTTCTAAGCTGAGCTAGTAAAAATGTAGCCTACTTTTAGGTGTTGCTGTAGCATTTTTCATAAATTTTATTATAAAGCTTGTGTTGCCTGCATCTTTGTGCAATTTTGCACTTTCCTGACACTTTGCTAGAGAGCATTAAATAAAACCGATGTATACAGGTTCTTGTTGTTGTTTTCTTTTTACCGTACTTCGTTACGTATTAAGTATATGTCAAGTAGTTGTCGTACACAACATGCACACACTCACACTGACACAAACACAAAAAAGTCACTCAAGCCCATCAATAGCATCAGTATAGCAGCTGCAGCCTTGAATATAAATGTTTGTTCATTGCTCCCTTTTGTTGCTGCTACTGCTGCTGCGGGTGCTCCTTAAAATATGCTACAACATTTATATTTGCTTAGCACTAACGTATTCTTTGTAAATTTTTGACATTGACTTTTTGTATGCAGCAACGAAGCAGAAGCAGTAGCAGCAGCTATAAGGAATATTCCAAGAAAATGTTAGAAAACGAAAAATTCTTTCAGTGAGAATTATGTACAGAAAAAACAGAAGTAAAGAAGATTTTTATGTTTGCTGTAAGAGTAATTTTAGAATTTATTGCGCTACGCTCAGCAGGGCGTATGAGCAATAATAATTGTAATGCATCATAATAAAGAAATTGCAAGCGTTTGCGTTTGCGTTCGCGTTAATGTTGCTGTTGTTGTTGTTTTGTTTTTTGTTTTATTATTTGTTGCTTCTCTGACATGGCATAAATAAAACACACACATAAACATCGCAAAAACTTAATGTCTTTGCTTTTTGTGTTAGTTGTTTTTTTGTGACTGTGTTTGTGTACTTAGTTATATTGTTATTGTTGTTGCTGTTGGTTTTGCTGTTGGCTTTTGTAATGAACTTCAACCATGATGCATATTTGATTTGAGTGTATTTTAAGTGTGTTTCAGCATCTATATTTGTGTGTGTATTTGTTATGTCAGTGTGTGTGGCGTGTTTATGTGGGCTGTATGCGTGCGGTTTAACGTTTTTTGTAATTTTCTGGTATTATTTTAGGCATGCGATATGTGCAAGCTTTACCACAAAAGCCGCCTATTTTTAGGCGCTAAATGAAAAAAACGCCAAAGCTGTGCTCAGTAAAAGAACTGTTTTTTCATTTTTTTTTTTTTTTTTTAATGTTAACAAGTTCACAAATGTTTGCAACTTTGTTTGTTTTTAAAACAACTAACCCTATAGGAACAAACTAACTTGTTTTTAAGAACAACTAATTAAAAAACTAATTTAAAATAAATTCGTTTATGAACTTATTTTTTCATTCAATTTCACTTCAATTTTTAATAGTTTTTATTGCATTATATATGAAATAATTGAAAAACTACTTAAAAACATGTGGTTTAAGAACTACTTAGAATTATATTAAGGCGGCAACTACTCTGATTTTGACAAGTTTTTATTGCAAATTTTCATTAGATTACAAGTTTGTATATATATTTGATATTTCATCAAATATTATTAACTTTAGGCTTTCACTTATATCAATTTATGTATATATTTTTCAAAACATGTATAGAAATTTAAAATTTGTATGCTTTTAAATTCTTCTTCAGTTAATAGAATATTAGCTAGTTTTCAATTGATTTATGTTAAAGTAATTAAAAAAAATATTTAAATTCAACTAATTTAACAAGTAGTTGAAAACATATGCAGACGAAAGTCAACTTACTTATTAAGCGGACATCACCATACAAAATATGTTAGTTCTTTCTATCAGAAAAAAAAAAGTCAGAATTTCAACTAGTTGTGGTTGACCACAAACTATATTCTCAAGTACTTTTAAATTAGTTGATTTTCCTACAGGGAAGCGATATGTTGGATTTGTTCAAACTAAGTTTCAAAAAAATATATTGCATACTTGTAGGAAGCTCTATAAATAAACTGTGTAAACATAGAAAATATTGAGTTTAAACAAATATTTATATATTGTTTTTAAAATAAAATTAAAATACAATAAATAAAATTTTATATATGGGTTGAGCGTCTATCTTTGAATGTGAACATGCAGGCTGTTTGCTGTGAACATGTTTGCTGAGCTAACACTATAAATAGTTACGAAATGCTTTTTGAGAATGATAAATTTTAATTTCACTATAAATTGTTACAAGAAAAATAACAAATAAATATTTATTTGATATTTGATGATATTTCGATATTAGATATCAAGCAATGGACTCGAAAAGTTTATAGAAATTTATTCATATCTCTGCAAGCTATTTAGATTTTTAGTTTACGCTGCATAAAAATTGAATTTTGGAGGGTTGAAAATGTATATCGTCGCTGCGCCAACAAAAACGGCTATGTGTTTTTTATCGAATTTTTTATTGCATATTTTATTGACACTATCTATTGCTCACATTTCTGCATTCACCGTTTTTTTGTATCTCTTTTGGTTTAGAAGTGATCAAAAACAGCTATGTGCTCGCAGTACTAGAAATACTCTGAAAAGACGGGTATACGCTTACTTGCTTATAACTGTTTTTGATCGCAGGCGAAAAAAAAAGACGTGTGTGACCATAAACAAAGGTAAAAAATGTTCAGTTTAAAATAGTCACTATCTCAAAAGATATCTGTTTTATAGTCTAAGGGCCGTTTTTTCAAGGTCTGGTTAAGCACTAATCAGAACTTTAACTGGCGGTTAGCAAAAAAGCATTTTCTCAATGTTTGGTTAGGCCTTAAGTGCCGGTTAAGTTAATGGTTAGGTCTTATTTTTTAATTAAAAATGGATAGAATTTCGAGGATTTCGTTTTTTTCTTACTTGAATTCGATCCAAAATATAAAAAGGACATATGCGCATATGCGTGATTACGTGGAAGAGTAGTACACTTTCTTCATATGCACTGAAATTCGGCACTCTGTTGCGTTTTTAAATTATTTATTAATTAATCCTTGTTAGATATTTACAACTTGCACATCAAAAATAAAATAACAAACAAGCGTAAACAGCTGATATGCAGTTTAGCGTATTCACTATTGAAAAAATTCACAATTAATGACTTAACCGACAGTTACCCTGCAGTGTAATCAACTAGATTTATACCAGTCAACAACTAGTTGGAAATATCCAACAACTAGTTCGATTTATGTCCTATTCTCATAGCATCGACTGGTATTTTTTACGTGGTGATGTCATTGGAAAAGACAATTGTCTTACTATAGATAAGGTTTTAACTAGTTAGCAACTCATTTTTTATGTAAAGTAAAGTTCTAGTTATGTTGTGACTAGTTTTTAACCAATATAGTAATTATCGAATTAAAACTAGTTCATAGGTTCATATTTTTTCAATAGTTCATAGGTTCAAAGAACATATATTTTTACAACAAAATATTAGCTAAAGGCTAAAGTTAAAGCTATTTGATGAAATACCATGTTTATGGTATACTACATGTTTTTAAATTAGTTTTTATATGTTTTAATTTGTTTATTATTAGTTTGTTCCAATGGGGTACCCAGCTCCAACTGGTTTTGGAACTGGTTGATTTTGATAATATGTAGTATAGTTTGATTTTGGCTAGTTTTACAACTGGTTTAATGTGACTTGACAAAAACTAGTTGGGTTTAAACTACTTTTGCAACTAGTAAATCGTGACAAAATATAAACTAGTTTGTTTCGACTAGTATAAATACTACTCATGTTTTAATGCTGACTAGTCTTACACTGCAGGGTACTTAACCGACACTTGGTGAAAACGAAATTGTTTTTTTAGTTATCGTACGGTTAGCTAACTCCCGGTTAAGAGCTTTGCTAACCTGACATTGAGAAAACGCCCCTAAATATGGAAGAATGCAATGCTACTCTCAATAAAAAAACTGGAAATTGAAGAAAATCCGACTGCAGGTGGTAAAATAGCACAGAGGGATAAAATTTTTAAAAAATCGTAAATTAAGGCTATTGCGTAAAAATATAATGTTTGGATATTAAATTAAATATTTAGGCTGTGTGCGAATTGATCTAAATGCGACCTAAACTAAATAGTGTCGATAAGGCAGTGCTTCCTAATTTAGGAAGCATTTAGGCAGCTCGAGAATTTCCTAAATTATTTAGGAAGCACTGCCTTATCGACCCAATTTAGTTAAGGTTGCATTTAGATCAATTCGCACACGGCCTTAATATACATTTAATACTTCTTTTCACAATTTTATGGAAGTTACTGTGTTATACAATGTTGTTTAATTTATGAAAATATGTACCTATGTTTGCAAATATATAATAAAAACAGAATAACTTTTGTATTCTCTCAATGGATCTCACTCAACGAAATTTGGATAAAACTCACTTGGTTCAGGTTTTATGCTGACCAATAAAGTAGTTCACAACTCTGGCAATGTGTGCCGACGCATTATTCTTTTGTTTAAAAACCCAAGAAATGTGTTTCGAACAATTTTTCATTGGTAACAATAATGGACCACCATTTTGAATTAAAAAGTATCCTTCGGTAATGCTTGTGAGTTCAAAAACATATCTGCATTAAAAAAAATTGCAAAAAGTTATACATGAACAGCTATTTAGACATTTATTGATCAATACCTTTGTTTAAAATATTATTTTTAAAAAAAAGCAACCTATTTATGACCATTTGCCACAGATTTTCACTTTTTTTAGCAAGATTGGAGACAAGATGCTCAGTAACACATCATTATAAAATTTTTTTTTATTTAAAACCCAATTTAAGTATAATTTTAAGCACTTCTAAAAATATTTCTAGGAGCGGGGTTTTTTGGCATGGGGTGTAACAGGAGCAACGACCAGTTAAGTAATCAAGTCCTCAACTTCTCCACATTTAATCTAGGCCAAACGGCAGTATTCTGTACAAATTGCAATCGATTCCATACCAAGAGAATTGAAATCATGTATAAAAACAGCTATGTGCTTTAAAACAGCGCAAATTTTGCCTGTCTCTAAAGAAAAAATAAGCCCTGATTACATTCCAGACGTTATATTGAGTGATAAAATCATAAAAATAGTTAATAGTGTTGTAAGTCTTGGATTTAATATCAATGCCTACCTTACTTGCACAGATCATATCAACAGTGTAGTCCGCAAAATCTATTATATCTTGCGTAACCTTAGGATGTCGTCTGAGTATACACCGATTGATCTAAGACGTAAACTTGTAATTCAGCTCGTTGTCCCCGTCATAACATATTCTGAACTTGTATACAGCAAGTTAGGCTCGCGGTCTCAACTTAAATTGCAGATCGCGTTTAATCATGCCACTCGTTATGTCTACGGCTTGCGTAAATTTGATCATTTAGCTCAATTAAAAAACTGTATACTTGGGTGCGATATCATAAGCTACTCTAATGCCAGGAATTCCATATTTTTACACAAACTCATACACCACAAAACTCCTTTCTACTTATTTGAAAAACTGAAATTTATTCGGTCAGTTAGAAGCCAAGTGCTAATTATACCTAGTTTTAACTTTCTAAACTCCACAAGACTATTCTTTATTAATGCCGCTAGATTATGGAATTCATTGCCTAGTAGCTTAAAATCCATAGCGTCAAAAACATCCTTCAAACATGCTATTTTGAAGCACTTTTCATCACATAATACTTAACAAAATATCAGATCTTTAGCTCTATATGACTTTCTCTCTCTCTCTCTCTCTCTCTCTCTCTCTCTTGTTTGCTCTTTCTTAATTTACGTTTTATCTGTCTTATGAATTTACATTTGTTTAACATAAAAATTTTTTGATAACACTTTTAATTGTATAACAATAAATTTAAATTACTTTAGATTTAAGTTTAAATGTTTTATAATAAGTTGAATTCAAATTATGTCTTTGAGCTCTGTACTATAAAAGAACCTAGTTCTTAATGTACTAATATAAATAAATAATAATAAATAAAATTAATAAAAAATAAATGTTTACCACGTCGTAATGTGCAAAAAAAATTCTTTTTTTTTCAACAAATCAATAACATATTTTTAATATAATAGTATCTAAAAAAGAAATTTGAAAAATAATGTCCTTGGACACAAGGAAACAGTTTTTTTCACCTCCTGAAAAGTTACTGAAAAACACATAGCTTTTTTTGTTGGCGCAGCGACGAATATGTCTTTTATAGCAATAATTTAATTTGTAAATTCTTATACCGAAGTGCATTCAAGAGTAAAATCCTTATATTTTTTAAGATGCATACGTTTGAAAAAGGAAGAGTTGCAAGCAAAATACATGATTTTTTGAGTTTTGTAGGGTTGGAAATGTCTATATCTTTTATAGCAATAATTTCATTTATAACTTTTATATAGTGTTTGCTAGAGTAAAATCCTTATATTTTCAAAAACTCATTCCTTTGAAAAAGTTGCAACCAAAACACGTGATTTTTTCACATAAAAAGACTTTTAGGAAAAGCAATCTAAGAACGAATTCTTAGCTATTAAAAGGGCAACAATATCTACCTCGTTTTTTTTTTTTCGTTTAAAACTAATGACTACTCTGAATACTCTGAAAAATGCTTTTTTTTATCCAATATATGTTAATGTATTTTACATTCTACAATTTTTTTTTTAATAATTAAAGTTTTCATTCTCATATTTCTAAAAATACAGAATATCTCAGTACAATAAGCTTTTGAACATACCGTCGTTATCTTAAGAAAAAAAAAAAAATGATACGAAATTCAAAGTTTTGACTTTGGTCGTAAATATTCGTTTTTTTTAATATATTTCATGAAATTTTCTTTTAACTAGAAGCTCAATCAAATAACTTAGAAAAAAATTATTGCAACAGAACTATTTGCTAAGGACTTAAACTTAAATTTGTTTCTTTTCAAAAAAGCTTAAAAAAATTAATTTTTCTTAAAAAAACAGTGCAAAAAATGTTTTTATTGTTAAAATAATAAAAATTTAAAATTGCATTTCTTAAACTCTTTGATATAACATATCATCTCAATATAAAAAAAAGTTGGTACCTATGTATGTCTGACAATCACGGCTCAACCACTGAAGCGATCTACCTTGTTCACAACATACGTTCGTATGGTACTCCGGAATGTTTTAATTTGTGTAAGGCCCCCCGAGTTGGCGCTGGGCACCTTTTTTTAAAATTCTTATTTATGGATCGATTTGTTTTAAGTTCTCATCGTATAATATTTTAATGAAAAGAAAGTATATGGCTAAATTTAGACCCGATAGCTGGCGCTGGGTGGAGATATTTCCGAAAATTTATTATTTATATACAAATAAAATCGTTGGTGCGCCTATTTGTGTTCGCATAACTTCTGAACAACTTTAACGATTGAAGTCATGAAACAAAACAGGACATACAAACTTCACCCATATTTACGGATGGCAGGAAGGCATAGAGCAATGTCTGCCAGGTCATCTAGTTTCTGTATAAAAACTGTTTCAATTTGACACAAAATTTGATATAGTTCTTTTAGCCCATTTCTAACCAGTGTTCGATTAATCGAACATATTACTTTGATCATTGGCTATTTGAAAATAGTATTAACCATAACCACTGTAATTTCAAGGGGGGGTGGGGGGTTGAAAAATACCAATAGGCCTTTATTGTAAATAATATTAAATATATAGTTATGTATAGTTAAAAAAAAGGTAATGATAAGGTCTTTTCGCCAAAAGACAGAGCTATCTTTTACAATAAAAAAATCAAAAACAGGCAACACCTAGATGATACAGGTATCAGTTAAAGTAAGTGTTCGATTAATCGAACGTTGGCGCTTATCCATACCATAAAATCCTTATCCATACCATAAATTATGGTGTGTGGATTCGTTCGATTAATCGACCTTTTGATTTTTAACATAAGAAGAAAAGGGTCGAGGTTTGAAATTTTTTGATGACAAATTTGAAATCAGGGGAGCCTAAATACTCTAGAGATGTACTTTATATCAAAAAATGCAACAATTTTTGCAGCGCGGTAAGAAATGGGTTAAGAAAACTGCGATAGTACACTCTTTGATTTTTGTGACTAACGGAATTTTTTTAACATTATTTTTATAATTTTTAAAAAATTAGTCTTTAAGAATATTTTCCTTGGTCCCTTCCTACCCCCTTTTTTTTACTCAGCAACTATTCAATTTTGTGTGACTGTTTGTTTTTTCCACTTTTTTCAAGTTTTAATTCAATCTTAAGAAATACGAATGTATGATTTTTTTTACCGAAAAATTTGTCGTGAATTTATATCAACGTTTTTTCCTAAATGACCTTGTTATTTATTATGTTGTTTTATATGATTTAAATACAAATTCTAAATGTTTGATAGTGCTTGCACGGGTATCACAAAGATTTTTGACGAAGCCTTTAACACGGTCGAAATTGCAATAAAATCAGCTAGTGATTTTTTCCTTTTCATATTGAAAAACTTTGTTTTTGTTGTTGTTGTTGTTGTTTCTTTGGAAAGATTCGTTAGAACAATTAATTGTTCTATCTTTGACCTTAAGCTCAATAATCCTTTGGTCCATTTTCGAGAAATTGAAGGTTCAAGGTCAAGTACATGTTGATGCAGTTTTTGTTAGAAAAACGTTTTTCTTATTGACTTAATTGACTTCGTGTCAATGAGTGAAACATTTAAAATTACTTGGATAATAATTTTTTAAAAATATTTACCCTCAAAACCCTCCCCTTATGGTCCAAATTGACCACAGAAATAAAAAACCCTTTTTTTCGTATAAGAGCTTTGTTCAAACAAAAACAAGTAAGCTTTTTGACGGAAACATATTCCCCTGATATAGTGGCGCTAAATGAAATAACAAATTAAACCAAATTATCCATCCTTCTGTGTCCCTAAAACTACCTGAAAGGTATTAAAACTAAGTTTTTCATACATATTTTTCTTTATTTTCTCAGATGGATTCATCTGTTCTTCTGCTTCTTCATGTAAATTCCAACAGATGTCTCCTAAGAGAGCATCTATTTTTTTTAACACTGTTCCAGTATTTGAGTGTCGCCATCATCTGATGGAAACGATCGCCATGCTCATCAGATTCCTCCGGCTATTGTCCTTATTTTTCAGCGTGGCAATGCAGGAAATAAATTTTCAGCGACATTCTTACATTTAAAGTATGGAAAGCGGTAAGCATTCTGTCAATGTGTAAGCGCCAATCATCGGATCGATGAATTCCTAGAACAATTTCAATTACCGCTTTAACACAATGATATACTATCAACAACTTATTATGGCTGAGAGCTAGTTTAAATTGCTCATCCTTCAACAAGCGATAAATATCGGGTCCATTTAGTATTCCTGTAACAAATAAATGTTGGGAATGAAATTAAAAAACATGTAAACACCAACCTTCGTTTATTTTTATACTACTCAACCGAGGAAAAATCCTGCGCAATTCGTTTCTGATGACGAATCTGATGAGCATAATGAACGTTTCCATCAGGTGACGGCGAGACTCAAGCACTTGTACAGTGGTAAAAAAGTAGATACTCTCTTAGGAGACATTTTTTAGAATTTACATGAAGAAGCAGAAGAAACAGATGAATCTATCTGAGAAAATACAGAAAAATATGTATGCAAAACTTAGTTTTAAAACCTTTCAGGTCATTTTAGGGACACAGAAGGTTAGCTAATTTGGTTTAATTTGTAATTTCATTTAGCGCCACTATATCAGGGGAATATTTTTCCATCAAAAAGATTACTTGTTTTTGTTTGAACAAAATTTTTTTATGAAAAAAATGGTTTTTTTGATTTATGAGGTCAGTTTGGACCATAAGAACTGGGTTTCAAGGGTTAAACTGTTTTAAAAAATTATTTTCCAAGTAATTCTTAATGTACCAATCATTGATATGAAGTCGATAAAGTTAACGAGAAAAAGTTTTTCTGACAAAAACTGCATCGATTTGTACTTGACCTTGAACCTTTGATTTCTCCAAAACGGGCCGAAGAATTAAAAAACGGTACGCGCCATTAAATTCAGCGTCCTCGAGTTATGCTGAAATAATGTGTCCCTTGCTTGTTTGCAAAAAAAGTGACCGATTCATGCCCAGTGTTATGATACACAGTATCAAAATACATGCTCCTGCAAAATTGTACACTGCTACAACTTAAAACGACGTTTTTAATAAAAAAATTTTAAAAGCCTTCTGCGCAAGTGCTTGAGAAATTTAGAAAGTTTTTGCTTCTCCTGTAAAATTATAAATAGTGTTGTTACGCCTTCTTGCATTTTAGGTAACATAAGTCCACTTTGTGTCTTACGTAGACCCCTGCCGTGTAGGCTTAATTCAATGGTGCTCCATCGCATGGGACTAATAATTGGCGTTGGCCAACGCTCCTTCGGAATTCAAGAGATTCATCAGAAAGGTTCCCCTAATTTCGTAGCACAGACCAACATTAAAAGTTCTTTTTGAATTATGTACATGACCGTGACACCTTCAGCCACTTAAATTGTGCATCACTAGGTTCTTTAAAAATCGAGGTCATATCAAGTATAAATACCGATAATTTAACCCATTTTAGAGGAACTCCCAAACGTGTTAACAACAATTTCCGATATCGTTAGTTAACGAAAACTGTCATTTTCTATGAACGATTAATTTCGTTAAATTTTTGGAAATTCCATTACTGATCAAAGAATTGCCAGATCTGAGTTATGAAAAACAAGGAAGCGCTACCATACCTCAAGACCTATGGTACTGTCGCTTATGTAATCAGATTTCCCCATCAATTGATGGACACAACTCAGATTGTTTCCAAATTCCTAACAATCCTCACTGTCCTCAAATTCAAAAGGTCACAGTATATTGATCCGGTAGTTGCTTACCTTCCTAACATTTACTGTTTGAAATTATCGAGAATTCTATCTACCATCACTCTCTTAGTAATTTACGAGAGTCACCAACTCGAGTTTAACATGGTGTAACTTGCACCGACCTTTCTGGTCTCCAACCAAAACCAGTGCGGTACCCCCGAAGGACCACAGCCCATGACAGTCAATACCCGAGAAAAAGGTTCCATCAGACAAGACTCTTCTAATGTCGCCTACAGACCAAAAGAACTTAGAACATTTATATTTTACTGTGACACATTCAATCATTAGAATTGTTCATGTCTAGGTTAAAATAACCATTGGTTTCCCGATAATTTAATATCACAAGAGAACCACTATCCCATTTACGCAATTTCGTTAGATTAATTAAGGATTCTTAAAATCCTCTTTCGGTAAACTAGGAAGCGTGCCATTGTATATCATTGGCCTATACTAGGATCAAGGATAGAACCCTCTTGCATAGAACCCTTATTATAAAACAAAAGTCTGCAGCCAACGATAGATCAGGTCTCCTCGTCTTGATAGATGACTGCTCCCGTACTTCAAGTTATATTGGATTGATCGTCCATCGAAAGCATTACAATTCTATATGTTATGATAACTTAATACCATAACCATGCCTTCTCCAAAATTTAGCATCAACAACCAAAGTTCAAGGTGGACCCAATATCCAACCATCATCCGCTTCCTGGCTTTGGACAGGCAGACATCCCGAAGGTACTCTGGCGGGTTTATTTTAGGTAGCAATATGATTTATTAGGACAGAGGAATTGCCAGAAGATGTGCCATGCAGAAGTTGAAGATTTTCCGCCCAGGTTTTGCAAAAAATTTGATAAATATAGTAGTCCCCGTCCCCGCCTAATCCGTCCCAGGCTAATTCGTTTTCCTGCTTAATTCAGCTAAAAATTTAACCAAAAAATGTTGCATGCAAAATATGTGTGAACTTCTCCCATTCGTTTAAAAGTCATGTAATGCAAAATTGAATCGCAATGAAAAACTTTGAAATTTCGAAAAAAATTAGGAACATTTCCAGAATAGCGACAAATCTAATATGTAATTTTTTTTGTAAGATGGATTTTGGAATAAAGTTAGGGTGGCCGTAATTGGTTTAGAAGATTTAAACCTCCAAAGTTGGAAATATTTGATCACAAATGACCGAGAAAACTGGACCTACGTGTTTTATGCCTACTCCGAACGGCTTAGGTTCTCAAGAACCTTTACATGGCAATTTATACTCTCTGAGGTTTGACATTGTCTGCAGAGAGATGACGACCGAACAGAAAAATTAATTCAATTGAAAATATTTTCTGTCTGAGCTAGAATTGAACCCGGGCTACCGCAGTTCTTTAGCTTAGGGGCCACGCACTCTGCTCGCTAGGCTACGGTCGCCACAATATAATTTGTATATAATCGAAAGTATTAACTATCGTACTAATCAATTGTTTGATGATCAAATTATAATCAAAGATGTTTCTTATATCACTAAAAAAATTTTTTAGTTCATGACTTTATGTCCTAAAGAGGGCGCCATATTCAATTTAATGTGACATCACATATCCATAACCAGCGGATGATCATAACGTTTCCGATGATACCACATTAGAATTTCTCTTAGTTTTACATCGATTTCATAATTTTTCGAAAGAAGTTTCATTAATAGAATTTCTTTGTTGCAATACAGTACCACATTTACTTATTTTTATTTTTCTAACACGACCAGTTGGTCTAACCAGACCAATTGGAGATGAAAATTTGAGAATAAAAAAGAATTTCTGCGTGTTCCATTTGTCTCCATCAGGAAATTAAAAAATTTGCAATTTTTTTCTGATGCTTAAAATTGCAATGATAACGAACTCCAATGTAAATTTGCACCCATCAAAACTAATTGCCTACGGCCTCAATTTCAAGGAAACATTCTTGAATTATACATTGTTGGTCTTTGTAGTCTAGTGGAAAGTGCACTAGACTATCAACCCAGGAGTCCCTGAGCTCGGGCATGGTTCTTTTCAATTTCTTTGTTCTTTCCTACATTTAAGAATTATGGAAAACTAAAAATCCACAACTAAATTGTGGAAAATGTGGAATTAAAGGATAGGAACAACTAAGGGCTGGAAACACTAGCCTCGGATAAAAGCAATTCAAATTGTCTTTCACGGTTATTTCGCCTAATCAATAATTCACGTATGGTTCCAATCAATTCCTCTAAATAAATCTGTCCCTTTCCTTTCAGGTCAAAGATCAAACCTTGTTTGTATAAGGCGCATGCCTTGGTTCTTTGTTCTTTTTTGTTAAAAAAAAAAACATAAAAATATGAAATTACTTTTAAATTTTACAATTGAATCGAGCATTGTAGTCCTTTTGTCCGGTATAAATTTCCCTTTGATTCCTGATCGTTAGTTTGATATTGCATTATATTTTTCGCAAAAGGCTTAAAGGGCAGATATAAAGGGTGTTTTTTATAGAGTGATATAAGTTTCAATCATAATAAAACATAGTATTAAATTCTTAATATCAATGTAATGAGCTTTATTGCATAGAAAATTTTATGACATTAATGCTTAATAATGACTTTGGCCATGTGGCCACCACGGCTGGCGCGTACAAGGCGCAATCTGGAACACTAGTTTTCACAAACTTTTCGCAGCATTTGTGGCCGTATCTCGCCGATAACTCTTCGAATTTGATTTCCAGGTGTTCAATTGTTTGTGGTTTATCGACGTAGACAATTGACTTTACATAACCCCAAGGAAATAATCCAATGGGGTTAAATCACACGATCTTGAGGCCAATTAATTGGGCCATTTCGTGAAATTATTTTTTCGTCAAAAGTTTCCTTGAGAAATCAACTGTATCGCCCGCTGTGGGGCATGTGGCTCCGTCCTGTTGGAACCACATATCAGCAAGATTAATGCCAGCTAATTGAGGTACGAAAACACTTCGAATCATGTTCCTATACCGTTCACCATTGACAGTAACATTCTGACCATCATCGTTTTTGAAGACATATGGGCCAATGACTCCGCCAGCCCATAAAGCGCACCAAACAGTAATTTTCTGTGGATGTAGTGGTGTTTCGACAAAAGCTTGTGGATTTTCCTCACTCCAAATACGACAATTATGTTTATTTATGTACCCATTCAACCAAAATAGGCTTCATCGGAAAATAAAATTTTCCATGGAAATTCAAAATCAATATAAATTTCTGCTTCAGCCCATTCACCCAATTGGCGGCGCATACGATGGTCGTTTGGCTTTAATTCCTGCACAAGTTGAACCTTGAAAGATTCTAAGCCAAGATCTTTTCGTAAAATCTTCCATAAAGTGGAAGGACACAATCCCAGTTGCTGAGAACGGCGACGAATTGATTGATTAGGATCATCTTCAATGCTTTCCTGCACAGCGGCTACAGATTCTTCAGTGCGCACTGTTCGGCGTCTCACGGGACGCACATTATCAGTAACAGTAAATGTGGTCCGAAAACGATCTATTGTTCTTCGAATTAGCAGCTCTGAAGGACGATTATGTACGCCATAAAATGGACGAAGTGCACGATAAGTTTGACGAACAGAACCATTATTTTGATTAAAAATGTCCACAATTTGCACGTGTTGCTCTGGTGTAAGTCGATCCATAATAAAATGTCAAAGTAAACTAAACAAAAAGCAACTAATAATAATAATAAATAAATAAACTGGCCATTTCAGCCCTTGGAAGGACTTTGACCTAGCTTCTATTAATCAATTGTGTTGTGCGTGTTATGAAATGTTTGATCACAAATGACCGAGAACTGGACCTACGTGTTTTATGCCGACTCCGAACGGCTTCTGTTCTCAAGAAGCTTTACATGGCAATTTCTACTCTCTGAGGTTTGCCATTGTCTGCAAAGAGGTAACGACCGAACAGAAAAATTAATTCAATTGAAAAAAATTTCTGTCTGAGCTGGAATTGAACCCGGGCTACCGCAGTTCTTTAGCTTAGGGGCCACGCACTCTACCCACTGGGCTCCGGCCGTCACAAAAAGCAACTATCAGCTGTTAAATCGGTGGTCAAATAAAGCAGTGATGCCAACTCAGAGTTGTATCACTCTATAAAAGACATCCTTTACCAAACACCAATGTTTCCTTTGCGAGTTTGAAGGGACGTAAAGATGATCTTCATTACATCGGTTACAAATGAAATTTGCGGCAAGATTTGACTTAGGGCAAGAACAGTGTTATAAAAAAGCCACTCGTTACAAAAAATAACAGTACTCTACCACCGCTGCATATCAAGCTGAGAATTGTCAGAAGTCTTATTGTTGCTCTAAAACAGACGGAGGAAAACGATTTATTTAAGATATTGAAAAATATATGCAAATTGAGTGCATCAAAAATCATAGCTGTTTTTGCATTGCATGTTCCTGCACAAAACAACATACTAGTAAAATTAAATTTTATATCGAGCGAATATCTTACATCTAAAAACATCTATTAATTTACGCTAGAGTGAGCAATAAGATTTACTGAATTATACTCAATAACCAATAAAACCAATTAATAATGTTCCGAAAAGCATAACTAATTAGCACGCTTGCAAAGGATTGTCTTGTAAATATATTTATTGTAATGACTACATCTCCAAACATCTTCCAATGCTTAGAGCACTCGCACTCATTAAAGCTAGGGGACAAAAAAAAATAACCCACGCAACTTATATGATAAATTTTACCATTTAGCTCTTTTGATGATAAGGAAAATAAATAAACACACACTTAAACTAGTCTATAAAAATAAAGTTTCCTTTTTTGATGTGAGCGTGAAGGATGGATGAACGGATACATATTTTTCGGGGAACGAAGCTGAAATTGCTTGATACAAACCTAGAGACAGACATTAAATGAAAGCAAATTTTCATCAACTCAGCACAAATAAATATTTTTTATACATAAGCATTAAAAGTTTTGCCATAGAAATTATGTGTGTGAATAGTTATCGCAACTATTTCGAGGTATTTCAGAGTTTAATGAGATGAAATGTGATGTAATAAAGTGAGCAAATAAATGGCAGATTTCTGTGCTGTGAGGCATAATAAAAATAAGCAAGTACATCAACTGCTCGAAATGTTGGAAAAAGTTGGAAATTATGTCAGTTATGACAATTATAACTAGTTGTCAGGCAAAACAAGTTGCCAAACGCAGAAAAAAGTTTCAAAAATGTTAAAATTAATTGTTTGCAGTAATAAAAGCAAATGAGTGCAAATGTCAAAAAATAATTTCACAACATTTTGGTATTTAGCTTTTTTGGACACCAACCAAGTCTTCTTGGTTTTCGAATAAGCTTCATAAAGCTAGCTAATTAAACTTTTAAAACATGACCTTAATGCAAAAGCCACAACACGGAAGCTCAAAAAAAAATAACACAGAAAGAAAAAAAGGAAATAGCGTGCCAAAAAGTTGTTGCACAACATTTATTAGAGTTCAAGTTACTTTTTTCGGGTTTGCTTTTATTTTTGTAAATTTCTCTCGTTAACTGTTGTAAAACCGTCAATGGAAAAGTTACTAAGCCATGAGAATTTGGCGCTCAAAGGTATGCAATAAATATGCGCTGCCGCAAAATTTTCATTGCAGCATTCTAAAGCTTGCCATTATTAAATTCTAAAAACTGCTGCAGTTTGACAACGTTGTTTTTTTGACTCTAAACTTCTAGCAAATGCCGTAAAACCAAATTAAAAACATTGCAACTTTTTGTTATAAAACTATTACATAAAATTAGGCGTCATTGCGCCAAAAAAATTTCGTTTTGTTCTGTGCTACTAATTAAGCTATTGAATATTAAATATTCATTAGAGACTCAACTATGCGGTGAAAGAAAGGGCCTAGGAATATGCTGCATTAAGTTGAGGCTCAAAAATTAGCTTTAAAAAATTACATGGTTTGAAGTGTGCCAAAATGTTTTCATGTGGCACAACATCATTAAATCGAACAAATTTTAAGATTTATTCCGAGGTCATATCGTCCTGAGCTCTCGAAAACTCAGAGAAAATTTTTTGCAATGTTACATTTCTCCACAAAACTCGTTACGCCACTTTGCGCTCTTTTCTGCTCCATCCAAATGTATTTTTAATTTTAAAACATAACTATTTAGTTTTTCTGGAAAAAAATATCTTTTATTTGAAAAATTTCATTTTAATTTTCCTTTAATCGTGCTTAAAATATCTTAAGAGCGCCAGTATTTTCATTTAATTTATTTTTAAAATTCCTTTAATATTATCATGTTTTCACATGTTTTCACATGATAATATTAAGTTTTCAAAATGTCATAAAAAAACTGTCACGAAAACATTTATCATAGTTTCGACAAAATTTATTTAAGAATCCCGAATGGAAAACAGTTAAGGTACAGTTAACTACGGACATGATCTGGATATGATATGGACTTCTCTTTTAGGGAAACTTATCAATACATTATCAGGTGCCTATCAGGTTTTTCCGAGGCTATTCTTACTTAAGGAGTTCTCATCCAAATCTGATCAGGTTATTATCAGGATCTGGTGACCTGATCAGGATTAGTATCAAGAAGTGCGTCAGGTTTGAAATCAGTGCCTTATCAGAATTAGAATTTCCTGGCAAATTTCTGACTCTATCCTTAGCTAAATTTCCACTCGGAATGTCAAACAACTTCAGAAAAAATTTTAAATAAAATAAGTTTGTACAATATAAATAAAAATTACATTTAAAAGCATTACAAAATATACACTTGGAAGATATTATTAAAATAAAATGGCACATAAAAACAAGTTAAGAGCCATTATAATAAGTTAATTAAAAAAGCATTTTCTTTAAAAACTTCCAATCCTTCTCAAAATTACTTTAATAATAGGCTCAATATATATTCATATAACCCAAATAAGATCCTTGAAAAAGTTAAATCTCCATACAAGCACACGTTTTATATTGTCCAATAAATAAACTTTATTGTTGAGCTCTAAAGACAACAAAATTACGTAAACAAGCACAGAAGTTCAACGAATATCATCTAAAAATAATGAGATCTATTAAGTAACGCAAAAAAAAAGAAAGTGAGTGGGTGAAGTAGAAGCCAAGAGAAAAATGTCACATTAAAGGCTTAAATGGGAAATAAACAACTAACTTGCGATAATTTTTGACACAAAATATACGTAAGCTCATATAAACATGTGTGTGTGCGAAACACTGTGCATAGAGTATATGTAAGTTTTTAGTTAAAATGCAGATAGAAAGAAAAGCAAAGAAAAACTACTAACAAACACAACGACATGAAAGGAGGACAACATGTTACAAAACGGATATAGATGGTAGTGCAAATGTGAGGTTAACGATAGTGTTGTTAAAGTGTTACAAAGTGATGGGATGGAAGTTGGGGCAACACATAAATAATAGAAAATCAACAACATTTTGATTTATATTTAAATGTTGTGCGCACAATAATAAAGTTCAGCAATAGTGGACGTATGCTTGCAAAATTTGTTAACTTTTTGCTGACACTGTTCATTTATTTGACATTTTCCATGATAAAGTCAAGTTGAGTTGAACTGCATTTGGATGAGTTGACAGTTTTGTGACACATTTGCAATGAATGACAGTGAAGTGCAGAGAATGGACAACGACGAGTATTAGAAGATAGGGCATTGGGCAGGGAGTTTATTGGAAATATGATCTAAAATATGGTTTGCAACGTGGTTTGGTCTAAGGTTGAGGCGAAACTCAGTCGTCCTAGGATTCTCTGAATGATTCACTTAACCTCCAGCAAGTATAAACGCAATGTCAAATTATATGTGAACGCAATGATAGTGCTTATATGTATACAGGGTTGTTCATATTCGAAGCGCCCATCTGGCAACACTGTAACTTTCCGCAGTGATGCCAAATCGACTAACGACATACCACGTTTGAAGCGTCATTCCAAGCAAATTTTTACAATGGAACAGTACACGCCACGAACGCTCTAAAATTGTTGAAATTTACATTCAACAAAACAAGTCAATAGTGAAAACTCAACGTGCTTTCAAAAAATGAGCGATGAAGCTCATTTTCAGTTGAACGGAACGGTAAACAAACAAAATTGCCGTATTTATGCCACTGAAAATCCACAAGAGATTTAAGAGGTACCTCTTCATGATGCAAAAGTCACTGTTTGGTGCGGCGTTTGTGCTAAAATGCTCATTGGGCCGTTCTTTTTCGAAGATGATAATGGCCACAGAGTTACTGTCAATCAGGAGCGTTATCGCGATATGATAAACAATTTTTTCATGCCAATCGTTCGTCGAAAGCGTATCAGGCACTACTGGTTTCAACAAGACGGCGCGCCACCACACACAAGCCGCACTACAATCGATTTTTTGAAGCAATTGTTCCCTGGCCGTTTGATGTCAAAAAATGGTGATTTCGATTGGCCGCCAAGATCACCAGATTTAACGCCTCCAGACTTCTTTTTGTGGGGTTATTTGAAATCAAAGGTTTACGTCAACAAGCCAAAGACCCTAGAAGAGCTGAAAACCAACATCCGTCAAGAAATAACCGCCATTCCCATCGAAATGTTGAAGAAAACCATGGAAAATGCTGCAAAACGGGCACAATATGTCGTAGAGGCCAATGGCGACCATTAACGAGATATCATATTCAAAAAATAATATAAGCAAATTTACTTGAACCCAATTAAATGATATTCATGACGAACAGACAAAAAATTGTGGTTTCTTTGATTTATTTAAAAATAAAATGGGCGCTTCGAATATGGACAACCCTGTACTTATACAATTTGTTGCAGTGCAGCGTATGTAGTCGGAAACGGTTCTATGTAACGGGTACTCAGTTCTGTGCAAAGGCTGATCGGTTTTTATGACAGGTAATAGGTTATTATGACGGGTCATCGGTTCGTTGGTAATCAGGTAGCCGGTTCTAATGACGGGTAATCTGTTCTTATGATGGGTAAATGGTTCTTATGATGTGTATTCAATTGTCATGACGGGTTATCTGTTCTTATGACGGGTGGTTCTTGTTACGGGTCATCGGTTCTTATGATGGGTAGTTGATTCTTTTGACGAGTCATCTAATTATGACAAGTTATAGTTTCTTATGACGGTGAAGGTATTTATCCTTGCTTACTCCTAGAACCGTTCGAAAATACAAAAGTAATAATATAGCATATGTTTTTCACCTAATTTATGGTAACAAAGCTCGAATCTGGGGTCAGTTTCTTCAACTTCTCTGAAGATATCCCAAAATCTTCAGCCCAAGTTTTTGCTGAACTCATCGCAAATCATATCTAAATATTGAATTTGCCGCAGTTATAAATTGAGTTTAACATAAATTTTTTAGCAAAAATTTATATTAATATAATAAATTTGTCAAGTCTTCTCCAAATTTCAATCAATCGTCCTTCATATCTATGGCTTCGAAATAAAAAACTTAGTTCAGGCAAAAATTTGGTTTTCTAAAACGAAAAAATTATAAAAAACTATACGGTCCCATCCTGCTCTTTTATGCAAAAAATTTATTTTGATTTGCCAAATCGAATGGCACTATGCTCAAGCCCCACCCTATCGTCTTTGGTACCTTAATTTTGGCTGAAGTGCAAAATTGATGAAATAATGAATAATAAATAAATAAATAAATAATAATAATTAAATTAATAAATAATTTTTAAAACGAAAAAAAACTATGGAAGGTGAAAAGGTTCCACTCTACATTTTTGTTGAAAAAAACTTGTCAAAAAAAATGGTTCTATTCTAGATTTGAGATATATGATAGCTTAATGTATACTGATGATTTTAGTCCTTGCTCCCAAAACAGCTATTTATCGTCCTTCGTACCGTAAAATGGTCTTGAAGTAAAATAATCAGTTCAGAAAAAAAAATGTATTTTTAAAACGAAAAAAACTATAGGAAGGTTAAATGAATTTGTTCAAAAATGTTCACTCTATGATACCTAAATTATGGCTGAAGTGCAAAAAATTGTAATTTTTGTACGAAAGTAAGAATTCCACACCCCAAAACTTGTCCCAAAAAAATTTAAGATATATGATAGCTTAATGCATGCTGATGATTTTAGTCCTTAATCCCGAAAATGCTTTCTATCGTCCTTCATATCGTCTTGAAATAAAATACTCAGTTCAGAAAAAAAGATTTATTTTTACAACAAAAAAAAACTATATATATATATTTTGAAAGGTAACGTTTCCTATTTTTTGATATATTTTTGGGCATTTTTTTCCCATACTTTTTTTTTAAAAATTCAAAGAACCAAGGCATGCGCCTTATGCAAACAACGTTTGATCTTTGACCTGAAAGGAAAGAGATAGATTATTAGAGGAAGAATTGATTGGAACCATGCATGAATTATCGATTAGGCGGAACAAATTTGAAAAAATATAAATAAAATTTTTAAATAACACCGAAATAGAACAAGATACAAACAGCGACCGCAAGACTGCCGAACAAAGGTCGAACTGCGGTCGTACAATTGAAGAACTTTTTTTGTGATAGCATGCAACTCAATGCATGAAAGAAAGATGAAAGAACCCGACACAACGAATGATGATTTTTAACTCATAGAAAAAATACCAGTTTAGTATAATTTTAAGTGCATGCACAAAAAAAATTACTTCAACAGCAAACGCAAGTAACGCCACCATCAACGTTAGCAACGTACAGTAAAGAATAGGGACGTCCAAATCGCAGCGTGAATTTTTTTGATGTGAATTATAAGTGACGCTAGATAAAAAAATTATATTTTAGAATGTTTGGCATTTAAAGTGCTGCAAAATTGGCCTTTTTCGAACATTTTGCTTGTGCTGCAAGACCCATATTTATTGTGATTTGCGCATGCACATAAAAAGGCTTTTTTATATTTGCGTAGCAATTAAGTAGCACTATATTAAGTAAAAACAATGACAACAATAGACTTTAAGGATTTATTGATATAATCAAAAATATGTGCTGGCGTTACGTTATAAAAACCGGAAGTGCGTTTTGACTAGAATTCAAAAATTTGCAAAATTCTCTGAATTGGGCAAGACTTTTTGTATACAACTTTTTTCAGAAGCGTTTGAAATAATATAAGTTTATTTTTCAAGTTTTCTGGTATTTTTTTTATAAGGCTTTTTGATCTGGCGTTACGTTACTTAAATTTCCATTGTTGTTCAATTGTGTCATGTAATTTAGTAATTAAAAAAAAATTTAATATATTGTCCGTTAATTGTCTTAACCATTTTTCATTATCTTTAGCCAATGCCTTCCATTTTTACTGAACAAAAAGTTTACGAAACATTTACTAAACATTTACGAAAAAAGAAAAACTGCATTTAAGAAACAGTGCAGACGATTTGATCATCATGGTTTTTGAAATTATGTAGAACTTGCTTAAATTAATAAAACTAAAATGTTTCTCTTAGATAATATCATAAAATAATAAGTTTTTAATAAGTTTTAATTTTTTGGTCACGGTAGACTTTTCTGTGGAAATGTCCATATGTGTTCGTCCAAGCACTTAAGCAAACTTGACGAACAACTAATGTAAATGCATTTGCTGTAGCGCTTGCGTTTATTAAGACATCGAGTGCTGTGTGTGTGTTTTTTTTTTGTGTATACATATTTTTGTTTTAGCGTAAGCTCAAAGGTAAAATCTATGAAAGAATATTGCTTTAAAACGACCACTGATCGACCCGTGTTTGCCCACCGTTCTAACTAAAGGATTTTTCTAATTTTTTTTAGATAATGGTTGATCACAGTTTGGCCGTAATGCACTTGTTTGAACGCTGTTCGGTCAATGTTCGTTCAATCGTGATTTTAATCAGAAAAGAGCACAAGTTGAACTCCCCCGTTGGGGGCATAATTTTTAAAATTTTCAAATTTTCCTTATTCGTTTTTAGAATTTAAATATTTTGAAAAAATACCACAAAAAACATATATTTTATATTACAAAATAAACTTAAATGTTAAATTTTTGAGTGAATCTGGTGGATCTGAGGTTGAGTTTCTAAATATTGAAAATTATGCTTGTAGAGTTACAGTTTTTCTATCTTGTTTTTATAATCCTAACCGCAGATCTAGCCTTAGCCATTATTTTCTTCTATATCCAGCTGCTTAATTGACTATGACCATTTGATAATTTGTGGTGATTTTAATATTAATTTGCTTTGCAGAGATAGCTTAACCAACAAACTTCTTGACAATTTGTCTGAAGTCGGTCTTTCTATTTTCAATTCTGAAGAGCCAACTCGCTTCAGAAATAATGTTACTGCTAGTCTGCTCGACTTTTATGATGTGTCTGATATCTCGACGATTTTGCTATTTGATCAAATATCATTTATTTCCGACCATGACCTTATTTTTTGTACACTCAATATTCACCTCTCGCCTGTTGATGTGAGCAGAACATTTACATATCGTGATTATAACACAGTTAAAAATTTTGGACTAAATTTAAAACTTTATTGGACTATATTACGACGAAACTAAATTAGGACTAAGATTTAGTCTTCCCGACGTTTAAATGAAATTTGTTAGTCCTTTTTAGTTTTAAAAATAGTCTTTACGAAGTTTAAGTATTGTGGTTTAAATCTGAGTCTTTAATAGTTTCAAATTTAGTCCTCGGATGTGCTAAGATTAAATGTTAGTCTTTTATGGTTTCAAGTTTAGTCCTCGGAAAGTCTAATTTGTAAACTAATTTAGGGCTAGACTTTAAACCAGTGGAAAGAAAAAGCAAGGGCTAGTTTTTTTAAATTGTATTGTTTTTGTTAATTCTAATACATATTTACATATTTAATAAAGAATATTTGTAACAAGCAAGTACATGTTGTTGGAATTGCTAATATAATTATATATATATGGTTGCTTAAAAGTAATATCAGAAAACTAAAATATCTCATATGAAAACTCAAGTTACAGTTTATATGCATTTAAATTTGTAATGATTGTCTTACTGGTGTATAAAATATAATATATTCATTTTTGTTAATTAAATTAGGAAAAAAGAATTAACAGTACTTTGTTTGAAATTTTGTCTCAATTTCTATTTGTCGGGTATTAGCCTCTGAACTTGAGTTTGTGTTGTATATAAATCTTTCAAAATGTGTTAAAAATATATTTAGTGATGGATTGAACTTAATGTTTAACATATAAAATTACTTAAAATAAGTATTAAAAGTTGCCACAAAGTTATGTTCTACAGGAAGATGTATAAATGTCCCATCAACTGCAATAAAATGTTGACTAATTGCTTATTTGTAAGGTCCTACCAGAATTATTGTTGGATGTGCTGATGTGGCGGTAAACTTTTCAATTTTTTTATTTACCTAAGTTATATTGAAAATAACTACCACCTAAAGAATATCTAAGACTCTAAATCATCTCTTCAAAATGAAAAAATTTGCCAACAGTAGTATGAAATCTAGCTCGTGCTCGCTGTTTTGCGGTTACAGAATGCAATAACTTCATAAGACACAAAAATGGCTTCACTTCAGGATTCCAACTTATGAAAACGTAAAATAAACAACTAATTAAAAATAAAAAATAAAGCTATTTAATTTTATCTTTTGTCACCTGATAAACCAAAATTTTCGAGGATGTTGCAATCTCTAAGAACTTCTTCTGCGAAAGTGGCGTATTTGCACTAGTTTGATAATAAATTTTTGGATTTATAACCATATCGTGGTTCAAAATTATAATTTATCTATCAAAAAACTAACACAGTGAGCATTAAATCCAAATATATAAAATTAAGTTACCAATGACGGATGATACAAGAAAACAGGAAATATCGTTAAAATATCAGTCCTCTGTAGAGTAAATAACTTACGCACAGCCTGTGCAATTTTACATAGCTTCCTATTTTGCTGTTGCACACCTTATAAGTTGGGAACAGAGCTATTATCGCTTTTGCCAATAGTTCTTTATCTTCCTTTTTTGGATAATTTCCACAGATTTTACGAAGATTGTTTACAGATTCGTTAACCAAATGTCGCCTATTTGTATGTGAGAAGGTGTGTTTTTCTTGATATTCCTAAAATATGTAATAAAAGTCTGCAATACATTTACAGTCATTTTTTAAAAAAAGTACTTTTTCAAAATATTGAAAGAATCGCTTTTAAGAGACAATTTAGACTGGCGAATAGTTCAAATATGGTTCATTTTAGATGCCTAAATCGAGCATTTGTATGTTTTTTTTTAACACATTTACAAACAATATACAAAGTTAATTTTTGAAAAGCATTTTAGTACGACAAATCGTTTTAAATGGGTTCAGCTTTGAAAGTCAAAAACATTCTAACTATTCTACCTGAAAAGATTCGTGTATAAATTACGATAAAGGTTGTTTTATTCATTGGGGCTTGATTTAAAAAAAACGACAATTTAATAAAAAAATTGTTTTTAGAATAACTTCAAACTAACAGCCCTATTCTGGCAAATTAGCAAATTGTTAACCAGTATTTTGAATATTTCTTTGTGTTTGTTGTTTTCAACACAAAATTTAAAGCTCAAAAAACAAAATTTGCTAATGAAATTGTCAATAACTGAAAAGCAGTTGACAATTTTTTTCAACATTTTTTATTTTTGAGCTTCAAATTTTGTTTTGAAATTTAAAAATTACAATAAACACATAGAAATATTCAAAATACTGGTTAACAATTTGATAATTTGCCAGAATAGGGCTGTAAGTCTGATAACTCTACAATTTATATAATTTTTTTAAGATTCAAGATAATTTTTAAAGAAATGTCAAATTAGTTAAAATTTTGATTGGGAGTGAATTTTGGTGAACATTTTAGTGCTAAGAGTTATTAAATTAAAAATCCGGCAAACTATAAGTAGCTTTACAACGTATTGACTAAAAAGTACAAAACTCACAAAGATAAGACAAATTACATATTAACCAAGTGAGAAATCTTAAGAATTAAAAAATTATATTTTGGAAATTCAGGCTGAATAATCGATAGCATATTGAATAAGTTTAGCTTTAGTTGATGTAGTGTTTGACAGGAAAATTTCCCAAAACTATGCTGATAAATTTGAAACAATTTCATAGAAAAACAATTGGTAAAACAAAAGAAAATTTGTTATGTGACTAACAAAATAGCACTTCTTAAGGGAAAAACAAAAATTTAAATGTCAGAATTACATACTATTTTCGAGAAATACAACTTTGAATAGTGCAATTCATTTTTCAACGAAAACGGATAGCTCACACCACCCAACAAAGCTAAGTGTGTGCATATATTGCGCTTGGATGGCCTGGAACAAGGCAGCGTTGCCAGATGGACGCATGACTGATAAATGCATTGCTACTCAGTGAAACGTGTAGCGCATGACTGATAAATGCAAAATGCAGATGAAAGAATTTATTTTTTTATATAAGTAATGACGAAAAGCGAGGTTTTAATGGATTGTAGGAAGCAAAGTATGCTGGATGTATGTGTGCGCACCTTGCTGTTGTGTGTAGGGGTGTGTGGGTTTTTGTGTGCATGTGTTTGCTTATGTGTGTGCTCAGTGATATAGGGCTTGCCAGGCGTTAATGCGTTACACGCCCATTTATGGCCTTTTGACCGCGAACCACAATAGCAAGAACAGCAATAACAATAATGGCAATAAGAACAAATTGCTACAACAGCAAAATGCACAAACAACAAATTGTAACAACAATATAAGGTGGCGTACAATGTACAAATCAGATTAATTTGTGTTAAATAAATTGAGAAGAGGAAAGCGCGCCTTTGATTTATGAGTTATCGACAAATGACACAGATGATTGCATCATTGCCAGCGTGCAATAGTGGCAGTAACATAAGCCACATATAGTGCTGGGTTTCCATGTAGCCTCATAATAACACACATATGCACACACACACATACCCACTCATATGAGGAATTGGCTCTGAAATTTGGTTAAAGTTTGAAACTGAAACGGTTTGAATACAGAAAAATAATTATTTATCAATCGTGCTGCTCGCCATGTTTTGATGGCGGCTGGTTTTCATAGAGCTGCCACCTAATAGTGTGAATATTAATAGAGCAGTTGCAAAAACACCAAACGACACTAACAACAACAATTTAAATTAAATTTATGTGGCTGCAATGCATGCAATTAGATTGGTTTTGTTTTTCTGCTGCATACATTTTAGTGTTCTTAAACTGAACAAAATCTGAGCAATGTTTGTTTAGCAGCAAACAAGTGAAGCATAAAATTCGCTGAAGCCCAAAAAAATGTATTTTGAAATATTTTTTACTTAAAGAAATTCCGTCTGGGTTCAATCTCAAAATTGGTTTCTGATCGAGAAATTTTGTTTTCTTAGAAATTTAAATTTTATTAAAATTTATATAAAAACACTCTCAAAATCTTATAACTCAAGAATGAATCATAGGTCAAGAAGCATAAGTCAAGAAAAAATATCAGTGGCAAATTAATATTTATATTTGCGAATAAAAACTCGTAAAAAAATTCGTCGATGTAGTCAAATTTTATCATTAAACTGAAACCCGGTGCATTGCTGGCACGCCCCCGGTTCCAAACGCCCATAAAATGTTATCAGTAAAACTGCATGTGGAAATTGCGGTCGAATACTGAATTCCGACGCTGTGCGACCTATAACTCCAAAACTATTCTATATCGAAAATTTGAGTTATATGGGAGATACCACTCTCCCTTGTCCAACTGCCATGGGTCCAACTTACCCCCTTGAGCGGTAAAAGGAGGTGTGGCAGTTTTTTTCTGAAACCGTCTCGTATTCGACACAAATTCATTGCCAAAGTTTGAGCTCAATCGGACCAGTAGTTTCGAAGTCCTTTGATCTTTTCTTAAAAGTAGGTGTACCTATAGTGTAACCACGCCCATTTTTAGTATAATTACCTACAGTTGTCGTACAATCTTATTTACCAAATTTTTGTCTAATACGACCAAAACCTTCATAAATATAGCACTTTTATTGATTTGTGGGCGGTTGGAGGGGGTGTGGCAACATTTTCTTTTTTTCTAAACCTTCGCGCAGCAATTACGAACAAACCCGTAGAAGGAAGCATCCAATTTGGTAAATTCGTTTTCAAGTTTTAAGCATCCGAACAAATCACGATCCATTTTTAAATACAGTCCCTGGCCAAATTATTAGACGCACTACAGATTTTTCTTAAGATAATTCAAAATTTAATATATATCATATTTTTAACAAACAAAACTTAGCTTTTAATGTTATTGTATGCCTAGTTGTGATATATTTCATTCAACATTACATTTACTATCATTTTTCACCGCAAGGTCAGAAGAATGTCTTAAGGTACGACCCACAGTGGGATTTTTTGTGCAATAAGTAATTTTTTCCACACATAAAATTTAAAAATGTAATGATGCAGTTTTGTAGAGAATTGATTCAGTATGAAGAATCCATAAATTCTATCCCAAAAAAACGTTTATTTGCCTTTGAAATTATGAAGTAAAGCCACATGTAAATTTTGGTGCAAAATATTGAAAACTGTTTACGCACTTCTATAGTGTTTGTACGTAAGACAATTTTATTGCTCTGATTTAAATAGTGATTTTTTTCAAATATAGCCTTTTCTGCGTATTTAAAAAAAAAATTATAAAGTTCGCTAATATTGTTTAAAAGATATGATAGAATAAAATTTGTTCTATAATGTACCGTGATTGCAAACTTCCTTGGAAGAAAAAAAAGGTTGCTCGGTCGTGCTAGGTGCTCCCGCTATAATAAAATGAAAGGTAGGACTCCATACTATCAATTAAAAAAAAAAAGTTTAAATAATTAATGATCTTTTATGAAATCATAAAATTTGTCTCCAAATCCATGAAATTTTTATTTTTAAAAAATTACAGAAAGATATGGCATACTTTTAGGCACGTGCGTTATTATGACATTTAATTACAACAATAACTTATTTGGAATGGATTAAAAACAAAACCATATGATTGAACAGCAATAAAAATACAATGTCAAAATAGCAAATAGCGAAGTGAAAGAAATATCATTAAAATGAGTTTATTTTCTGTGTTACATAGTGAACTGAGTTACGAACTCATTAATTGCAATGCAAGTTTGGAATTAATAACCGATTTCATTAAATCAAAAAATGCAATGCTTCAGGATGAAGAAATCGATATAGTGAAAAGAGCAATTCAAAAGAGGTTTCTTGGTCATTTCAAAAAACGGTGGCAAGAATCGCATAAACTAAAATCCATTTATTTTTAAAAAAAAATGAAGATTGGTTAAAAAGTACGTTTAAAAAGTACGTTATAAAATTTTATATATGTAAATGTTTTTTCCTATTGTGTTTTTAGCTGTATTTGAGGTATCACTTAATAGCGAGCCTAGTTGTTAAACTAAACTAGGAAGGCTAGCGAAAGATTTCGAAGATTGTCAAGTTCGCACAAAGAGGTTCAAGGCTACTGAATTAGCTTCAAAATATTAACATTTGAATATGGCAAGTAAAGTGATGGGTGGAAATATACCAACTCGATGTTATATTCGTTCGCCGGCTGTACTAGCAATGATGATGGATGCAGAGCTTACAAAGAGTCAGTATGAAGCCAACAAAAGTTTTCTCAAAAATGAAGGATACAATATTTTGCCACCATATGCAAACGTCAGAGAAGAAAAAAGGCATTGCTATCCAGATGAAATTGAAATAACTGAAAAAGCTGCGTCTGTTTCCTTGCAAAGTTTAATGGATCATACGTTAAGTCGATTATTTCAAACTTTTCCGGATGAAGAATTAAATGGTATGACGGATAAATTAGAGTTTACATGTAAGTGGGGTTGCGATGGTTCCTCTGAACATGTTGAGTACAATCAGAGTTTAGCAGCTAATGTAAGCGATAGTTTGTTACTGGCATGTATGGTTCCGCTAAGTCTACAGACGATTTCTCAAGAAGAATATTGGCGAAATAAAAGTCCGTCATCAACAAGATTCTGCCGTCCTATCTCCTTTGAATTTACCAAAAAAACAAAAGAAAAAGTGCTAAGCCTTGTTGAAAAAATTAATTCAGATATTGCTGCTTTGAAAAATACCGCAGTTGTAGCATGCGGGAAGCAATTTTCGATCAAGCAT
Source organism: Dichetophora obliterata (assembly GCA_963920525.1). Taxonomy (NCBI): domain Eukaryota; kingdom Metazoa; phylum Arthropoda; class Insecta; order Diptera; family Sciomyzidae; genus Dichetophora; species Dichetophora obliterata. The sequence goes on from OY986437.1 coordinate 91,817,615, forward strand.
AATTTCGTGTTTACAATATTAGATGGAAAGACAGCTCAAACGGTTACAGATACATCTTCAGCAGCTGTTTGTTACATTTGCAAAGCGAAACCTACTGAAATGAATAATCTTAATTTAGTTTCAAGCAAAGCTATTGATGGTGATGGGGGTGGTGATGGTGATGGTAGGCGTTTCCTCCTTACATGCTCGCATTAAATTTATGGAGTGCATAATTCATATTGCCTACAACAAACCATTTGAAAGATGGTCGGCGCTCAAGGACGAACACAAAAGTCTAAAACTGGAAAATAAACTTCGAATTCAGAAGGCCTTAAAGGAACAGATGGGTATACGAGTGGATGCAGTTCAACAAGGAACTGGGTCTACTAACGATGGAAATACGTCCAGGCGTTTCTTTTCTAATCCCGAACTTGTTGCCGATGTGACTGGTGTAAAGGAGCAACTAATTGATCGATTTCGCATTATACTACAAATAATAACTTGTAGCAAAAAAGTTAATTCCTTGAAACTCAAGAATTTTGCTCAAGATACAGCAAAACTTTTTGTTGAAAAATATAGTTGGTATCACATGCCAGTAACACTACACAAAATACTGATACACGGAAAAGATATCATGGATGCGGCAATACTTCCTATTGGCATGCTTACTGAAGAAGCCCAAGAAGCCAGAAATAAAGATTATAGAAATTATAGATTAAGGTTCTCCAGAAAGTGCGATAGAGTTGCAACAAATGCAGATGTTTTTCATCGACTTCTAGTACCATCAGATCCTTTTATAAGTAGCATTAGATCTCAACCTCGTAAACAGGTTCTGGAACTTGAGGATATAGTTACAGAAATGATAGATGATGAATAAAAGTCCATATTTGAATGCATGTATTGAAATTTACTTATAAAATAATTAGTTTTGGTAAAGAAACAAAAAGTTGTGGGAAAAAATATAATATGGGTTTTATGGGCGGTGAGTGATGGGCGCTAATTGAGGTAATAAAGGCTCTGTGCCAAATTTTAAAAACTTTGGGCCAAAAATAAATTTTGGGTTGTATGGGCGGTGGGTAGTGGGAGTGACCAATTCAGATGAAACTTTATTTTATTCTTAATTGAGGAAATAAAAGGCTATATGCCAAATTTCAAAAACTTTGGGCCAAAAATAAACTTTGGGTTGTATTGGCGGTGGGTAGTGGGCGTGACCAATTTAGATAAAATTTTATTTTATTCTTAATTGAGGTAATAAAAAGCTATATGCTAAATTTCAAAAACTTTGGGCCAAAAATAAACTTTGGGTTGTATGGGCGGTGGGTAGTGGGCGTGGCCAATTTAGATGAAACTTTATTTTATTCTTAATTGAGGTAATAAAAGGCTATGTGCCAAATTTCAAACACTTTGGGTCAAAAATAAACTTTGGGTTGCATGGGCGGTGGGTAGTGGGCGTGGCCAATTTTGATAAAACTTTATATTTTCTTAATTGAGCTAACCAAAGGTTCAGAGCAAAATTTCAACATTCTATGAGCACTCCTTATATTTTTTGCCAAACATTGTATGAACAAATCCCACTGTGCGACCTGCGGTTCAAGCTTACAAAAATAACGTTTTTTAAAATTGCTGTAGCTCAGTCGTTTTTCAATTTATCAACTTTGGGTTTTTTAACGTGAAAGTAGACGTCATATTCTAACTCTTTTCGTTTTAGAGTCTGAGAAAATGGGTCGTAGTTCGTGGAATTAAAATATCGGTTTTTTACGATACTTTGAGCTTAGTCGTTATTCGTTGTGACCACAGAAATATTGTTGTTAGAGTCTGATACCAAATTAACAGAATAAACTACGATATTTATTAAACTTAAAAATAGCACCAAAAGTATGCAACATAAAGTTTAGGTATTGCTTATAAATAGCCTTAATTAATGCTAACTCTTAGCACGACTTTTAGAAGTGCCTGATATTAAATTTAAGGATTATAAATAAGCTCATGTCATATAATGGATTTTGTAAAATATCCAAAACATTATAAAGTGAAAATGTAAAGAAGAGAGAATATGTTTTGTGAAGGAGACTACTTATTAAGGTTTTATTCGGGTGATAATTTATAAAGTGACACTTTAACAAAGACACATGAGTAAGCTTAAAATATTTTCCCTCAACAGTTCTACTTACTAAACAAGTATCAAAACATTCCGTCAATTCCACAAAAAATACTTCAGCAGCTCTCTTTTTCACGTGGCCACAGTTATAATAAAAACATAATGACTTCGCCATATTTCGCAATTCATATTTTTTTTTATTTCATTCCAACACGTAATTAATAGATTTGCCATTGTTTGATGTAACAATTTTTTGGCTACTTTTTTTGCAAAAGTACGTTTTTTTTCTCGTTGAAGTCTTTTGCTATATAATATTTACAATTATTCCAGAGCGGTTTTTTTGAAAGTTTTTATACTGTTATTTACTGTAATTCAACACTGTATGCGTGCATACTGTGACTTTGGGTAATGTCATGTGCATCTTTTTCGTTTTTTAATTAAAATATATTAATCATGATTAAAGCTCTTACATATTTAATTTTTAGAGCATAAGTGAGTAGTTATTAATACTCATATATTTTAAATTTATGTAAAATAATCCAATGTAATTCTACTTAATTTATTTCAATGATATACTTTTTTCAATTGTATATTATGGTATATTATCTAAGCCCAATAAACTTAAATAACTTTTATATAATTGACAAAAATTTTAATTTAAAATTAAAAAAAATTTTTTAATAATATAATTTCACATCTAGAGTAAAAGAATATATAAAAGACCTGACATTGTTTTTTTAAAACAGAAATTGCAATTTATGCTTAAGAAAAATATTTATATAATATTCCAGTATATAAAAGTAGCTAACTAAAGTAACTTTACTAACTAAAAGTAAAGCTAACTGTTATAATGCTTACAGTTGATGTTTTTGAAAAAGAGAAATGCTAGTGTAATTTTTGTTTAGTCAAAATTAAAAATTATCTGATGTGATGAACTAAAAATTTATATTTAAATTAATTTCTTTGTATTTATAGGCTCCATGAGAATTTGAATAATGATGTTTTTTAGAACATTTGGATGTCCTTTTGTCAAATGTTAAGTCCATTAATGTTATACTGCTGGGTGCTATGAAAAAAAGCATTTTACAAAACTTATTGCTATTTGATTGAATAATTTTACAACAAATATTGTTGAAATCTTGTATTCTTCAACAAAAGTTGAGAGATCAACAATTGTTTTTGTTTTATGTAAGTACGTTAACAATTTAAGGCAGTGGAAATGAAAGAAGTAGTTTTGTTAAATTATAATTTCTGCTCAGTTGAAATTGAATACAGGAGGAAAAATGCTAATTGTTTGTTTGTGCATAACATAAAGATATTTTTTAATTAAAGTTTTTTCTAAATGACCTTGTTATTTATTATGTTGATTTTTATATGATTTAAATACAAATTCTAAATGTTTGATAGTTTAAATCATACCTGATTTTAAATACAAATTCTAGTTGTTGGATAGTTTAAAATCGTTTATTGAGTTTAAGGTCAAAGTTAGAACAATTAATTGTTCTAACGAATCTTTCCAAAGAAACAACAACGAAGTCTTTTTTCGATATGAAAAGGAAAAAATCACTAGCTGATTTTATTGTAATTTCGGCCGTGCTAAAGGCTTCATCAGAAATCTTTGTGATACCCGTGCAAGCGCGCGCTAGCGCACTGCACCACAGAGGCGATGAGATTTGAAGTGTCAATTTCTTAGTTTTTCCCCCATTTTACATGCTCACATTTGTTGTTGTAAATTTGCTTTACTTTAGTCTTTATGCTTATGTTATAGTATGGATTCCAACAGTCTGCTGGAAGTCTTCCAATAACAAAGCATGGTTACTGAAGTTGTTTTTAGATTTTTACTGATATATTTTCAGCTTGTTTCTGTTTGGTCGTGCTCTACCATTTGATTAAAGTTTTTCCTAAATGACCTTGTTATTTATTATGTTGATTTTATATGATTTAAATAGAAATTCTAAATGTTTGATAGTTTAAATCATACTTGATTTTAAATACAAATTCTAGTTGTTTGATAGTTTAAAATCGTTTATTGAGCTTAAGGTCAAAGTTAGAGCAGCTGATGAAGCCTTTAGCACGGCCGTAATTGCAATAAAATCAGCTAGTAATTTTTTCCTTTTCATATTGAAAAAAAACTTTGTTGTTGTTTTTGTTTCTTTGGAAAGATTCGCTAGTACAATTAATTGTTCTAACTTTAACCTTAAGCTCAATAAACGATTTTAAACTACCAAACAACTAGAATTTGTATTTAGACCTGAATTTCAAAATCGAAGATGTACATAATAAAATTAACATAAAATTTTATAAGTACTTTTATATCTATAGGATTTTTATTTTATAGTCCTAAGGGAGGTTTTAGGCAATTGAATTTGGGCGATTGAAATTAAGGCATATTTTAGAAGATGTTTTCTAAAAGAGTGTATTATATAGATAAAAAAGTTAATTTGCATCAATATCAATAAAAACATTTTTCTTGTTATATCTGTGGTCACAAGGAATAACGACTAAACTCAAAGTATCGTCGTAAAAAACTATATTTTAATTGCACGAACTACGACCCACTTTTTGAAATATATGAACCGTTACATATAAATATGTGCAGACATAAGTAATGATCAATTCTGGGCAAAAAGTGTATATCTGCATTCTTCCAAAAATTGGTTATAAAGTAAATTCCATATCGCTTTTTTACGATATTTCGAGTTAAGTCATCATTGTTTGTGACCACAGATATCTAGTTTTCATGGATAAAGATGGCGCTAAAGTTAGTATGTTCAAAAATAGGTGATAATCCGGCCACATCATAGCTCGGCTCCAGATTGTCTGAAAAAAACACAAAAATGCATTCGAAAGTAGACCCTTGAATATAATTCATTTACTAAAATAGAATAGAAATATGGAAAATTAAGAAAATTGTGAATCGTGAAAGAAAAAATCAAAAAATGTACATTATCTTTGGCCATATTGTTGCGTATAAGAACTAGACTAATTTTCCAAAGACGCTAACTTTGGTAAATGGTGTATAGAATAACATTATAAATATTAAAAAAAAAATATTAAAATCGGTCGATTAGTTTGTTTGCAGGAGTTTGGCCCATTTTGAAAAAGTATGTTTCGAAAAAAATGCGTTTAAGCTAGTTAAAGCTACTCTAGCGCACCGAGTTTGAAGCGCTGTAGAATCTGTATTATAAGCGGGATTGATTTGGAAATTTTTTTACACATTCTTGAATAATTGTGCAACTATAATCAATTTGTTGTTTTTTTTAAATTCTATTTTCAAAAAAATGTTTGCTCCTACAAAAAACCTCTCTTAACCCTCTAAAACTACTTTTTAAAATAATGGGAGAAAATAGGTAGCATAATTTTTTCTAAGGTAAATTATAACTCCTGAATTCAAAAATGTACTCAGAAATGGTGTAGAAGCTTTCTTTTACCTGTAAGGTGAGAAAATGTGAATAAATGTCTCAAGGCACTCTTGGGGCTTTGGAGCGAAAAAAAGTGAAACAAACATGAAACTTGATTTTATTAGTTAATATACATACGTTAATACATAGACAAAAAATTAAGGGTTTGATTAATATGTTAAATTTATTTTTTATTATCACAGCAAAACACAATGCGCAGCAGTCAAAATTTTATGCGCAAAAAACATATGGCTCTTGCAAATCACAATAAAAGTATCATTTAAACTTCTGACAGCTTTTGTATCTTTTGCATTTAGATTGGTGTGTTTCTTGGGAACAGCCAAAAAATATTCACATGATATTAAAGCTTTTACTTTTTCTGTTATTGTGAATAATATGATAAGTGTCTTGAGACACTCTTACGTGTTAGAGGGTTAATAAAGTTTTTTATTTTGTTTATATATCTAAATTTTTGAGATTAGAACTTACTATTGCTCACATATTATCATCTTGTATTTTGTTTTTATGAAAGCTTCATTTTTATTCTTTTTTTGGATGCCATTATCTTTTCGCACACATATTTTTTTTTGCTTGTTTTAGAGTACATCTGTTTAATAAATAAATGAAAAATGTTCCAAGAATGGGAAAAATATACATACAATGTGAGTTCACAGTTTAATCTTACAGGCGCTCAACATAAAAGTTAAAATTTCAACGTTTAGGCAAGATTACAAAAAACTGGAACGATTGTGGAAAATCTTAAGAACGATTTTTGGCTAAAATTTTAGACAACCTTAATGGACATTTTGTGTTTAAAATTTACAAGGACGTGCCAAAACCGTCCCAGTCATCAAACCAAAATGTAGGAAGGCCCACCAATTCCTCTGTATATTGTTCACTTAAGACAATATCAAAAACCCCAACGAAGTTCTGGAGCTATTGGTTGCACCTGCAATAGAAGAACCCGAAACAGATGAAGAGGACTCAAGTGAATAAACAGTGAGCGAATACGACGAAACAACGTCATCCTCAGATAATAAGATTTGTTGTCGTATATATTTTTATTTGGAAGTTAATAAACATTCATTTGCAATTAAAATTATTTCATAATTCTGAATTGGTTTTTGTTCTATTTTGATGAAGATTGTAGACAGATTTTAAGGTTTTTATGCTTGGGAACGAACAAAAACAAAGAAATAATGTTAAGTGGTTTAATTTATGAGCTTTCTAGATCAAGTTATCTTGAAGAAGGCAACAACAACGACAACAACTCTCATTAATCAACTTAATCATGTAAAATTTCAAAGAATAGATCACAATTAATTATCAGATTGATATGAATAATTTTGTTCGACAAAAAAGCAATAGATAAAACAACAATGATTAATTATTATTCAATATTTTATCACCTTCAAAATAATCACCATCGAAGGCGATACACATATGCCAACGTTTTTTCCATTATTAACCCTCACGGGTTCTTTGTATGCCGGCGCATACAACTTGCAACTTTACTTGGTCATAGATCATACATATATGCTTAGACGGATTACAATGAAAATTAATAAAATATATAATTTAGTGTAGATTAACATATTGAAACAATCAAAAAAACTATTTGACAGTTCAGTTGTTCTGGCCACGAAAAGTTACGTATTGGTTCTTGTGTATGCGCACGCATACAATTTTACTTGCAAAGCTTTTCGTTGTGTATGCGTGCGCATACACAAGAACCAATACGTAACTTTTCATGTCCAGAACAACTGAACTGTCACATATTTTTTGAGCAAAACAAAAAAAAATAATTAAACAAAAACAACAAAAAGGTACTCACGATTTTGTTGGTGCATTGCACACATCCAATGTTTGCGATTTCTGACTTGTTACATAGTATTTGAGTATGCGTAAGCATACAATGGAACCGTTTTGTCAAAAAATTTAAGGAAGCCGGAAGGGTTAAAAGTACTTTTGGTAGGCCGATTTGCTGCCTCTGCGAATTCTTTTTGATGACTACAATAATATCTAAATGTTTTCCACGAAGCGATAATTTGAGTATCAGGAATAGAAAGACGTCACACGGGGCCATATCTGGCGAAAATGGGGTTTGTTGAACGATACCAGGTTATTCAATAAGTTTCTAGAATAGAAATAAAAAACAGCTTTTATGGCTTGAAATACTTACATATATTTATTTAATATTTTCTCCCAGAAGCTCAATACACTTGTTCCAACGGTCCTCTAATTTATGGATCCAATCGCTGTAGTGGCCTTTCGGAAAGTCTCAAAAATACCCTTCTGTCGCTGATATCACCTCTTCGTTTGATTAAAACCGTTTTGCAAGCATGCATTTTTTGAGATATGAGAACAGCCAGAAGTCAGAGGTAGCTAGACCTGGCGAAAAGGATGCCCGGAAGGAAATTGTCCGAGTGCTGTGTAGTCTCTTGCATGGTTTCATACATCACATCCGTAGAACAACTTTTGAGTAGGAAACCAGAAGTACATGCAGTAATCTGCTGCTTGATACTCGATTTATGCTGAATCTGAGCACAAAGTTTAATTTTACTACTTTCTTGAACACTTTGAATGTGAAAAAAGAAGCAATAGAAAAAACCATAATTCCTTTATTTTCTTTGCATTTCTTGTCTTCTTCGTGTATACTGCCCTTGTTTACGTTTCTTAGACAATGCTTTTATGCTGGCGACAAAATGTATCAAATTGGATCAGTTTTAAACTAAATTAGGAGTGATGCGTTTACAGTGAAAAAATTATTGTTTTTAAGTAGTTTTATTACATATATTAAAGTTATTTTTTACCTTAAAACAAACAGTTAATTTTTAAGTTTTTCATATTGTTTCTCACAAAATAGAAATTATTTTTAAGTTTTATTTTTGCCTTGCAGTAAAAGTTAATTTTTAAGTTTATTTTTTAATTAAAAAAACTAATTTTTGAGCTATATTCAACTTATAATTTTTTAATCCAAAAATTTCTTATTATTTTTCCTTTTATTCAAAACCATTTTATAAAACCCTATTCAGTTTTTATTCAGTTGTAGCACGGATCGATGCCTTTCCGCACAAACTTGTATCGATATAGTAGTAAAGTCTACTTATTTTCGTAAACACTTACTGTAAAAGTATTTTAGTTTGGATTGATACTTTTCAGAACACAGTTACATCGAGAAAGTAGTAAGTCTGCTTACTTCCCCATGAACTGACAGATGCAGGAAGTAGCTAGACTTGATACTTTACCGCAAACAATGTGTGTCGAAAATACATTGATTCTGAGGCAGCCAAGTGCTATGTAAAGTAATGGAGTGTTGTATTAGAACTTGAAGTGTTTAACACAGCATTGATATTTTAAGCAGCAAATTTTCTTCTGGGGTAAATGATCCAGCAATTCGTACTTTAATCCACTGATTTTAGCGATGGTTTTCTGATTTTTGTGAGCAAGTGCGATGTCCTAATGAAATATTACTTTTTTTCTTCTGCAAACCGGAACTGATCTAAAAGATTGCAATAATATTCATGATTGTTTTTCCTAATAATTAGTTAATTATGCATTCCAAAATACTGATGCCATAATCTTCCTTGCAGATTTTTTTAGGTCGAACTCTCTTAGGAGCCGAAGTACCAGGTTCACACTACTTTTTAGCTTTTTTTTATTTTTGATTCAGGATCATGATGGTAGAGACTCAAGTCTCAAGTCTCAAATGCTCCAAATGTTGCTGAGAAAGTCTAAATCGAATGAGCGAAGTGGCACTCATTGTGCACACACCTTTTTGAAACCCAAAACTTCACTTAAAATATGGCTTACTACTAAATCTCTCTCAGTCAATCGACGATCTTCCAAAACCACATTCTGTATCTTTGCTATGATTTCTGATTTTGATGTACTTTTTAGACGTCCTTGATGTAGATCGTCTTCAAGACTTGAACGACCACCTTTAAGCTCAGCACCCTAGTTGTACACTGTTGTAAGTGAAGGTGTAGAGTCACACTCCTCCTTACACACTTCAAATAACACGGTGCGACAGTCCAAAATACCTGGGAAGTGTTACCATTTTTCTGATAGGTCTTGTTGAGTATAACAAGACTGCATACCAGAAATTCGCCAAAAACCAGCAAAATCTTGACTTACCGTTAAAATACCGGTTTTTGTACCTTTGCGCACTTATAAGGCTGTAACTTAGCCAATGTTGCACCGAGTTTCTTACCGGATTCTAAAAGAAAAACGTAGACCTTTCCAATGATATGCATATTGTTTATAAAAACTTGATAAATCTATGTGTATTTGTCTAGCAAACTCAATTTTTTCAATTTTTTTAATATTTTCCGATTTCCGAATTTCACGATTTTTGTGCGCCCTATTTTATAAAGACACCACACTTTCTGTTTATGTATTGGGGGTTGGAATTAGTTTTAAAGGTTTTCTAAGAGATGGCGTAACTATCAATAGATCGCATCAGGCACACCTGTGACTATATTCATTTCAAAGCACATTGTCTAAGCTTCATTTTTCAGTATGTGTCATTCCACTGAAGTGTAAACAACATATATTTTTTTCTCTGTGAACATGTCGACTTTCGTTCCAACAAAACGCAATTTGCGGGAAGGTTTACTTTTGTGCTTCCATTTGAAGAAAAAAGCGGTTGAAGCACAACGCACGCTTACTGAGGCTTACGGGGACTATGCTCCATCGATTTCTACTTGTGAGTACTGGTTCCGTCGGTTTAAAAGTGGTGATTTTGATACGGAAGACAAAGAGCGTCCGGGCCAGCCGAAAAAGTTTGAAAAAAGGAATTGGAGGCTTTGCTCGATGAAGACCCGTGTCAAAACCTTCAAGAATTGTCAGAATCATTGGGAGTCGACTTATCAACGGTAGGCAAACGCTTGAAGGCCATGGGAATGATTCAAAAGCAATTAAATTGGGTGCCGTACCAGTTGAAGCCGAGAGACGTTGAACGGCGATTTTGCATGTGCGAACAACTGCTTCAACGGCATAAAAGGAAGAGTTTTTTGCATCGTATTGTCACTGGCGATGAAAAGTGTGGGGATCACCCGGCCATGCATCAACATCGAGGGCGCCAAGCTTATGCTGTGTATTTGATGGGATCAGAAGGGTGTCGTGTACTATGAGCTGCTAAAACCTAACGAAACCATCACTGGGGAACGCTACCAACAACAATTGATGCAATTGAGCCGAGCATTAAAGGTTGAACGGCCGGAATATGCCAAAAGACACGACAAAGTGGTTTTTCAACATGACAACGCACGGCCACATGTTGCAAGAACCGTCAAGGAAACGTTGGAGGCGCTGAATTGGGATGTGCTACCCCACCCGCCTTATAGCCCAGACATAGCCCTTTCCGACTACCACCTATTCAGATCGATGACGCATGGCTTGGCTGAGCAGCGCTTCACTTCTTACGAGGATACCAAAAAATGGGTCGATTCGTGGATTGCCTCAAAAGACGAATCGTTCTTCCGGCGCGGAATCCATATGCTGCCAGAAAGATGGGAAAATGTTGTAGCTAACGATGGACAATACTTTGAATAATATACATTGTACCGTTGTTTCTAAATAAATGCTCAAAAACCGAAAAAAAACCTTTAAAATTAATTCCAACCCCCAATACTAAGCAACCACGTTTATTTTAAATTACGCCAAGCTTAGTTTTTAAAAATCGGCTAGTAATTGACTGAGTTATTGATGAAAACAAAATTTTTGCAAAAATGCCTGCACAACGTTTTTCGTGTTCCTTTGCACATTTTTTATAGGAGCACAGATAACTTAATATGATATCTTTGAAACTATACCGATGACTGATAATTATTGAAAAGTCACAAATGTAGCAAGTTTATTAGATTTTTCGCTCATTTAATATTAGTTGCAACTATTTTTTATTAAATAGTACATTTTTTTCAAAGTGATAAAGCTGTGAGAAACAAAACGTCAAAATTTGAAGAAACAAAATTACGTATTCCTGACACTAGTTAAGCTCTAATTGCATATTGTGGTTGCAATTCTAACTAGTTCTCATTTTTTTTTTAATTCAGAATTTTTAAAAGCTTTACTTAAGAGATGCATTTTGTTTTTGTGGACTTTTTTTCTCGCGAATCATCAAACAGCATGTTGCGCTGACGAACATTTTACATACAATCTTTTTGCTTTCTATGCTCTTTGAATTCTCTTAAGCTAAGCTTTTAAAAAATCGGAACATTTAAAAAAATAAGAAGAAGTGGAAGAAGTAAAAATTTCAACAATATACAATGAGAGCTTTTCTTATGTAAAAAAAATGGTTTGTTTCTTTATTTGAAGTTTTGTTTTTCACGTCTTTATAACTTTAAAATATTTTATATAAAATCTTAGGCCAGTTCGGCGATGAGCAAGGAAAACATTTTCACCAAGAAATGGCAACAATAGAAAAACATTTTGAAGGAAAAAATAAAATTTAAATGATTTCGGAGTATTGCTGGTCATTACAACGCGAAACTAATGATGCCGACTTAAAAAGAAAACGGTCAAGCAAACATTTTTGAGTTGTCATGCTGAAAATGGATTTTTCAAAAAAATCGATTGGACATTAAAAATTAATAACTTTGTCAATTATTGACCGATTTTTAAAGCCTAAATTGCATTTAAATTGTTAATAAATATTAAATATGAATCCATACAGATCTAGTGTATCCGTTATATAATTTAGTATACATAAAAATCGTCAAAGTTGAAAAAGCCAAAAAAATTGAAAAAAAATTGTATTCGCAGATTAAATACACACAGCTTTCTCAAGTTGTCTTAAGCAGTATACATGTCGTTGGAAAGGTTTAAGTATCGTCTTTCACGATCCAGTTAAATTTTTAAAGTCTGTTGACAGTCAGGTAAGTTATAGGTTTATAAGTGGGCAAATGTAGGCAAAATCGGTTTTCTTACCGTAAGTCCAGATTTTGGGGGTGTCCGGGGAATTCCAAGTACAGAACATTCTTTAATTCGACACTAGAAAAATAGCATTATCTCCCAGGTATTTCAACTTCGTTCCATTTTGTCGCACTGTGTAATTGTTCATGAATTTCTTTTGGTTGTACACTAGGGCGTATCGAATTACAATTTTTTTCACTTACATTTTAAGAGGTCTCAAAAGTTGGTCAGGATCTCCTAAAAAAAATATTTAAAAATAAGGATTTCTTCCTCTCCCGCAAGGATAAACTTGTTTAAAAGAAAAACAAACAGTAAAAAATAACGAATGTATACTTGAATGAAATTTTTTAACTTTTTTAAAAAAAATATGAATATAAGGTTTTATATCTCGGGCACCAGAAGTGGTACCGAAGGCAACTTTTTCAATTTGAATTCTGCAAGTAGTTTTGAACAAAACCCTGTCTAAAAATATATTTTTTAAGAGAGCAGGAAAAGAAAACGATTTTTTTTTTCCTATTTTGATACATAGAAAAAGTTATTTCATGCATGAAATCATATCTCCTATATGGTTATTATTTCATTAAAACACTTCTTAACAACAATTGTTAAGTCAATTGAGACCCATCGGATGGCAAGCTCAGAAACTCAAAATTTAAGTGTAAAATTTTTGTGAATGCCGAGTTGAGGTATTCTAACGAAATGATAAAATTCATAAGGTTAGGAAAATTTTTTTAAAAAGTCGAAAATCGTGGTCTTAACCCGGTGTTGTAAATTGATTCTTTTAGACAGATTGTTTTTTTTTTATTCGCCCGGAGGTATGGAATCTTCCAAAGATACGTATACCCGACCTATACGCATGCACGATTTACATCTAGATCCTGACCGGATCAGCTGGGACAGACAGAATGCACCTACGTACTTAAACATACCCCCTGTTGGCAATTAGGATTTTCCACTAAGCACATTAATTGGCTTTTCAGCGGAATTTAAAAATTTAATACATATAAAACGAGTATTTAAGTATATTAAATTCTATATAAATAAGCAACATCGAATTTAATGATAATAATAATAATAATAAACTGGCCATTTCAGCCCTTGGAAGGACTTTGACCTAGCTTCTATTGATCATTTGTGGGTTGCGTGTTATTAAATGTTTGTTCAGAAATGACCGAGAACTGGACCTACGTGTTTTATGCCGACTCTGAACGGATTATGTTCTCAAGAAGCTTTACATGGCAATTTTTACTCTCTGAGGTTTGCCATTGTCTGCAGAGAGGTGACGACCGAACAGAAAAATTAATTCAATTGAAAAAACTTTCTGTCTGAGCTGGAATTGAACCCGGGCTACCGCGGTTCTTTAGCTTAGGGGCCACGCACTCTACCCACTAGGCTACGGTCGCCACTCGAATTTAATGATAGTGATTACTAATTTAAGGTACTCGAAAAACAATCCTGATTTCAAAAACAATCCAAAACACTATACTCATTTTAACTGGTTTGCGGCCATTGTCCAACCCAAGGACCTACGTGGAAATGAGATAAATCTCATATCTGCCAAATCAAAACCTCAATTAGTTGCATATGCATTTGGGCCAACGCAGGCATAAACTTGTGTGGAAAAGAGATATACTCTGGCACACGAATCCAGGTGATAGCGTGAGTTCAGTGTAATTTCAAATCAGGAAGCCACGTGAGCACGTAAATCACAATTCGATTTAAAATTAAAATATCGAATAATTAAAAAGCATGTTTTGAAAAACAATTCATATTTGATGGTGCTTACTTTATAAAACATAATATTGAGACAAAAAGGAGAAACAGAACAATCTCAATTACCGATATTAGATTGTTAGAAAACTGCGTTAGGTATAACAGGATGAAGTTAAATTGATTTAATTATTTAAATGTAATATAGTTTTCCGTTTTAAGATGTCTATTGAATCAGAAAAATTAATCATGTTGAAGTTATTATAGAAATCACTGCACATACATCGTAAAGATTCATGAAGAGCGTAATTAGAATTGCACTGACTCAACTTAAAAAACAGAAAATGTCTAGTTCCTCTTCTTGGGATGTTAAAATTTAGAGCTGAGATGAGATATTCCGAATTAATCCCGACACGAAGTAATTTATACAGAAACATGACATTAAGCATCATTCTTCTGCTTCTTAGGGAAGGTAGTAAAATAATCTTAAGGCGTATTTCACACAATGAAAAAAATTATTTGTAACTAAAATTATTTTATTGGTTGTTGAGAAATATTTGAAAAATCTAAATTAGGTAAATTATTTTCGGTTTCGCTTCTGGTGCCCGAGATAAAAAAAGTTATATTAATTTTTTTGAAAAAGTCCAAAAATTGCATTCAAGAATACATTTCTCAAAAACAAGGAAATGCATATGCAAAAAATATGCAAATTATTAATTAACCAAATTTAAGAAAAACGTCAACACTCTAATCAAAATCTCCAAAATTTAGACAATCAGGATCTTGTGGGTAAAAATAGAGAGTGGCATCGTGTTTGGCAGGATATTGTTTATTAAAGTCTTTATTTTCTTTTACTTTAAGACATATGTAGTTTTTTCTACAAAATTTAAATCCTTTTGAGATCGTGATTTTTTACTGTTTTTCTTAAAAAACAACTTTGTCCTTGCAGGAGAGGAGGACATCCTCATTATTTCCTAAAATTCTTTTTGGGAGATCTTGACAACCCTATGCAACTTTTGAGACCTCTTAGAATACAATCTAAATTTTTCAATACGCCCTATTGTACGTAGTTTATCTTTTGTTTAGCGAAACATTTACTTTTACGACGAATGTAATTTGTTTTTAATAAAAATGCAACTGCTTTCGCCTATAGTCACTTGCGTGCTGTAGACAGCAGATTTTTTTTCATTTTAAATATATTTTTATTCAACTCAATGTCAATTTAAGTATCCTATGATATATTGTATTTAGTTTTTTAATTGGAAAAATTAAAAAATAAAACATGAAATAAAATGATCTTAGTTGACCTTATTGTTTGTTGCTCAGCATTATAGTTTGATTCTTGTCATATTTGATTTCAAAAGTGGTAAGGTATTTTCTCATCAACTCAATCCAATTCCAGATATATCCATGTGCCCCAGCAGATCTCATCTAAGTCCCGATAAGAAGAAATATCCTTACATTTCGTTAAATTAAATTGTTTATTTTATTTTCTTTATCTTCGGACTTTGAAGCAAAATGTTAAATCAGCTGCCCCTGACGTTTTTCTGCATAACTATGAATAAATATTTTGCCATGATTTAATTGCGCTGACAATCGGAAAACGATTTCATTCATTGTTGGAAACAAATGTTTTTCAGCGACACCAACACCAACAGCAACACCTACACCAACACCTGCAACATACATATCTGCTCGCATTAATCTGTAGTTTTTTTATACTTTTTATAATTTTCTTGATTTCTTACCGTCACATCCGTTGGTTCTCCCCCCCCCCCCCTTCTAAAGTTATTTTATTCAGTAATGCGCGTTGGCCATTTTTACGTGAGATTATTTGCAGCTTAAGCTTAAATGTGCCAGGAAACAACTGTTAGCTGCTGCAGGTTTTCAACATTCGCCATTCACCATTTGCCATTCGCCACTTTGTTTGTGCTGTTTGCTTCGCGCTCTTTTATTACCTCTTCGTTGTAGTGAAGCCATGGCTAAAAAGACACTTCCGGGCACAAATAAGGAAAACATGTTTCGGTCATAATGTTGGCGGTTGCTACTCATGTTGCCGTTGTTGTTGTTGTTGTGTTGCTTTGCTTACTGCGCCATCTTGGCTGCTGCCGCCATTTTGATTTTAACTATTTTTATTATAATTTCTCTCTTACGGCTCGAGTTTAAGTGCAATTTATTTTTTTTGTTATTTTTCTTTATATAAATATTCATAACTATTTGAGACCAGCGCTGCGTGTTGAAGATGTTCAGCTCGAGTTGCTGATCTGGGAGTAGACAGATAAAAGCGGGTGGAAGCTTTTGTAGAAAGCAGCTGTATGTAAGTCTGCTTTTATAATAAAAAAGAAAAAATTATTTGTTGTGCATAACATAAAAGCCAACTTTAATGCCTGCTTTTCTGCATTTTTATGCGAAATAAAAAAATCACAAAACAAAGACATAACTACAGCAACGGATTACATGGTAATCGCAAAAAGTTACGACATGCAGCTGCGGAAAGTATTCCATTGGTGTAGCTAAGAAATTTTAAAGAAAGATTTATTTCTTATTAACACAGTCGTGTGCGCTGCCCAGAAATAGTTGAGAAAATTGTTTGCATCCTGGCAGCGATGCAAGAATATATATCTATACGAGAAGTGTTCAAAGATATCCCATTTTCTTTGTGAATTTGTTAAAAGTTTCTTTAAAATTTTGTTTACTGACAATGTTTGTGTTGAATAACTTTAGTCTGCACTAGATTGAGGTAATCGTAAGTAAGAGTAAAATAGTTACAGAGAATTTTAAATCGCACTGCACACATTTTTTTAGAAAATAAATCATTTTGACCAATGAGTTATTTGAAACATTGAGAAAATAAACATTGTTTTTCTTCTTGCTTATCTTCTTCTAAAATATTTTCGCTAAAAAAGTCTCCACTTATTGTTAGTTAAAAAGAGGAAACCATTGAGGACAAAGCATGAGAAAAATTTTGTTTTCCAATATAAGATTTGTATGCCTGAAAACATATTCAGCCCTATCACTAATAATTTTTCACGGGAAATTAATAAAAAATTTTTAAGATAAAGCTCAGGAACATTTTGAAAATTTTTAATGCAAATTTGTTTATCAACGGTTTATCAACAAGTAAGCATTAAAAATTTCCAAAATATTCTTGAGCTTTATCTAAAAAATTAAAACTCCCTTTCCGATTCCGCGTGAAAAATTATTCATCATAGGGCCGACTGTGTCCTTGTAATTAAATATTTTTTAATTTTTAATTTAATTTAACAGTTCATGTATCAGAATTTTATGAAAATCAAGATTCATGGTAAAAATATTTAAACAGAAAAATGCAGCTTATGTTGAGGGCAAATATATTTATTATGAAAACTGTAACGAACCTTTTGTCTTAAGCCGAGGTATCACTCGCCGGTGCCAGGGTTCGTTGCAAAAATTTATTTACTGACCAAGTGCTGAATCTACTTCAATCAAAACAACCTTCTAGTTTTCTTTCCATATGAACCTTCTTTATTTATTACTATATATAACGTTACTATTGTATTTACAACTAATGCGCCTAGTGCCTTTCGTGTTCTTTATCTAAAGCCTACTATATCAAATTTCTCCTGGCTGTTTTGTACCGCCTCATTCTTTATTGGGTGTCGTCCGTTTTTTACACTGATAGCAAATATCTCGTGGCAGTTCTGTATCGCCTCTTCTTTATTGCGTGTCGCAGCCTCCACACTACGATATGGGCTCAGCCCGGCTGTGGCCCGAACAGAACTGCAAATCGTTTTCGTCGCGCCTAGCGGCTAGAGAGAACCAGCGCCAATAGCGCGAATGGCACTTCGGGTCCGCTGGCTCCTACTCTCTGAAGAATAACCTCTATATTCTCCCGGCCGTGGTCCGAACAGAACTGCGTATCGTTGTCGTCACGCCTATCGACTAGAGAGAACCAGCGCCAATAGCACGAATGGCACTTCGGGTCCGCTGGGTCTTACTCTCTGAAGAATAACCTCTATATTCTAAAGAGCAGTCCCAATAGCACGAATAGCACTTCTGGTCCGCTTACTATCGCTCTCTACAGTAATAATTCTACCGACTAGAGAGAACCAGCGCCAATAGCACGAATGGCACTTCTGGTTGACTGGCTCTTACTCTCTAAAGAATAACCTCTATATTCTCTAAAATAAAGAGCAGTCCCAATAGCACGAATAGCACTTCTGGTCTGCGTATTTTGAATGTATTTTCCAACAACAACGAATCGTCGGTCGCAATGATTTTTAATTCTGTTCAGGCTCTTAAGGCCCAGTTATAATAGACTTAATGTAAAGTAACGTAATGTTGTCAACTGTCATCGTGACGGGGTGTAATGTAAGAAAACGTTGTAGCAATTATAATAGGCAGTAGCCAGGCAGTTGTTTGTCGTAAATAATTGCACGTTCCTGTTCAAATACAAAGTAATCTTCGTCATCTATAGCTGTGGATACATAAAACTATCACATTAATAACGAAAACTCAACAAAAAGCGTCGTTCAACAATATAAAATAGCGCAATAATCGAATCTAACCTCAATGTTTAGTTGTTCTTTGAACAGACGTAATGTAAAGTAACGTAGAAATCGAAATCCAACGGATCTTTACGTCCCGTTGCGTTACGTTACTTCTATTATAATCACTTGTATAAGAAAAGTATTGATTGAAACATTAAGTTACAGAACACACTGCTGCAGTGACATTTCACTACATTACGTTACGTCTATTATAACTGGGCCTTTATATAGGACATTCGTAGAGCTTTTCTAACTTTATAGTTCTTTTCTCGTTTTCTGATTGGCTGGCACAACAGCTGATCGAATGCTTTTAGCTTTTCGATGTTAATGAACAGCTGGTTGCGTGCTTCCGGTGGTTAGTGCCGTGGGTGTGCAATATGATATTTCCCTAGACTAATCTAACTAGTTTCCACTAGATGGCGTTAACATTCGTCTTATAATCTTATTACAATGATTTATACGGTAATTCAACTAATGTAGTGATAATAATTAAATGCTCTAAGTCTTAGCATGTAAGTTAAATATTAGTCTTAAATCTTCATTTGGCTTGATACAAATAATACTAGCAAAGTAAATTAGCAAAAGTAATGCAATTATATTCATTTGTTTCAATAATTATACTTATGATAATTTAGCAAAAATAATTAAATAAGATAATAATAAAATAAATTATGCTGCGTTGTTGTGTCGCTTGCTGGGCTGCTGATTTGATGATTTTGCCAATGTGTGGCCAAAATCCCGCGTGATTTTGTTCTCACAAAACACACAAATATTTTTTTTTATAATTCTCGCGGTGATTTTTAATAACAATTTTTCGCATGCGGCGCTTTCTTTAACCATCGTTAATGTTACTTTATTATTTACTATGTAAATATTTAAAATATTTTTCGTCTGTGGCGCTTTATTTATTCACCGCTTATTAAACAGCTCCTAAATATTTCAAAAATTCTTAAAAACTTAATATTTTATGGCTTTTAACTGTATAACTCACTCTGCAAATGTTTTAAAAATTTCTCGAGTGTGGCCCTTTCTTCCTCAATCGTTCATGTAACTATTTAACTTACTTCCTAAATATTCCTCCATCATATATGTTACATGGTATATGTAACTAGTTATACCTTAGTTACTTAAATTGCAATTATTCCTTTTTTTATATAATTTTTACTTCCAGCTTATTAGTGTTTTGCCCGTGCACGGAATATTGTTTTTAACACTACAAAATGAAAACATTTAAGTATAAAAGAAGTTATATCTTAAAAAGGTATGCATGGATTTTAATGTTAGATACCTTGTTGAATAGGTGCTTGTATTACCTTTCTTTTGATACCTATAATGCTTACTTTTCTAGGAACATTGTAAAAATTACAGCAAGTTTTTAAGGTATTTTTCCTTAATTTGGAACCCTATAACTTTTAAACGTCTTGAGAGCGACCTCTAATTTTTTCACTATTCGCTTTTTAGCTCCAAATACACATATTGAAAAAAAATTAAAAAATTCCATTTTAGCTAAAGGTAAAATGCACCAATATTTTTACAAAAAACTCGATTTTTATAGGTTATTTAAAACCATTCCATCACACGGATGGCTATCGCTTGAATCGAAATATTTGAGAAATATTATAACATAAACCAAGGATTACTTTTAAACATTTGTGCCGAACAATTTTTTTTTCCATAGAGTGTGAGACGCCTTAATGTACATAGAACAATGTAAATATGAATAAACTTAGATATACATACATAAATGTTTATTATAAAACGAATCACGTACTATGACATGAAGTGTCATTAATATTGTATATGCTATTGTTTATATGCACATAAAATTTTTAATATTCGTCAAATTTGACCATTGTTGCACCAACTAGGGAAGTCAAATCCCGGGATCCCGGATGATTAAAGTCCCTTTAAATCCCGGGATTGTCTTTACTGGATCCCTGGATTTTTAAATAAAAAATTTCTATAACAAAAATTCATGCAAATGCAAAAATTGCATTTTAAGTTGATATGAATAAACATAGAATTAGAACAAGCTTTTATTGAGGCTGAAAAAGATTGTTCAGACGATGCGTGTGAATCACTGGAGCAAAGACTTTACAAAGTTTTAGAAAAATTTGCAACATCGGGAAGTCAGCTACAGTGTCAGACAAAACTAAAGCACGAAACTTACCTTTTAAGCATTTCATGAAATAAAATTTCAAAATAAGCTTTGAACTAATTGTTTTCTATTGAAATATACATTTAAGGTAATAAACCAAACAAAAATTAACATAATATATAATTTAAAACAAAAATATTAAAACAATTATAGGATTATTACTAAAACTTCTGCGACAAAACTAAAGCACATTACAGGAAAACACATGAAAAACTTAGTTTTTGCTAATATTTGGTGGCATATCCATTGTTTTTTAACACAGCTTGACATCTGCGAGGCATCGCCTCTATTAAGATATTTAAGACGTCTTTTGAAGTACTTTTCCATGCCAATTCTACAATTTCCCATAGATTCTCTATGGAATTGAGATCAGGCGATTGAGCAGGCCAATCCAACATATCGATTTTGTTTGCAGCAAACCACTCCTTAACACATTTGGCAGTGTGTTTGGGATCGTTATCATGCTGAAAGATCCACTTCAACGGCATTTCTTCTTCTGCATGAGTTAACATAACATTTTGGAGAATATCCTTATATATGAAACTTTCCACTATGCCGTTGATCTTATGAATTGGGGCGATCCCATGACCGGAAAAACATCCCCAGACCATGACGTTGCCTCCGCCATGTTTCACAGAACCTGAAGAGTAACGTGGATTTAGGCGCTGCCCTTTTGGTCTGCGTACTAGCTTCAATCCGTCAGAACCTTTGATGTTAAACTTTGACTCATCTGAAAATAGTATGGTTCGCCATTTCGCAACAGATCAGTTTATTGTACATGGGCTCTTGCAAATTCAATTCGTGCTCGACGATTTTTTTTTAGAAATAAATGGCTTTTTCAAGCTCCTGTATGTTTGCAAGCCGCCGTCCACAGCTCGTCGTTTGATGGATCTAAGTGAAATATTCAAATACAATTCACTTTGAATAGATCCCGCTGATATGAATTTATCTTTTTTTATTGTTCGAATAATTGCCTGGTCCTCACGTTTGGTTGTCTTTCGAGGTTTACCACCTTCATGTGATGTAACTATAGAACCAGTCGAACGTAAACGACTTATAGTTCGGGATATTACACTATGTTGAACACAAAATTTTTTTGCAATGATTGTCACTGATTCGCCTTTTTTGAATTTTTTTAAAATTTTTTGTTTAAAATTTTTTGCAGCATACTTATTTCTAGCCATTTAATTATTTTTTTGTTTAATACACAGTCTAACCCAGATAAATGATCACCAACGATTGAAATAATAGTAAAATTTGTTCAAGAGATATTATTTAGCTTCACAAATAACAGGTTTTTATTCAAACGGTACTTTAACTACTTATTGTTGTTACTTATTGTTAGAAATGCACTCAAACCGTGAGTGACTGAGAACAGGTGCTTTAGTTTTGTCGCCCCAAATTTCCGTATATTGTAGCATTCTTGTAGAAAAAAATTTATTTGCAATAAATAAATGCTTTTCGTCGTTTTTTATGAACCAGTCGGATATTTTTACATAAGTAATAATATAAAAAAAAATAGAAATACTAAAAAATTTTAACTCTAATGGAATAAAATGCTAACTACATGAGCTCGTGCTTTAGTTATGTCCGACACTGTATGTATTTCAAAATTGTCAGATATTGTGACTTAGGAAATATTTTTTTTTTTTTTGTGGCGAAGGCAATCGTGATCAAAACTTACAAATTGCTTACGATTATCGTACAACTAACTATTTCTCCAACTAGAATAGAATGAGAACGGTGCTTCTTAACAGCGCGTTATATTTATAATAGTATGCGAACAAAGCTCTCTAATGAAAAATAAGACACGTTGCTCAGCTTAATGTTTTACTTTAGACATAATTAAAACAAAAAATTTGATTTTGAAAAGTCTTTTCCAACCTTAATTTGCCTCCAACACACAAAAAAAAACATGAAGACGGTGTACGAAAAAAAAGTGCAACATTTATAAAGTAATACCTGTTCTTTAACCCTTTCAATGGCTGGGCTAAACTAAGAACAAAATAATTTTTTTGGGTTAATATTCCTATAATTTAGGTCCTTAAAAGATGAAAAAACATACCTTTGATTTTAACCTGCGCTACTTACGTTTTACAAGCATGTACAAAGAAAAACTTGTTTTGCTCCTGCTCGGCACAATGTTTTTTTAATGCCTTAAAGATCTCTGTTTCTTAAACCCTTTTAATATTCTTATCGCTAAAGCCATAAAAACATAAAATACATACATTGTCCGGTTGATTGTTTTATTATAATATATGGCGATCAATTTTTTTTTGCTTTCTTAGGCACAAAATCGAAAATCCAACTGACTTTAATATCTGACTTCAAATATCTCTCTAAATTTATTTTTATTATGTTAGTTCATCTTTTTTTCATAGAACCAAACGATTTGATTTAAAAAAAAACTTTGCAAAATAAACACATATAAAAATGACTTTCTGACGTGTCCAATATATTGGACAAGTCAACTGAAAGGGTTAAATGAATACAATGTGCTATTCATTAATATTATTAAAGTTTTTTGTGTTTATTCTCAAGGTATAGTGGCATTGTGTGTTTTTTTTTCATTAGTTGAAAATCACAATTATGAGCAGCCTTTAAACTAGAATTTGTGGTTGGAAACCTCCCACTATAGAAATTAAATAATTATTAAATATCCAATTTGATATATTTTTTTAATGTATGGTTTTTGGAGATTTCATGTAAAACAAGAAAAAATATAAAAACTGCTCGGTAAGGTGTGGTATCAATACCACGGGGTTTGTTAACTACACTGAAAACAACGCTTAATGTGTTTTGTTTTGTTTTTGTTACTTTATTAATTAATTAATTTACAATTTTTAGTTTCAAGTAATATATAACCAAAAATTTTATTAAAAATATTTTTAATTATATACTTCTTAAAATTTTCAGTCCCGAACTAATCCCGGGATCGAGAAATTCTTCCGGAATTGGACTGCCTAGTACCGACACATTGTAAATAAAGTTTCTATAAAAAAAAATCCGAATATAAAATTTGTAGAAAAATTGAAAACTAAATTGTGTATTCACAAAACACAAACAGAATACGAAAAAATTTGCCAAAATAGATTTCTATTTCGGTGTCCCATGTCAAAGCGCCCACGTTTGTGAAATCATTATTTTTGAAAATTTTAAGATTCTCTAGGTGGATAGTTCTCCAGAAAAGTATTATATCTGCGTACTTTTTTTTACTTCAAATTTTTTTACAATACACTGTGCAAAATATCAAAAAATCTTAAAAAATACAATTAGTGCATGTATTCAAATAGCTAAAACTTTGAAACCGTAAGTTGTCCAGAAAAAACTTTGGCACTATATTTTAAAGACTTTAAATGGGTCTTTTTGGTGGTTTATTTTCTTTGTAGCTATTTTCTATGAAAAATTCCATTTTTTTCCTAGTAATTTTCCGTCACATTTTCCATAGTGTTTGCAACAAATCTTTTATCTGTTTGATATAGTGTCGTGTGTAGGCATCAATTTTAAAGGCTAACACACTATTTTAGGTTGGGATTCCAACGATTGCTTTTTTTAACGAATTTTCTAAAAAATGCCTACAAAATATTTTCTATTTTCTATAAAAAAAATTTGTTGCGAAAAAAAAGGTTAAAAAAAATGAAAAGGAAAACATCACTAGCTGATTTTATTGCAATTTCGGCCCTGCTAAAGGCTTCATCAGAAATCTTTGTAATGCCGGCGGGAATCGATTCCGGGCCTTGCCTCGTGCTAGTGCATCTTAGCGCAATACACCAACAGAGGCGACGAGATTTCAGTGACAATTTCTCAGTTTTTCCCCCTTTGCTTGTTGTTGCTTTAATTTTCTTTACTTTAGTTTCGGCTTATGTTAATATATGGAGTCCAACAGATTGTAGGAATTCACCACTAACAAAGCATATTTACTGAAGTTGTTTTTGTAGATTTACTGATAAGTCTTCAATCTGTTTTAGTGTGTTTTTGGTCGTGCTCTACCATGTGATTAAAGTTTTCTATATGACCTTGGAATTTCTTTGGAAAAATTCGTTGGAGCAATTAATCTGACCTGACCTAAAGCTCAATAAACGATTTTAAACTATCAAACAACTAGAATTTGTATTAAAATCAAGTTTGATTGAAACTATCAAACATTTTGAATTTGTATTTAAATCATAGCAAATCAACATAATAAATAACAAGGTCATATAGAAAACTTTAGTTAAAAAAAAATATTTATTAATAAAAACGCTACTAAAAAAATAATCCACCAAAAAGACCCATTCAAAGTCTTTAAAAAACGTTCATAGTTTTTTCTTTACAACATACGATTTCAAACTTACTAGGCTATTTAAACACATTTACACAATCGTATTTTTTATGTTTTTTAATATTTTCCCCAGTGTATAAATTTAAAAAAAAATTTTCGCAAAAACAAAAAACAGTTAAGTTTTAGGCACTACTAACTTACTAACTAAGTTTCAGAAAAATCGGAAATGCAAAGGTCAGATTTTGTTAAAAATTAGTCGAATGGATATGAAATCATCGATTTATAACTTTTTGGTATTAGTTTTGAGTACATAATTTGGTTAGGTTGGGTTTATAAAATAATCGTACGAACAATCATGAAGCAAAGACAACACTCCATCCTGTGCTACTAATGTCGGGTTTGTTCGTTGAATTAATATCACCTTCAACAAAAGTATTTTTTAACATCTTTACATACTAACAGATATTGTTGTAAAATAAATCGATTCAAATAAAAAGATATCATAAACCAAACTAAATGAACGGCGAAATTTAATTTTAAAAGTCTTGAAATTGTAAATACCAGAACTTCAGATTTTGTGTTGAAAACAAAAACTACAACAAACCAGGGTTGACCAGTAATAATAACTTTCGTGCAATGATTACTGATACTGAAATTACTGATTACAATTAATTATACACAAATTTATTACTTGATTACTTTAAAAAAAATATTTAATAACGTAAGTTGTTTTTTAAAAAAAAAAAACCCAAAATATTTAATAACTTAAAATTAGTCATTGATTTTTTTGAGAAATCATTAATCATGCAAAAGTAATCAGAGATTAATTTAAGTAATCAATCATTTTCCAGTAATGATTGAATTATTTTGATTAAGAAATTTATCAGTAATAAGGCTTAACCAATCATTGATTGCAGATTTCTTTAACTAATATATTGTTTTATGTCTGTTTTTATATATGTGGTTCAACTTTAAAACTGAGA
Organism: Dichetophora obliterata; assembly: GCA_963920525.1. Taxonomy (NCBI): domain Eukaryota; kingdom Metazoa; phylum Arthropoda; class Insecta; order Diptera; family Sciomyzidae; genus Dichetophora; species Dichetophora obliterata. Next base: position 91,843,649 of record OY986437.1, read on the forward strand.
CAAGTAAAATATAGAAAAAGTTTCTGAGCACTATTGTTAAACTTCCTTAACAAAACCAATCTAACAAACATTAACATCACTTTAATAGCTGCTGAAGAAAATATTGTATTTATGGTAAACCATTATGATAAATAGCAATTACTGAAATAATAAAATTGCATACAAATTTTGAATTTTTTGTCTGACGAGATGTAATCTGTAATCACTGAAAGCTGGGTCTTATTTCTGATTACTTGGTTTATTGAAAAATCATGTAATTCCATATTACGATTACTTAATTTTTTTTACAAATCATGTAATCAACTTGCATGATTCCTTTATTTTTTAAATTCTCATGTAGTTACCTACCATGATTACTTAATTGAAAGTATTTTTATTTGGTTTTTAGTGTGATTTTTCTGAATATTTAGAAAAATCAAGTAATCTATGCAAACTGAATACATGTAATCATAATCAGTTATCGTGATTTGTAATCATGGTCATCCCTGCAACAAACGCATAAAAATTTTTAAAATACTGGGTAACAATTCTAATGTCATACCAAAAATACTTTTGTCCTATATTTTTAGCGAAAATTAAGTAATTTATAGGTTTTTTAAAAACAATATTAAACTTTAAATCGGTCAGGTAACGGTAAATCTTTTCTTATTTCTCCAAAGTCATTTAATTAAACTTTTAAATATTGAATATTTTATGAAAATCGATTGGAAATGGAGAATTTTGCATAATCAAAACTTGAAATTCGAATTTTTTTTTCATTCTGAAGCAATGACCTTGCCTCAAAGAAATGCGTTGTACTGAGAAAATCTATATTTTTCGAGATATCACAATAATTTTGATGTAAAAATAACGGGAATATTGAGAAAAATTAATTTAGCGAGTCGAGTGGAGTGTACTCAGATCCATCACTCACTCACTCAGAATAAACGCAACCTCCAATACACTCAGGTTTTTTTTTATTTTGTATTAATAAAACTTGAGATCACTCAACCAAAGTTGAGTGTGCTATCTAGCTGCCTCAGCCTTACTCAAGCTATACAAATATCATATTTTGCCCATTTCACAATGAAGTGTAACATCTGTTGCACTTACCATCTCCTGTTTGGCTCAAATTTTTTCTTAGAATCCGAAGTTATAAATATTTGGAATCAATTTTCGCGGCCAAAATAGGGTCTATTTTGAGCCAAAGTAGCTCAAGCAATTTAAATGCGATTTTCATAAAAAGGAAATCATTGAAAAAGTTAGTTTGTCTATTTAAAGGGATAAATTTAAAACTTTTGCAAAAATTGCAATAAGTTGACCCAATCTTAATTTTAAAGTTTACTTATTAAAATTAAAGAACCTTCTGCATCTTCTTCAAACATTTCGTTATCTTGAAGTTCACCAAGTTCAAGCGCTGTATTTTTATCACGTACTACATTGAAATTGCACACAAACACATATGAACGCAAATCGTGCATACTTTATAGTTTATTTATTGCTTACCTTGAATGTCTTCGAAAATTATATCCATTTTTATTAAAACAAACATTTCAATTGAAACAAAATTTGGCTGTCTGACAGCTGCTGACATGAGGAACATTCAAACGATGTTTTGTTTTGCCCTCAGAGTGGAGTGGAGTTTATTTAATACAGATTCCACACTCCACTTAACTAACATCGCACACTAAAAATACACACTCAAGCACTTCACTCTACTCGTTCACTCAGCTTTTATCAATACGTTCCATTTTTTTACTTTCTCAATCAACAATTTTTTATACAAAAATACGTTGCACTAAGAAAAGCTAAAATTTTCGATATATTGTCATAAATTTGATTTGAAGAAATTTTCAAATGACAATATAGTTTCACGCATACCTGAAATGACTGAAATGCCTGAATATTTTACTGACTATTTTACCTGACTGAATATTTTGTTTACATTTCAGCAATGTCCCTGTACACCATGTTTTTCATCTCTTATAGTTTAGCTTTTATTTAGAAAAGTTTTTTATAACTAATAAAGACAACAGCTATTTATATACAGAATCTTATGGACTTACATGAATTATAACTACTATAGAATCTTATAACTCCCCAAAGAAGTTGGTTTATTAAAACTAACCATCTGCTATCGATCAATGATAAAAGTTGCTATTCATGAAGAGCAAAAAAAATTAAACTTATATCGGAAGCGATATAATCGTATATTAACTACATTTTTAATTAGAAAGTATGTTATTAACGCTTGTATAGAAACACTGATTGTTTTAGAAAAACACAGAATTACAACAAAAAACATCTTCGGACAAACGTAAAATATGTCAAACGTATGTGTTTGACGTACACAAGCAAAACACGATTATGATAAAAACATGGCAGCGAATATCCGTTTCCTTCGTAGAACTCAGAGCCACATACACTTACATACATACATTCACACACTCATTGTTATGCAAATAAATTGCAAACACACATCCTCACATATTCATATTTTAAATGTGTAGTACATATATGAAATTATTTTTAGCTAAATATATTTGCATATTTAATAACTGGCGTGCTGTCACGTAACAAGCAGCACACATACACACACACTCACATAGCTAACAACAGCTTTGAAATAACCTAAAAATGGAGATGTTGTAGAAAATGTTTGTAGGGTATTTTAATAGCTCTTTACTTATTTTAAGCCAGTACACAGTGTTCGATATATTGAGTTTACGGGGACAAAAGTCTGTAACTTAAAAACTGCTTATGTAACGAAAACAAACCTAATGCACATAAGATTCATATGCAAGAGCAATACCGGGACCATAAATTAAGTTACATAAGACCCTTATTTCCTCCTTTAAACCCACAAGTAAAGCAACACAAATTTCTAGTTTATTCATACATTCCCTTTTATCGAGAAAAATATTTTAAAAGATATTTAAGATATTCGTAAATAAAAAGGTTACGCTGAAGACACTGGTATTTATTTTTTAGGCATATTTTATTTTAGGATTTGTCTAAAAAAACATATATCTAATATGCATCTAATTCCTAAATAGCCTTATTTATTTTAAATGGAAAATGTTACAGTTTTTCAAATAAAAAAATTTGCTACTTTTACATGCTTTAAAAAGTATTTATGACATTAGATTCCCTGATTAAAAAATTAATATAAGCATAATTTAAAATTATGTACATTTGCAGAACAGCTTTGAGAACAAATTTTTTCTTGAAATTTTATATTAATTTATAAATCAAAATGTAGATAAATCAATCTATGAAAAGATAATAAATATCAATACATAAAAGACCTAAAAGATCGTAATTACCATTCCTACGAAATCAGCTTTATATCATATTCAGGATACTGTTTTGGCATGTCCGCAGAAAATATTTTTTATTATATTTTAGTCTATAACTTTTTAAACACAAGAAACACTTCATAGTATCTAACAATTCCCATGAGCAAGCAAACGCTCGTCAGATGATTGAGTTGCAAGTGTTTTAATTTCGTTTTGAAGTTTTTTCACAAGGCGCTGAGAAGTTTTTTGGGGAATTCCATATACAGCTGCGAGTGAAATAATAGCAGTATTCTTATATTGAGACATGTTTGGATACTAAATACTAGTCTACAAATTTTGTATCCGTTTACAAATTAAACCCATTATCATTCCTATATGTACTTTTAACGCTGGTTTCAAATCTGTGCTCAGTTTCCTCATACATTGTAAAATTTTCAAGATACAGGGTGTTTTACGTTTTTGGCACGTGTCTAGTATTATTGATCTAGAATCTAAACTACTCATCATAAAATAAAAAGAATATTTTGTATTTTAGAAAAAATATCAAATTTTTCATCAGTCACTTTCGTGTCATGTGCTCTAGTGGAGCTAAAATTCTAAAATTTTCAGATTATCCAACGAAGTATAAAAAAATTTTATCTTTTATTTTAGCGGAGCTGATATCATTCAAAGTTAGAATTAAGAAAAAAACTGTTAATAAAGTGTATTTTTACATGACAAACAGACATTTTAAATTTGGACAAAACAAAAGATACAAAATTTGTTGATAGTACGTTGGATAAAACTTTTCAGCATTCAAGTAATTGACAATATCGTTTGCGATACCAGCACCGCTTCCATCTACGGGAGTTAAGTAACCAATGTAGTTTGAGCTGGGTTCGCTTACCAGAGTTATATGCTCCTCCATCATTTTAACGTTGCGTGGTTTGCCATTCACAGTAACTTGTTTCAAAGTGCGTTCCCTTTTTCCATCAAAAGAAATGCATTTAGTATTTCATTGTTTTTTATGTCTCTTAGTGATTTCGCCCTAGCTTTAGTTCGCTCCCTTTGGATTTTGTGCTGATCAATAATTATGCCTGGAATGTCCACGTCTTTTAGCAATGTTGTTGCGAGCAGAGCCCCAAAGCGATTGGATACACTGGCAAGGTCCAACGCAGCACTGAATGTTGGTAAGGAAAAACTTTGTACGCTTGGTCCAAGATCTTTAAGATCTTCCTCAGACGATGATGAATATGGATCATCCACATCCATTTCTCTTAGTTGTGGTACAAAAGTGGCTGTTGCAATACTTTCTTTTCCACTTTCGCTTTCGAAGTCCGTAATAGAATCACGTGGGATGTGCTTTTCAACGTCATCTAGCGTGAGCAACCTTCGGTTCGACTGATCAAGGTAAAAATTCCAAACATGCAATGGCATTTGTTTTTCACCTGGGCAACTACAAGACACTCTAATTTTTAGAGCACATTTGCAAACAGAAATTGAAAATAGTTCGGCCCACTCGCTTGCATTGTAATGCGATGGATTTTTTGTGATATCCCGATATAAAAGCGTTAAATTTTGAAGTTTTTTGCGGATCTTAGTCTTCGATATAACCGGAATTTCTGCTCTTTTCCAAATTTTGCTTAAATCATTTAGCATGTTTTGATGATAATTAGATAGCCCGTAAGACCGATTATTATTTTTTTCGCGCAAAAATAATAAATGTTTTATTACATCACTTTTTGTTGGCAATTGATTTTTATTTAACTCGCGAGAAACGAAAAGCATTTTTTTTATGAATAACTTGAACAATTAAGCGATCACAATTCAAAAACTCACATTTATATAATATAATATAACTCATTGTCAAACCTAAAAGTCATGTAAAAGTCATGAGTGACTACTTATAAGAACTGTGGTAAAATTTACTCTTAGCTGTTTTGTCTAAGTACAATAAAGGATTTTCCTATACTTTATTCCAAAGTCCATTTAAAAAATGCATTCTTTATCAACATGATTTAATTTTATTTCTCTTATATTTGAACAAATTCAGGAATTGAGGCAAAGGCCATCACAAAAAAATAAAAATAAAATAAAATGCATTTTTATAAAAGTGCTTATAAGGGTTAATTAACGACAGAAATGAAAAACAGCATTCAGTACCTTTCCAATGATACCACGGAATGGTAAATCAGGCTATAAATGGGGAAGTTATATATATTTTTATAAAAACTGCATTAAAAAAAATTGAAAAAATCACTGCAAATAACTCAATAACTAAGTGTGTGGGCAGATTTAAAAAAAATAAAAAAACAAAACTATGTATTTCATCGATTTACACTATTTGTGACAATTTTTTTGACCGAAGGTAGTGTGGTATAAATAGTATTAATCAAAAACGCGATTTTTAGAGGTTATTTCAAACCATTCCAGCTCACGAACGGCTAAAGCTAGAGTTACAATATTTTGGGAATCATCATAAAATAAACCAAAGTTTGTTTTCAGGAGGTGACCCGGACAACTTTTTTTTTTGAGGCGCCTTAATGTTTATTAGGGCGTATCGAAAAATTTCGATCGTCTTCTAAGAGGTCTCAAAAAGTTGCATTGGGTGGTCAAGATCTCCCAAAAAAAAATTTAAGAAAAAAATAAGGGTGTCTTCCTCTCCCGCAAGGACAAAGTTGTTTTTTTAGAAAAACAGTAAAAAAATCACGATCACGATAGAAAAACTACATATTTTTTAAAGCAAAAGTAAGTATAGACTTTGACTAACAATGTTTCGGCAAACCTGATGCCATTCTTGATTCTTACCCACAAGGTCCTGTCTGAAGGATATTCGAATCTAAAGGCACACTCGATGTAGCACAGAACTTTTGATTGCTATCTAACTGTCTAAATTTCAGCTATTTTAATTATAGTGTTGGCGTCTTCCTTAAATTTGGCGAATTAATAATTTGCATATATTTTGCATATGCATTTTCTTGTTTTTGAGAGTGCACTTGAATGCAAATTTGTAACTTTTTCAAACAAATGAATATAACGTCTTATATCTCGGGCATCAGAAGTGGTACCAAAGATAATTTCCTTAATTTAGATTCTTCAAATATTTCTGAACAACACTCTGTCCAAGAGTATCAATTTACAACACCACGATTTTTTTCCGATTTCAACTATTTAAATAAATTTTCCTTCTTAGTATGAATTTTAATATTTCGTTAAAACACCTCAACCCAGCATTCACAAAAATGTTATACTAAAATTTGGAGTTTCTGAGTTTGCCATTCGATGGGTCTAAATTTACTTAACAATTGTTGTTAAAAAGCGTTTTAGTGAAATACTAACCATAAAGGTGATATGAACAAAATTGTTAAATTTCATGCTTGAAGCAACTTTTTTCAAATATCAAAATAGAGAAAAAAAGTCGTGGCCTTTTCGTGCTGTTTTGAAATAGATATTTTTAGACAGGGTTTTTGTTTAAAACTATTTGCAGAGTCCGAATTGAGAAAACTATCTTCGGTACCACTTCTTATGACAGAGATATAAAACCTCGTATTCATTTGTTTGAAAAAGTTAAAAAATTTCATTCAAGTATTCATTTCTCCAAAACCGGAAAATGCATATGCGAAAAATATGCGAAATTTTAATTCGCCAAATTTAAGGAAAACGTTTACACTCTAATTAATATCACTAAAAGTTAGACAATCAGATAACAATTAAAAGTTCTGTGCTATCTCGAGTGTACATTTAGATTCGAATATCCTTCACACAGGACACTGTGGTTAAGAACCAAATGTAGCATCGTGTTTGCCAAAATATCGTTAGTTTAAGTCTATATCCAATTTTGCTTTAAGACAAAAATTAAAGCATTTTGAGATCGTGAATTTTTACTGCTTTTATCAAAAAACAACTTTGTCCTTGCGGGAGAGGAAAAGATCCTTATTTTTATTAAATTTTTTTTGGGAGATCTTGACCACACAATGCAATTTTTGAGACCTCTTAGAATGTGAAATTCGAAAAAAATTGTAATTCTATACGCCCTCATGTATATATAAAATACATCCGTTAAAATATAATTTCACAAAAAGCAAGAAAAAATACCTTTGTATAACAAAACGAATTTGTCACCAAAATACCCGGATTTAATAATCCAGTGGACATTTTAGCGACTGCTCTGCAAAAGAAGGCTTTTATTGGCGTCAATACATCTTCCCTGATCACTGCATTGATGAGTACTTCTATAAGGCCTACTTTTTGAAGGTTCTGATTCTTTTCATATTATTTTATATGAAAAAAATTTACAAAAAAAAAATCCGAAAAAAATTTTAAATACAGGAACAGTCTACAAAAAAGTGTAGATATAAAAAAAAAACACAAAAATTTTTTTTGTCTAAGTTGGGTCTCGAACCCGAGCTCTCGAAAACCAACACTCTACATATTACTTATATGAAAATATTTATTATATGGAAAAACTCTCTTTGCTTATATTTTTGTATGAAGAAAATTTATAAGAAAATTCAAAAAAAAATTTTAAATACACAGAACTGTTTGTAAAAAGATGTAGATTTAAAAATAAAATTTTTTTGTCAGAGTTGGGTCTCGAACCCGGGCTCCCAGAAGCTCACTTTCATTTGTATTGATAAAAAATAAGCTATTGAATCTTAACAACCACGATAGACGAGTGGGTAAGATGTCGGACCGCCACATGAGAGGACCATGATTCAAATCCGAAAGTGTTAGTCGTTTTTTATTTCAAGTTGTTATTTATATTGCTTTTTCCTTCTAACGTGACTTCTCGAAGGAGCGCTTCTGGCAGGTCTCTTTTGAGCAAGGGTTTCCCATGGGTTTCAATTTTCCCATTTCATATAAAAAAGCAAGTGTAATTGTATGAGTGCGGCAGTACTCTATAATCCACATGAAGGCCTGCTAGCAGCGCTGCAAATGCCTACTGGAAAGAAATCTTATTAAAAAATGTTTGATAGTATTGTAAATTTTTAATAAGATTTTCTCTATGGAAAATTCTTATTATTTGGTAGTTTTAATAAGAAAACTTAATAAAATATCTCAATTAGTGATCTTATTGATTTTATGTGGTGGTTTTTGGCTCTGTGAATAGATTTGAAACCAGCGTTGAAATTACATAAAGGAATGATAATAGGTTTATCGGATACGAAATTTGTAGACTTGTATTATTTATCCAAAAATGTCTGAATATAACTGCATTATTCTGTATCACGAGCAAGCACACCAACGATGAGAAAGACACGAGAAGTAATACAATTTTGTATGGAAGAAAATATTGCTTCTCGTGTCTTTCTCATCGTTGGTGAGCATCTTCGTGATACAGAATAATGCAGTAAGAGTGCTGCTATTCTTTTGTTCGCAACTGTACTTTATTTTCATTATGTTTATTATTAGTATAATGTTTTTGCTTAACCACATGGCTTAATTTTTCAATAAAGACTTAATTACACGATTTTTCCTCTCCATTTTTTAAATAGAAGAGCAACAAAAAATTTTACTTGCTTCTGATATATTGTACGTTCAGGAACCGTTAGATTATGAATTTTTAGCTGTGAAAGTGCGTATTTTAATACTTCATTCGCACAATTGATAACTGTCGATTTCAGAACGTGTTTTTCGCGAACAAAGTATAATACGTCTTCGTTTGTTATTCGGTGACGCGATTCTAGTGTGACATTGCTACCTTTAAAGCGGAAAATATAGGTCATCGGCGTATAAAGGCACATAATTCTTATCAATACTAAAAAAAGCAATGTCTAAGTACTCTAAAACAATTGGATTGGAAATAGTACAATTTTATATATTTTTTTTTTAATCTTAATAGTGAAGCAGATAATCTCTATATATTTTTTTAAATTTCAGTGTATTTATAATAATCTTTTTTCTACTACACTAAAATGGATATGTTAAAGAATATTTAACTTACAAAATGAAGAAAACTTACCATCAAAGATGATATCCATATTTAAAAAAAAAAAAAAAAAAATTTAGTAACACTCTTTTAAATGGGCTCAAAGTGAAGCTTTAATGTAAATAATTTCCTTTGTTTTTTTTTTAATATTAACATGTGAACTTTGCGGTTTTGTAAAAACGGAGCGTGCAAAACGTTTTTGACATTCGTACTCGAAAATGTTGTTTTGAACATTTATTTTGGCAACAAACATTATTTGGCATAAAAACCATAACTTTAATTTTTAAACTTTTGTCCCCCTAATTTGTTCTACACCAAACACTGTGCAGTATAAGAAATGCGCGAATATGAATGTTTTGTGACGCGCGGTTAGTGCCATATATAATTTTGTTTGTGTGTGTGTGTATGTGTGTGTGTTATATGCGATTATAATCCCGTTAAGCATGCGGCCTAACCACTACCACCCTCAATATGTCATGTATTATTTAATGTTCGGCATTTATCAAGCTGTTCTTCACTTATCTTGACGATCGCTTTACATTACTTTTAATCCGTCCCACACTTATGTACATTCTACACAAATTATGCTAATGTTCCTGCCTGCATTCCTTTGATATTTTTATTTCTCTTTATTTTATATTTTTCTTTCAATTTTTCTCCTTTTTATGTGGTCTTCTTTGGTTTCTTTTGGCTGCTGATAATTTATGCGCATAAACTGCAGCCAACAACAACCTGCTTTTTCCCCATTCAGCTTCTTTAACAAAATGCAGACCTTGCACTTTTCGTCCTTACTTTGTTGTTGTAGTTCTTCTTGTCTGTTTTTAATGATTTGTATGTTTGTAATTAACTTCATGCTATCAGCTTTTGCAGCAAAGTTCCTTTTCTTACATCTGATTTTTGAGTATTTTATTTCTTTTGCAGCAAGTCCTTAATAAAAAAATAATTGCATGGACAACATTTTTATGAGGTGTCCCTTTGTTGGCAGTAAATAAAACTTTAATTCGACTTCAATTACTTTCTTATCGGTACAGTGCTAGCAAAGGTAGTAAATGCAGCTGCTGTTAAAAAATACAATTACTGGGAAAAAGTACTTTTGTTTCATTCAATTTTTATTTAAGGTTTGGCACTTTTATTAAAAAAAGTTCTAAAGAAAATACTGGTAACTTTATAACATTTCTCAGAATACAAAGATGTCTTTTAAAGAATTAAGCCCAATTCTTCTGCAAAAGTGCGGTCCTATTTAAAGTAGTATGCCAGGGAGTCAACAATATTGTTTTCTTATTTTTCCTGTAGTGGTATGCCCAAAATTCACGATCCTACCACTTTTATTTGAATAATATAATACAACTTGTGTTACGCTTGTCACATAGTGGGATAAAGCCCTGCTGTTATACTCAAATCGTGCTTGGTGACTTCAACGCTAAGGTGGGCAAGGAAAATATTTTTGGTCCAACAGTCGGAAAGTTCAGCCTCCACGACAACACCTCCGATAACGGAATTAGGCTGATTGACTTCGCCGCAGCACGAAACATGGTCGTAAGTAGCACTAGATTCAAGCATCTCAATATTCATAAAGCCACCTGGATGTCCCCTGATCAAAAAACAAAAAATCAAATTGATCACGTTTTGATCGACGGAAGGCACTCTTCCAGTGTATTGGATGTACGCACGATCCGTGGTGCAAACATTGACTCGGATCACTATCTTGTTGCAGCCAAGATCCGTACACGTCTGTGCGCAGCTAAAAATACACGCAAATCTACACAGAGAAAGCTAGACGTCGACAAGCTGCAATCGAAACAGACAGCCGATGCTTTCGCTACTCGACTCTCACTCCTGCTTCAAAGCACTCCTCCAAATGATATATGCGCGCAGTGGACACACATTTCCAACTCCATGCGTGCGGCTGCTGAAGAGGTGATTGGCTACCAACGCCCTCGCCGAAACTAGTGGTACGACCAGGAGTGTCGCGACGCCACTGCAGAGAAAGACGCCGCCTACAAAGCCACCCTGCAGTCGGTTGTAACGCGCGCTGCTAAGGAGCGATACAAAGAAAAGAGAAGGGAAGAGAGACATATTTTCAGACGAAAAAAAAGAGAGGCAGAAAAGCGAGAGCAGGAGAAGATTGAGATGTATGGTGACAGGAATGAGGCCCGAAAATTTTTCGAAAAAATAAGACGCCTTGCCGATGGTTTTAAAACCGGGGCCTCTTCCTCAAGGATGAAAACGGGAATCTAGTGACAGATGTCCAGAGTACACTGACGTTATGGAGGGAACACTTCCCTAAGCTTCCAAATGGCGACGCTGACAACAATCCCGCCAATAGAGATGATATTCCGGAAACCCCAATTGCGGATGACAGCGTCGCGGTTCCGCTGCCCGACTATGATGAAGTTCTGACAGCTATAGCTCGGCTTAAAAATAACAAAGCCGCGGGAGCTGATGGCTTACCTGCTGAGCTTTTTAAGAATGGAGGCGAAGCTCTACTTAAATGCATTCACGAGCTTCTATGCAGAATATGGTCGGAAGAATGCATTGCGAACGATTGGAATCTCAGTGTGCTCTGCCCAATCCACAAGAAAGGCGATCCCACTATCTGTGCCAATTACCGTGGGATAAGCCTTCTTAATATCGCATATAAGGTCCTGTCGAGCGTTTTATGTGAAAGATTGAAGCCCATTGTAAACGAACTGATCGGACCTTATCAGTGTGGCTTCAGACCTGGAAAGTCCACCATCGACCAGATTTACACGCTACGACAAATCTTGGAGAAGACTCAAGAAAAACAAGTCGACACCCACCGTCTTTTTGTCGACTACAAAGCCGCCTTCGACAGCCCAATAAGGAAGCACCTGTACTGAATTTGGTATTCCTGCAAAACTAATACGACTTTGCAGGATGACACTGAGCAACACCAGCAGCGCAGTTAAAATCGGGAAGGACCTCTCCCCACCATTTATTACCAAACGAGGTTTCAGACAAGGTGATTCCTTATCGTGCGACTTTTTCAACCTAATGATGGAAAAGATCATCCAAGCTGCTGATCTGAGACGTAGTGGCACAATATTCTACAAGAGTGTTATGCTGCTTGCGTATGCTGATGACATCGATATCATTGGCCATAATACGCGCGAAGTTAGTGCAGCATTTTCCAGATTAGAAAGAGAGTCAAGTCGAATGGGTCTGTTAGTGAATGCAGATAAGACGAAATACTTAGTGTCAACAAACAAACAGTCCCAGCGTCTTGGAACCCACGTTACTGTTGACAATACCTCCTTCGAGGTTGTGAAGAACTTCGTCTATCTGGGATCCAGCATTAATTCAACCAACGACATCAGCATTGAGATCAAACGAAGAATAACTCTTGCCAACAGGTGTTACTTTGGGCTCAGTAGGCAATTAAGAAACAGAGCCCTCTCTCGACGAACGAAAATTACGCTCTACAAATCGCTCATCATGCCCGTCCTACTTTACGCATCACAAACCTTTAGATGAAAAGCAGTTTAGATGAAAAGACTTTAGGAGCATTCGATAGAAAGATTCTTCGTAAGATCTACGGACCAATCTGCATCAATGGCGAGTAACGAATACGGTGGAATGATGAACTGTATGAGCTGTACGCTGACATCGACATAGTCAAGCGCATTAAAATCGAGCGGCTTCGCTGGCTTGGTCATGTTCAGCGCATGAAAGACGATGCTCCAGTGAAGAAAACATTCGATTCGGTACCCAGCGGCGGTCAACGCAGAAGAGGACGACCGCATCTTCGTTGGAAAGACCAAGTAGAGGACAACCTGACGAAGCTTGGAATTTCCAACTGGCGCCAGCAAGCGAAAGACAGAAATGGCTGGCGCAAATTCTTAGATGAGGCCAAGACCGACATACGGTTGTAGCGCCAACTAAGTAAGTATGTAAGTTATACTCAAATCTATTTTCTGGTCGTACAACTTAAGCTAACATAAAAATGCATTATAAAACAGCGGAAATATTTGCATTGAAATTCAAAATACTGATTTTTAGTCAATTTTTTTCTCATTCTTAGGTAACGATGATTTATGGAAAAGACATTGACCAAAAAATTTCTACAGTTTTCTGAAGGTTTCACTTCTTTCGTGCATGGCAGCCACACACATAATATAATTTCCTTTTTTTTTTAAATGCAGAATATTCGAAATTAAAGCTTTATTCTTAGCAAAGAAAATAAATATGTTAAAATTTAATTTTTTACTTCAGCGACCACGTATCGTTTAGATTCTAATACTAAATATCGGCCTAATTCTAATACAGCGTAAGTGAAAATTTTGTATTGCTCAGAAAGCGAAGAATACTGTTTTCCCACGAATTTTCTTAGAAAAGAAAACAATGCTCTAACGAAAATATCGAATTTGCATCTATTTTCAAGGTTTTTTTTGTGAAACTCTCTTAAATACCTCCAAATCGGACTTGCGCGTTATTAGTTCCAAATTGGATCTACTTCTGCTTATTTGAACTAAAAAATAAGACAATAGGTTAGGTTAGGTTAAACCGGATGCCTTCGTGAAGGCTCACATAGACCAATTCAGGTCCTTAGTGGTACCGGTAGCGAACAAAAGGAACCTTTGTGCTATTTAGAAGTCTTTAAAGATTTGCGTTGAATTCGCAAACCTTAGGAAGGATTCCAGAGACACCTTGGCTACATCTTGTAGCGACGGGAATGTCGATGAGCCTCTATGTATGTTAGTTTCGATATAAGTAGGGCGGGGAATGTGCATAGTAGGTGCTCCAGGGTCTCCACAGTGCCCGGTTCCTTGCACTTCCTGCAGTTGTCATCCGTGGTAATGCCAAGCTTCCTCGCGTGGGCTCCCGTCATGCAGTGACCAGTGAGCATGCCCACTAGTGTCGTGCAATCTTTGCGCGGGCGTGCTAAGATGAACAGAATTCGTTTTTCGCATTGTGCATTGCACATGATTTTCGAGATTTTGCACGATGTCGTATCTCTCCATCTACGATTCACTGCTAGTGTGGCTCTTCTTTCGAGGTTCCTGTACAACTCTTGTAGCGGAGTAAGTACATGTTCTGCGAGTTCTGATTCCAGCCCGGCGCCTTCCTTTGCTAAACCATCTGCCATATCGTTTCCCTCAATGCCCTGGTGGCTAGGGACCCAGTAGATGCGCACTCTTTTCGAAGCGCATAGTGCATCTAGTGCATCTCTGCCAGCCAAGACACTTTTGGACTTGATGCTAGTGGAGCGCATGGATTTGATCGCCGCTTGACTGTCAACGAAAATGTTGATGTAAGAGTGTTGTTTGTCCATGCTGAGGGCTATCTCAGCAGCCTTCCTTATGGCAAATATTTCCGCCTGGAAGATACTGCAGTGGTTCGGCAGCTTATATAGCTGCCTTATATTAGGCTCTGCGCAATACACCGCCACACCTACCCCTGTAAATATGTTGACCGTCTGCTGTGCTTGTTCTATACCTTTGCACCAGTCATTTGGTCCCAGAAGAGTTCGTGCTTTGGAATTGACTATCGTGCGAGGCACCATGTAGTCCGTGCTACTAGGTAGATCCTTTCCGATTGTACAATTTCCAAAATTTTGAATGTGCATGTTGCCTGCCGCCGTAAGGAGTGCCGTTTTTCCGGCTATTTTTGCGTGTATGTCCAGGGGGTCCATACTTAGAATGGTTTCAAGCGCTTTAGTTGGAATTGACTTCAATGCCCCCGTGATGCATAGCGCTGCCTGCCGCTGAGTTTTCTCCAAGTGCCTGAGGAATGTTGATTTGTTCACAGCCGGCCACCACACAATAATTCCATAGAGTAGAATAGGACGCACTACCGTTACATAGATCGAGTGCATCAGAAAGGGTGAGAGACCCCAGGTACTGCCTAGGATCTTCTTGGATGTGTATAGCGCAATTGTGGATTTCTTGACCCTTTCTTCCACTTTGGTTTTCCATGACAGCTTGCTGTCCAAGACGACTCCTAGATATATTGTGTGAGTTTTCGGTATGAGACGTATATCGTTCAATTTCGGTGGTATCCACTGTGGTATCTTGTACCTTTTCGTGAACAGAACCAGATCCGTTTTCTCTGCGTTAATACTAAGACCGACTGAATTTGACCATCTAAGTACATCTTTGAGTGTGCTCTCCATTATGGAGCTTACTGTTGATAGACATTTCCCTTCTATAAATTTGCTTATGTCGTCTGCATAGACAGTTATCCTCGAGGCTCTACCTGCGAACTTTTCGAGCAGTTCTAACTACAAGATGCCATAGTAGTGGCGAGAGGACCCCTCCCTGGGGTGTCCCACTGCGAGCTTCCCTTACCATGGATTTAGTGCCCCACTCAGCCCGCACCTTTCCGCAGCTTAGCAACTTGTCTAACCATAGGTTTATTGCTAGGGATTGCGGTGATTGATACATTGTTGAAGGCACCTGAGACGTCTAGAAACGCCCCGAGTGCGTATTCCTTGTGGTGGAGGGCTTTTCTAGAGTTACTACTAGGGAATGTAGTGCCGTTTCAACCGATTTCCCTTTCGTGTATGCGTGCTGGTTGGTTGATAACTGGATTGAATTGTTTCTTAGGTGCAAGTCAATCAGTTTCTCGAGCGTTTTGAGTACAAAGGAGGTCAGACTTATTGGCCTGTAGTCTCTCTGACAGGGATGGCTGCTCTTACCTGCCTTCGGTAAGAATACAACCCTCGCTGTCCTCCAAGCCACAGGAACATAGTTTAGCCTGATGAATCCGTCATATTGTATATATTCTTCAGCCAAGGGACGACTCGCGATTGAGCCGTTTTCACATGGCAGGAATTATACCGTCTGGTGCCGGAGATTTGTATCCCGAGAACGAGTTTATAGCCCATACGATTTCGTCCGACGTTATTAAGTCGTGTGGAACCTGTAGCGGGGTTGTCCTGTTTCCTCGTATTATAGCAGTGTTTGGAGCTTCGGTACAGCCAGGAAAATGTGCCTTTAAAAGCACCTCGAGGGATTCCAAAATAAGACAATAATACTCAATAAAAAGCTTTATTTCAGTTGGTAATAAGAATAAAAATTACTAAGCCAATACCAATACAACATTTATGTGTTATTATTAAAGAGAGGATTTTTATGCAAAAACATAAGCAAGTAATATGCAAGCAATATGCAGAATATATGCAGATTATATGCAAAATATATGCAAGATATATGCAAAAATTGTAATAAATAAAAACGAAATAATTAGGTTTTACTGCTTATTAAGGACTTTCTCTGAGCTTTTTCTAAATCATTTGTATAAACTAGTGTGAACAACTGTAGACGAGGGGCGACCGACCGAAAGAATGAATGCGATTTTGAATTTTTGTTGTTTTGTAATCACAGGTTGTCGAAATCGGGATGTAAAGATTAAGAGTTGACAGCGTATTGCACTGAGCAACTGCTGACAATGTTTGTAATGCATATGTGGAAAAAATTTTTATATGAAATAAAACCAATTTTGTAACAACTACAACAAATGTATTTCTATAGTAAACCATAAAGGAAATCAATTTTTAAAATAAACAAAGCAGAAAAAGAAAAATATCGTTACGGTATGTCACAGTATTCTAGTAGGTTTTTTTCTAAATTTTCAACTGTAAATTTTTGTCTTCTATCAATTAATATTAATTTAAACGCCGAAAAAGATCGCTCAACACCACAGAAGGTAATTGGCGCGAAAGTATATTTATTCCATAACGTGGGATTTATAGAAATTTCCGAAGAATCGGCTTTTGGATTATTTAAAACTAGCTGAACCCGGTGTGCTGCGCTACTCCTCTCGTTATAAAATAAAATTAAAAGTATTTATATATTTTTCACGCCATCTAATTTTCGAAATAAGTCCACCCCAGCGCCACCTACCGTGTCCATTTATACACAAATTATTTTCTTATGATCAAACAAACATACATTCTGAATTTCAGTTAAATTGGTCCATAAATTCAAATGTTCGATAAAAGTCCACCCCAGTGCCACCTATCGGGTCCAAATATAGCCTATGTTACCCACCGTACCAAGATGAACATTACCTGAAAATTTTATCAAAATCGGCCCAGCCGTTTTGGAGTCCATACGTTACATACATACACACATCCTATTTTATATATAGGATTATGCTTAATATCCATAACTCTTCTAAAAATTAATTTTTCGATAAAACACTGTCCATTTTCTTCCTAACTTCTTCTCCACAAACTCCAGGTACTGTTTTTAATACTTCTTTAAAGTCAAGAATCAACTGCATTGACTCATTAGATACATATCTTGCTGCTCTAACTTAGTTATCGTTGTTGGGATCATAAAGAAATCAGCTTGAATAAACATGACGTCGCTTAAAAGTGTTGCTTTTTTTAATGCTTCTTGAGCCGATTCAATGCACTGTGCCTCAGAAGGACCCAGTCGTTGTAGGAACTGTAATTTTTTATTGTAATTTGTTTTTAGTGAAAGAAAAGCGGAAATAAAAAAGAGGCTACCTCTGCGATTTTAGTGTGCCTATCTGCGTAAAAGAGGGCAGCTTTTATCCACGTACCCCTTCTCGTTATGATAGGTACTGACGGTAAGGGCGCATCCTTCAAAATTTCTTTATAAATAGCGATCCGTGAAGGTTATTTTAAGAGGACTTTCTTTGTTGCCGAAATCAACTAATTGACTGAGGGGAAGTTAGTCTAATTTGTTCGGCAACGCGACTCAAACCGTAGGCTAAGCAAGTTAAATGCTTCATATTAGGGTATAAAACATTCAAATGTTTTCCAGCTTTAATCATGTATGCGGCAGCATCGGTAACAAACAGCACCACTTTATCTGCATTTCCTCCATTAGGCCACGACTTCAAAATAGACGAGTTCACTTATCTCGCAAAGGAAGCATGATTTGTTTGCTCCAGTTCTGTGCAACATAGCAAATACGAATTTGAAGCTTCATAGCCAACTAACTAACCAACTTTCCAACGACACAATTGGCTATATACCGTCCCAATGTGTCTGTTGTCTCATCCACATAAATCCATATATAGCTGGTTCCTATATCTTGACGAATTTTTACTTACTATCCACAATACATTGCGGCTCTGCTATTGCATTTTTTCTTTGTTTTCCATTTTTTGAAAAAACTTAAAATATTTAACTCTGACATCTACCGGCCAGAGCGATGGATTATTTTACAAAGAGAAGAAGAAATTCCAAGTCTGAAATTTACTCGAGTAAGAGATTCTAACAGCACATCTTTCTTTACCAGCTTATGACATGCTAGATGATGTCTAGCAACATTCGTATGATTAGTAACATATGTAATAATGTCAACTTCAGATACTGTTGGTTTAAAAGATGCCAAATGAACCCATTTTTTCGATCAGCAACAGCCAGTTCAGAAGTAAGATTTTGTCCAACAGTAGTTGAACGCTTATTAACATTAGCACTTTTATTAAGAGTCCAATCATTATTCTCTTTTGAACGAGAAGACGGCAGAGCATTCGATGCAATTGAAGATGATGTGAGAGCATTAGAAGCAGGTGCAACAACAATTTCATCATGAGCAACTCGAGCTGCAGCACTCAGATTTGACGGAGCTTTTAAAACCTCATCATACGGCAGAGCGCCAAAACTAGATCCAAAACCAACAACAGGTACAGCAGCAGCAGCAGCAGTATTAGACTCACCCCCATTATGTGAGGGAGAGCACAGATCAATAAGAGCAGCATCATCAACGTTTACGACAACATTACCAGCAAGCAAAGAATTAACTTTTGGCACAGCAGTCCCACCAACAACAGTTGACTTAGATGTTTTATTAGACAAAGCAGCAACAGTTTCAGTAGAGTTTGATGAACTTGTAGATTGAGACTTAGTTGTAGCAACAACATTTGAATTTTTGGGCAGAAGTTGAGCATTATTTTTTGCACTGTTCCCGTTAGGAGGAGCACTTTGAGTTATAAAAGTTTTGATCTCTTTGACTTCATTGACTAACTGAGCAACTGAAGATGCATTGTTAACACAATCATTACAATTAAAAACAATATTAGGATGCGAAATTAGCAAATAAAACAGATGATCGTCAATGCTGACACACAGTTTGTGAAAGAAACCTTTACAATTATTGCAAGGTAAAGCACTTCCTTTGCCTATAGATTTATTGCAGGCACCACAGCGCGAACGCAGCGACATTTTAAGAGCGACCGTTCGTAATGATTTATCATGCACGAATCCAATATCGAAATTTTGCGGAAGTTTCACTTACAAAAAGTAGACAGGAATATAAAGAAAATTCGTCAAGGAATTTAAATCAAAACGAGTAATAAAATTCGTGAAGGAATGTTATACCGCAACGTTGAAGAAGTGGAAACGCTGTATTGTTGCAGTTTAGCCTATGAACGATTCGGTGAATTACAACAATCATGAATATCTTCAAGTTGTTGTGATAGAGTGGAAAAAGCTAGGCGCTGACAACTGCTGCTTTGCATTATATTTTGTATAAATTTTTTTTAAGTCCAGCAGCTCATGCAGAAACTTCCTTCAAGAAATCATCACGAAAAGTTCGTCAATGATGCCGCGAACTGCTGGGTTGTTGTGAGCTTTAGTAGTAGTTGCGCCATTACGTTCACGTTTGATGGCATGTTTGAATGAGCTTTACTCATGCAATGGATGTGGTTGCAAGACCTCAATGTTTGCTTTTTACATTTCTTGGATGTCTTTGACTAGTTCACCAACACCAGCAGTCGTATTGTTGAACTCACATACTAACTTACATATACACTTTCTCTGTGGTTTGACTTTGTTGGAGTGCATCCTCATCCTATACAAATATCTTTTCTTAAATTTTTTCAAGCTTCTAACTTTTATTTGAAAAGGAAACACACACATACGCACATACAAACAAAAATGATTCCGAAATGAAGATTGGTGGAAAAAATTCTTTAATTTTATGTGTTTTCAAAGGTCAAAGCAATGAAATATTTTGTGAAGGAAATCGAATTAAAAAATGTTTGTATTAAGAAAGTTCGGTGAAAAAACTAAAAAACCAAATTATCAACTACTCGAGAAATTTCTAGGTTACAATGTCAAGATGTGCTTCAATGTAAATTTTTTAATAATATAGAAAATAAAATGACCTTTTTCTTTGGTACTCAAAAAGTTTGTGTTATTAACCCTGGATTTGTCAAACAAACACAGATGTTTTAAATTGAGAACTTATGTTATTCATCATCAAGTTAAACAAAAGCAAAGAAATTTTTAAACAAAAAGATAATTTTTTCATTATAACTGCACTGTAATCCAAAGTAAACGACATTAAAAACTCTCTACAATTAAATTAAATAATATTAAATATATTGTACAAAACCAGTGTTTTATTTGTGAACTAAAACCCAAGCAATGCAAAAAATGCAAAATATTTCAAGTAAATTGTGTATCGTAAACTTTTTGTGCTTTTAACTTACAAACATTCGTTGTCGAATCGCAATAATTTTTGTTGGAAATTCTACAAAGTTTTGAAATACATGCAAGATATGACGGACATAAAAGTGTTTTTGTGTAAGTCTTTTTACATATATTTTGCACTCCGTGTTTATGTGTGAATGCCTGCAATCACTACTCGTATAGTACACAGTCCTCAGCAAATTGAATGCAAAGAACTATGTATGTGTGTGTTCGTGTGAAAATGTAAAATATGCACAGTATTTCTATAGCAACTTTATATTTGTTGCGTAAAAAAAAATCTAAAAATATTATTTTATATGTTTCTGAATGGCTGTTTTTGTGTTGCAGCAGATGTTTGGTTACATTAGCAAATGCCTGTGTGTGTGTGTGTGGGTGGGTGTGTGTTTGAGCACAGATGTGCATTTAGTTTGCAATAAATAACACGCACACACATACATAAATAGCAAAAGCAACTATATTTCGAAGTTTAATACGAAAAATCAAATAAGAGTTAAAGCTTTTAAAACCCACAAAATGCAACTGTACACTTAAAAAAAAAGGCAATAAAATTTGAAATATCATGTTGTTCTAACACAGAGAATAATGTTAGTCTTACTCACTTTAGCTGTATGCGTCAACAGATTTGCAGATAAATAGTAAGCTTTCAATTATGTAGGTACTTAAATACAAAAGTTCAATCTTTTGCAAAAATGTACACTATGCAAAATCGGAAAAAGTTCCTAATGAATAGTTTTAACAAGTTTTTTTTTAAGTTTAATTTCTTTCTTTAAAGAAGTTAACTGCATAGTTAATCGATTAGCACAAGTTAGACGAGAGAAATTATTTGGGGGACTTTATTGTCGTTTTTGATGTTTTTATTATTCAAAATTACAAAAAGGCTCTCAGTGATTTTTCTTTAAGAAATTGATTCAATTAGAATAAATTTTCGGCTATAACTGACTTAAAAGTCAAGCTATAATTAAGGCATTTTATTTCAAATTGACATTCAAATGGGCACCTCCCAGGAACGTACCGAGACCATTTTGATAGGGGAGGTTTTAGGTATTTTCACCTACTGAATACCCTTAAGTGCCGACTTTTCTTAACACAACATAATTGCATTAATCAAAGTTACTAATCCGTTCGATCAATATAAATCTTAAAGGCAGTTGCCATATCGTTCTTTTTTTCAATGGCATTAAAATATTAGTATTTCAATACTATCGAATCAGCATTTAAATTTTTTTTTTTTATTACTTTAATAATTTTTCAGTTTATATATCACTAAAAAATAAACAGAGCTTTACTATTCTATTCTATTAACTCTTTTTATAAACGTTTAAATTAATAATAATACAAACAATAATAATAATTTGAATAGCTAAAAATATTAGAAATAAGTTTACAAGTATAATAACATTAAAGTATTATTTACTCTTTTTTTTAAGGTAGCCCATTTTTTTCAATTTTATCTTAGTTTAATGAGATCAAATTTATTCTTTTCTGCTGAAAGTACTAGTAAGTCATTAAGACGTAGGTAATTTTGAGTGGTTCTTAAATAATTTTAACAAATTTTTTAAACTGCTTTTTTTCATGATTGAATTGTAAGCTATTTAGATCAAGTAAATTTAAAAAAAGCAACAACAACAACAACAACTCTGTATAGAGTCAATCACTAACAGCCTGTTTCGGAAATCGCTACATTTCCTCTTCAGTAGTCTTGAGTGATTCAGCTGTGACTAATCACTGTTAAAATCTTATATGATTTGATACCTGTTCGAACAAATTCATAAGAATTTTAACGTTCTCATTGGCCACTTAATCATATGACATTTGAAGCAGTAGCTATTTTCAGATCAAGCCTTTAACTCTACCAGGGTTGCCGTCTGTTCTAGTTGCTTCTTACACCAAAAAAATTTATTAGTAAAATTTTTACGCATGATATTAGTAAACAAAATATTCGTACATTTTACAAATATTCGTACAATATACAAAGTATTTTAATTTTGTTATCTTTACGAATTCATTTGTAAAGTTTTTCTAATACATGATGTAGTATCTACGAATATGTTCGTTTTATATACTAATAATAATCGTAAACAAAAATAAAACAATTCCTATTAGTGCACTTTACGAATGATTGTGTACATATAAATAAAAATATTCGTAAATTTCTCGTACGAATAACTTCGTAATTTCTTCCATTACATTTGTTGTATTTACTAATGCTTTTGTACTATTTACGAATGAAAAATCATATTAGTAGAAAAAATTCATTCGTAGGTTGACTGTACGAATTATTCGTAGAATGTACGAATAATTAGTTGAGTTTAAAAAATTGAAAACAAAAATACTCCTTTTTTCATTTGGAATAATTAATCAGTTGAAACGTATTATTTTGTTTTTAAGCGCCGGTAAAATAAATATGTCTCTTTATAAAATGTTTCCAATTAACTAACAGTAGTCTCAATCATTTATTTATTTCATTAATTTTTTTCGGTGACATAACATAAGTGAACAATTAAAATTTATTGAAATGTATTGAAAAAACCAGGAATATGAATAAAGGGTAGGATAAACACAATTATCAGGGACATCTGCTAATTGCGAAAAAGACGAGGTGAGTACCTTATGTTTTATTTTGATTATTTATGTGCGAGCGATAATTGATGACATGAGTAAATGAAGGTGATATGCTGCATTTTCTAATTTTCGGTGTTCTATGCATGGATAAAGGTCTTATATGCATAAAAACAATTTTAAAGCTTAAAGCAGCCGTGTTTGTTGCTATTTTATAAATTAACTACTTCACAAAGTTTGATTTAGTATTGATTTCAGTACAAATGTGAAAGTTTGAACTCTATTTTCTCGAAACTAGACTTTTGCGACATATTATAGTTTATGCTTATATGTCCACCTACGTAATACGTTTTTTTTTAATTTAGTTTCTGTTCGGATCATCAAAGGATGGAGCTCTGGAGATCTTAAACCAATTTTGCAATTTATTAATAAATGAAGTCTTTCCCAAACATATTAACAAATTGAAGAGCTCGGAAGCATTCAATTTGTAGAGTAGTGTTATTTGCTTAAACAATTAAAAGTTTAAGTGACCTCAACTCCAAAAAAGTGCTTTTGGACCAAGTACGACGAAAGGGTCCAAAACACCTTTTTGGAGTTTATGTCACTTAAACTTATAAATTATTAATATGCAATCACTCTTATAATTATAACTTAACAGAAAATAATTTTTTTTTTTTTTATTTGCTGAAATTTTAGATGCAATTAAGATTATTGTATTCCGGCTTATTCAAGCAGTCTTAACACTTTCCCGAATCAGCAAGAAAGCACTTGCTTCCTACAATAATCTTTCACAACAAAAAAATAAATTGTATACCGTAAACGAATCCCGAAAATCGTTCATCCTGGTTTGTCAAACAGTTACTGAATACAAGAAAACGTATTATTGCAAGGTAGTATTGCAAAAAAAAAAACGGTAACACCGTATATTTCTGCAATCGGATCCATTTTTGAGCCACAACATTTTATGGTGGGTTTTTTCAAATCATTGGACGTATGCTTCAAGTCATATTTTATTTTTAATATGCAACACCCAGGGGCATCGGAAAACATGTGAGAGTTTATAAATAAGCAATTTTACCAAATGGCAAGTGGCAGAGCAAAAACAAATCCGACAACTGATGCCATTTTGCATGACATTCAATATAAGTAGAAATATTGTAAATGTTAACTGTTTCATATATTTTAAACTCCTTCGAAACACAGCATTAAAAAACATGCAATTAACATCTTATGTTATATTATCTTATGTTCTTATGTTATTCAAAATAGTATTAAGCTTTATTATAATTAATTTAGTTGTATGTATGTTAGGGCGGGTCAATTAAAAAATCGGCCATTGCACAGTGAAAATCGTATTCTAGGGATGAAAATAAGAAACTTTGCCCGAGGAATTATACCTCTCAAACAAATTTTAATGCCCCAACTTTTGACTTTTGTGCCGTCAAAAACATCTGAATTTTTCGCCATAGCTCCCAAACCATACATCCTACAAAGACAATTTATGCTCCAAAATGTTTCTAATACATTTATACACAAGACTGCATTTTTAGAAAACAAAAATTTTTTTTCAAGAATCTTAGTTTTCTACGTCATTTTTGGTGATTTTCTAGTTTTTTTTTTAGCCATAACTCCCTAACTATGCATCAAAAAAGGATGATTTATGAACCAAAATGTTCGTTAAGCTACTGCCCACAAGACTGCAAATTATAAAAATTGCATTTCATGTTCATTTCTTACGTCCTTTTTTATGAACTTTTTCTTTTTTTCTATTTTTTTGCTATGAATTCGCCCTAAAATCCAAACTACATATCAGGGAAGGACGATTCATGCATTAAAAAGATCACCATGATCAGTTGTAGAACACTTTTTGGAGTACAAGTATGCCAAAAACTTCTGGATTTTTCACCATAACTCCCAAACCATACATTCTACAAGAACGAATTATACTTCAAAATGTTTCTAATACATTTATACACAAGACTGCATTTTTAGAAAAAAAAAATTTTTCAAGAGTTTTTTACGTCATTTTTAGTGATTTTCTAGTGTTTTTTTTTTAGCCATAACTCCCTAGTCATACACCATAAAAGGACGATTTATGCACCAAAATGTATAAAAATAAATAAAATAAATAAAACATAAATAAAATTAATTAAATAAAGTGCACTTTATTAACATAACTCCCTAGTCATACACCATAAAAGGACGATTTATGCACCAAAATGTATAAAAATAAATAAAATAAATAAAACATAAATAAAATTAATTAAATAATGAATCAACAAGTTTAAGTTGACAAATTACATGCTTAGATACATAGTTTATCACAGCACTCGAAATGCATATTTTTGAAATAATCCTACAGTAGTGCCTTGCTTATGACGAAAAAATATTTGTTAATTGAAAATATATTATATATATTAATTTTTTAGTTGAAACCATTGTTTATTTGGCTGTAGAAAGAACGAATGCTAAAATATCTAGTCAAACCGAGTTTAAACGTCCAATTTTGGTGAGTTTAACTTGAGTAAAATTTAAACTCGTGCTGAAAAACTGGCCTTAATGATCATTATTCATACCTTTAAAAAGATATGTGGATTTTAATTCTTAAGTTATATTCAATTATACATAAGCTGAAGAAGTTATTACTTATTATTACTAAATCCTTTTTTATTACTACTTATTATATTACTACTTATTATATTACTACTTATTATATTACTACTTAGGTTACAATTTACTAACGCTCAACTTGTTGGCCTTTGTAGTCTAGTGAAGAGTGCGCTAGACTATCAACCCATAGGACCCTGGTTCGAATCCGGGCTCGGGCATGGTTATTTTCACTTTCTTTGTTCTCTCCTTCATTTAAGAATTATGGAAAACAAATAATTTGTGGATAATGTGGAATAAAGGACAGGAACACAACTAAGGGCTTGAAATGCTTGCCGTGGTTAAGGCATAACACTAGCCTCGGTTAAAAGCAATTCAAATTGTCTTTCACGGTTGTTTCACGTCAATAATCAATAATTCACGTATGGTTCTAATCAGTTCCTCTAAAAAAATCCATCCCTTTCCTTTCAGGTCAAAGACCAAACTTTGTTTGCATAAGGCGCATGCCTTGGTTCTTTGATCTTTTTAAAAAAAAAAAAAGTAATTCACGTATGGTTCCAATCAATTCTTCTAAATAATCTATCCCTTTCCTTTCAGGTCAAAGACCAATCTTTTTTTAAAAAAAAAACATGCACGAGTATAACAAGCTACGACTTGTTCATTTAGAAATATTTACCAAATATTGTTAACAGTCAACTTTAACGTTGTAAGAAATGTTAAACAGTCGCCAACTTCTCAATTAAAATAAGAAGATTGTATTCTTATTCCCGATGTATTTGTTTATGAAAATATTAAGTAACACTGCAGCTGTTTCAACAAAAAGTTGGCAATGAAACTAATGACCTTCTTTTGCAAAAGGTACGCAATCACCACACTTGGAATTTTTTGCACTAAATTTCATAAGAAAATTTCAGTGAGAAAAATAGAGTTTATTTTGGTTTTCATGAAAATGAAGTAACGAGGCAAAAACCACAAGTGAGGATTGTGTGCGTTTTACAAAATAAGGCTATTTAAGTAAAAAACCACAAAAAAACCACAAGTGACGATTGTGTGCGTTTTTCAAAATAAGGCTATTTAATTAAAAATTTGTATAAGTTTCTGCACAGAATAAATGTGTAATTTTTGTGCAGTAACTACATCTTTACGTTAAAACTTGAACAATATTATCATAAATTCAATTTTGAAAGTTTAATGCTATGTTCACACTGAGAGCTTAATGCGCATTTACGAAATCCACATTTACGAACGGCCCTTTGCTCGTTGTAGAAGTAACAGGGACAAGTATATATAGTAAATGCTCTTAATGCGCATTTAGCTCTCAGTGTGAACATAGCATTAGCTCCAAAAGTAGAGTTTCAGAAATTAGAAGTTCCCAACTTACGAACGAATTTAATTAAAAACATACGCATCCGCAGATCTCGTTTTTAATTATCCGCATCCGCAAAATGACATCCGTCACCTTCCTAATAAAAATGTTGCATAGCAACCTAATAACATCATAATTTTTTTATTTTTGTCATTAACCCTAAGAACCTATCTTTACTAAAGCATCAACAAATTTATCGTCGGGCTGATAGTAACCGGAATAAAAATCCATGCAATGTTTTTACAATTTTGTTCCATGAAGAGTCTAGTGCCACAATCGCATGGCATCATACATTTTTTTTTTAATTTTATCAGGACCTTTACTGTTGAAATTTGTACCATAGTAGCTATACGCAGCGAGTAATAATAACGTTTAACGATATCGCATTTTTGTTGCATAGGCTGCTACCTCCGCGGTATGATGATGTCATAATTTTTTTTTATTAGTTTTGTCGCGAGGCCAACTTTGATAACATTATCAGTAGTGCATATCGTCACCTAAAATGCTAGAAGGCGTAACAACGAAAAATTAAAAATCGAGTTTTTACGTGATTATGGTGCATTTATCTAAACTTTAAGTCCCTACAAAACTTTTAACTTATACATCCAAAAATGACTTGTTTATTAACGAAATTTAGAAGGCCAGCACAACAAATTCATACGTACAAGTGCAACGTTTTTTGCTTCTCCTGTAAAACCATAATAAGCGTTTTTACGCCTTCTTGCATTTCAGGTGACGATATACTTACTCATCGTGTAATAACTCCATGTCACACCGTGACGCACTCGTTATATCTTCAATCTGCGGTTTTCTCTGCAAAGCTATAACGTCATAAATAGTTTGTCTATTATCTTGAGGAGTGGATAGAAGCAGTCTTTACTAGCGATTCATAATTTTCACCTAAGCACATACATATAATCGGGAAGTAAAAATTCCATGCAATTTTTAATTTTTGTCGCGTCTTATTCCATGTCTTAAAGTATAAATAATTTTTTTTTCAAATATTTTATTATGTCAACAAATTAACCTTTGCAGTCGTACCATACTTTTCATCGTAGTTCTATGACGTTTAAGCAAAATTTAACATATATCAGTCACGAAAATTGTTACGAACATATAACGCATGTACTCAGACAGTTTGAAAGAAATTTCTTAATTAATCTTACACACTGGCATATGGGCAACTCCGCCAAAAGTGCCCATCTATATGTTCTTAAGGTTTTGAGTGGTAAGAAAACTAATTTGGTTCTTTAAAATAATCCTGCTTTCTTAAAAATTTTTTTTTTGAGTAGGTCTAAAATGTAATTCCTGTAACCTGTCATCAATCAAAAATATTCAAATTCAAAGAACGTCATCAATGTTATAGATGAAAAGTTCATAATTTTCCGTATACCGTGTGCATTTTCTGCTATTTGAAGTAATTTTAAAATGTTATTAACACATGTTTCATCTGCAAAATTTTTATTCCTCGATTTTGCCACATTTTTAATTTCGTTTCTTTTGGTAAGCAAAATTAAGTGACAAATATCGTTTGAGCACCATCTCAGTGTGGTTTTTTACACTATTTATATTCAAGTTTGTAAAATCTACCAGTGGTTTTGAGTGCAAAGCTCAAGTGTTATATATCTTATTTGTTAACTTTAAACAAAAAAGTTATAATTTTTGTAACTAACTGTGTATTCAGTTAGTGATAGACTAGAACGAAATTGAGTTATAACATTTTAAATTAGTTATCAATTATATAATAAAAACGTGCGGAAAAGTGTTTTAGTTTTCTCTGATGCCTGCGATCTCTTAAGAAAGACTGGTTTTTCATTCCTGTAACCGTCATTCCTGAAATTTTGTGTCATTCCTGTAACCACTCAAAAAACACAAATGTATGTGTTGGCGAAAGTATCCGTATATCAAAACTTAATCTAAATTCGTATGAAAATCAAAACTGTTTTGAAATTTGCTCTCACGAATCAGTGCTAAATTCTTTAAGGCAGCTGAAAATAACTACAAATTAGTCGGAATTTCAACAATGTCGTCAAATTTGATTTGCTTGGTTGTTGTAGGAGCCTCAATTTAAATATGCAGACTTTGATGTGTTCAGTGCAGGTTTTTTCATAGATAGGCTCATATGTTTTTATTAAGCAAATGTGTGTGAATTTGTGTGTTTGTGTAAGTGTTTGTATTTGCTTGTGTGTGTATAAGTATTTAAAAGCGTTCAAAAATGTATGAAGTCATTGGCAAAATTAAATCTTATTGCAACATAATTGCCACTGGTGAAATTTTACAAAATTCTTTTATTTCAAGACTTTATTTCAAATACCACATTTTAAAACTAAGAGATTGACAATATTTAAAAATATGTTCTGCCAGTACAAATTAATACCTATAACGAGAACAAATTTACCTTAGATGTGGTACCACGGCCCCTAGGTATCAAAAAACTATTTCATTTTATATGCTTTTGAACTGTGCATCCGATTAAAAAAGCCTATAATTGCATTTATGCAAAACATGTTCAATTCTCAAATGCTACACTAAAAAAAAACTAAAAAAATACACAACAAAGAGGACAAACTCTAAAAAAGCCGCACAACAAACGAATAACCTAAATAAAATGCACCCAAAAACATGCACCTTTACAATGCAAGCAAAACATAGGTCGACAAGAAAAAAACAAAAACTACTATATAAAAAGGAGTAGATAGACATACAAACTAACAAAATTCAGCATGTAGTGCAAAATAAAGTTTGGCCTACAATAGCTGTTGGCATGCGATAACGAATAATGGGTTGAATAGTTTTTGCTTTATTACCGCCTTTTTTAACTGTTATTTTTCGAAACTCTACACAATCCATTTCTGCGGGAATTGTCATAAAATACTTTCAACTCTGTTTTTTTTTTGTCTTTGGTTGTTGTTGGTTTTTTTTTTTTTTTTTTTGACGAAAAATTTAAATTTAAATACGTACCAGTAACCAGACTTTGCTTTGTTAACAAGTATAAATTTTCATCTATTTGCAGATGCTTTTCCGAAATATCTTTCAACAAACAACGAGCAATCAATATGCAAAAAACAAGGATTATATAAAATAAAAGTTAAAAAAATAAAACAAAAGAAAAAAACGTTCACAAGGGTTCACAAACAAAAAAAAAATACTCAGCTCAGTCAGTTACGAAAAAGTGAAACAAGAAAAAAAAAATTGGACTGAAAAATGTGAAATATGGGTGCGGGTAAAAACTTTTGAATTGCCTCCTGACGCTAGCAACGCTACGCAAAACAAATGCAGGACATTCGAAAAAATTATACGCTACAAAAACTCACAGAACTGCAGTAAAGAAAAGCAACTAATCGAGCATAGAACAAAAACAAAAAAAACAAAAAGAAAAAAAAACTAAAACAAACTCAACGATACTAACAACTAACGGTCCGATTTTTTTTCTTTTTAACAAACGAATTGAACTTAAAACTCATTCAAGCATAAAGTTTTCTACTACTACTACTACTGATACTACTTCATTAAGTTTTCCTTTTTGGGGGCACAACTGTTTGTGCCACTTCTACCAACACCCAGACAAAGTTGGTGTTCGAGCACGTTTCTGTGCTTCTTATCCAGTTTTTGATTTTGGTTTTTTTTGGGGTTTCATTTCTAGAGTGTCTTCCATTCTGGGCTTCTGTAGAGTGCGCGTGTAATCTTACGCCTTATAAATTATGCAAATAAACGGCACATCCTCTGGACCAACCATGGCTGCTTCAGAGCCACCAGAACCACCGCCACGAAATCCGGATCGTATAAACGCTTCGCTTAATAAACTCAGCGACACTGTAAGTAAACAAAAAGTTTAAAAAAAAAATAGCAAGAAAAAGTTTGTACTTCAAGTTAAATATATTTTCAAACTACTTTTTTGCATGACATTCAATCACTTCACTTCACATCCACCTACTAGTTTTCCACCCACTACCCATTTTTTTACTCGATATCAGTCTAATCTTTTTCATTTCGACCACGTTGTGCTGCTTTCTTGACATATTGACAAGTTTTCATTTGTATAAATCACCCCATTTTATTGAATTTACTCACCCCCATATTTTCCCAAATATCAATTAATTATTATCAACTGCCTCATGAGAAAACATTAACTTCCTTCCGAACTTTTGTGCTTACGATGATAGATAAACAACCCTTTCTAACTGGAACTGTTTACATTTCTGCACAGAATCATGCTTTTGAAAATCACTTCAAATATTTAATTTTGTTATAATCGATATTATAGAAACATTTTTATTTGTTTATTTTTTTAACTTTTTGGAATATTTTGATTACGGAGAAAAATTATTTTCTTGAATCAAGAAATAAGTTTGCTTGATTTGAAGTTAATAGGATATTAAAAAATTGATTTGCTATGTCAAATCAATAATTATTTACTTGAATCAAGAATTTGAAAGAATTTAAAAAGTACTGAGAAAGAAAAAAGTACAAGAAGGAGGAGGGTCATTGCATATTAAATCAACAAACTTTTAAATTTCATTTCTCAGATTTGAATGATTTTTTTTTTATATAGTACCTGTGATTCTGCATCAAGTTGTTTACTTTTTTTTGCGAAAATTTAATTTTTGATGAATTAAAAAAAAATTTAAACTAAATTTTTTTTTTTCAAAACACAAAAATAGTTCTTAATTTCAAACTAAAAACAGCTATGTGGATGTTAAATAGCTCATTTTCAAGCTGAAACAAGCAGCTTTAATGTGATATGCAACACGATATAATTATTTTTAACCG
Source organism: Dichetophora obliterata (assembly GCA_963920525.1). Taxonomy (NCBI): domain Eukaryota; kingdom Metazoa; phylum Arthropoda; class Insecta; order Diptera; family Sciomyzidae; genus Dichetophora; species Dichetophora obliterata. The sequence continues at coordinate 91,875,571 of OY986437.1, forward strand.
TTACTGACACTTAAAAAATTATACATAAAAAATATTTCATTTTTAATAATTTTTTTTAATATTTGTGTTTTTTTATTTTTTGGTTTCAAGTATAGAAAATTTCAAAGTGAGACGGCGATGGGTTCAGGAGAAAACGATTTAAAAAAAAAAAATGAGAAAAAAGTGCATAATTTAATTATTTTTAAGCCCAAATATAGCTATAGTTCTTAAACCAAATAAGCAATGTAGATGTTTAATATCACATTTTAAAGGTTAAATATACAGCTTTAATCTGATATACAATACAATGTAATTTTTTTTAACCGTTACCGAATTTTTATTTTTTGAATGAAAATAATACTCCTTTTTAAAAATTTTTTTTATATCTGGTTTGTATTTATTTTGGCTACCAAAATTTTATCCTGCAACAGCGATAGGTTCATGAAATATAATTTTTTTAACAAAAAATTGGACAAAAAAATTAAAAATTAATTTTTTTAAACACAAAAATAGTCATGGATCCAATAAACCAAAAACGCTATAAAGATGTTTAATAGCCCATCGTGAAGGTTAAATAAACAGTTTTAATTAGATGTACAACACAATGTTACATTTTTTGTATTTTTTAGACAGTTCTATTGTATAAAAATTTTTATTTGGAAAATATTTGTTTACATTTCAACACACAATTATATTATTATAATGAATATAGATTATATGATTATATGACTGTTTGATTATACTCTGTATGACAATAGAGTCGTACTCGTAACACAAATTTTGTTTAAACAGTGGTTTCCAATTTTTGTTTTTTAATTATAATTCACTGATTGTATATACTGTTGTGTCTGTGCTAAAGAAGTAATATTTGGTACTTTTTTCAGATTCAAAAATAGGAATGATTGAATAAAATTTTTGGTTTCCTTTTACAGTTTTTGAAGTGTTAAATCGTGATTTTAATTTTTCTTCGTTTTTGTTGTATTCTTCTGTGGTGCAATATATAAATTTCATGCCTGAAATATTTGCATTGGCAAAATCCAATAGCTGCTCAGGTGTTGTACATTGAAACTTCGCTAACCCGAAGTGTCAAGGGACAAGAATTTAACTTCGAGTTACGAAAAATTTGGGTTATTTTTTTTTTTGGATTCGCCCGGAGGTTTGAAATCTTCCCAAGATACGTATACCCGACCTATACGCATGCACGATTCACATTCTAAAATCTGCCCGAATCAGCCGGGACAAACAGAATGCACCTACGTACTAAAACATACCCCCTATTGGCAATTAGGATTTTCCACTAAGCACATTAATTCGCTTTTCAGCGGAATTTAAAAATTGAATATATATAAACGCGTATTTAAGTATACTTGATTCTATATAAATAAGCAACATCGAATTAAATAATAGTAATTATCAATTTAAGGTACCCGAAAAACAATCAAAAACACTAAACTCATTTTAACTGGTTTGCGGCCATTGTCCAACCCAAGGACCTACATACGTGGAAATGAGATAAGTCTCATATCCGCCAAATCAAAATCCCAATTTGTTGGATATGCATTTGGGCCAACGCAGGCATAAACTTGTATGGAAAAGAGATATACTCTGGCACACCAATCCAGGTGATAGTGTGAGTTCAGTCTAATTTCAAATCAGGAAACCACGTGAGCGCGTAAATCCCAATTCGATTAAAAATTAAAATATTGAATAATTAAAAAGTAAGTTTTAAAAACGATTCATATTTGATGGTGATTACTTTATAAAACATAATATCGAGACAAAAAAGAGAAACAGAACAATCTCAATTGCCAATATTACATTGTTATAAAATTGCGTTAGGTATAATGGGATGAAGTTAAATTGATTTAATTATTTAAATGTAATATAATTTTCCGTTTTAAGACGTCTACCGAATCAGAAAAATTAATCATGTTGAAGTTATCATTGAAATCACTGCACATACATCGTAAAGGTTCATGAAGAGCGTAATTAGAACTGCACTGACTCAACTTGAAAAACAGAAAATGTCTAATTCCTCTCCTTGGGATGTTAAAATTTAGAGCTGAGATGAGATATTCCGAATTAATCTCGCCACGAAGTAATTTATACAGAAACATGACATTAAGCATCATTCTTCTGCTTCTTAGGCAAGGTAGTAAAATAATTTTAAGGCGTATTTCATACGATGGAATCATAATATTGGGGTTCCAACGACTATGACGTAAAGCAAAAAGTAAAAACTGTTTTTGAACGGATTCTATGGCGTCGATGTAGACATTATATTGTGGGTTCCATACAACTGATGCATATTCAAGAATTGGCCTTACGAGAGAGGTATATAATAATTTAGTAGTAGAGGGATCACTGAATTCTTTAGCCAATCTTTTAATGAAACCAAGGACTCCTCTTGCCTTATTTATCACCATATTAACGTGGAGATTGAAGCGAAGTTTTGAATCCATAATAACACCAAGCTCGAGAAAACTGGAAACTATTTCTAAGTTAGTGTTATTTATAGTGAAATTTATGTTACTAGCAGATCTTCGCGAGAATGTCATTTGCTTACATTTTTTTAAGTTGAGATTTAATATATTTAAGCTACACCAGTCCACAAGTCTATTTAGATCAGATTGTAAAAGATGTCGTTCTTCGGGTGATTTGTAACAAAGAAAAAGTTTCACGTCGTCAGCGTGCATTAAGACGTTACAGTGTTTTATTACCGAAGGAAGATCATTAATGAATAGTAAAAATAGAACCGGTCCAAGATGACTGCCCTGAGGAACGCCAGAAGTGACCGAAATGCTTTTTGAAAGAGAATTCTTATATAAAACCTTTTGAGTACGTCTAGATAAATACGAATTTATCCAATTTAATAATGTGACAGGAAATCCAATAAGGTGGAGTTTTTTCAAAAGAAGATTATGATAAACACTGTCGAAAGCTTTGCTAAAGTTCGTATAAATAACATCAGTCTGCAGTCCCAAAGTAAAACCATTTATAACACGCGTAGTAAACTCTAAGAGGTTTGTTGTAGTGGACTTACCCTTCAGAAAACCATGGAAGACACGGAGTGGGTTAATTGATCAGTATGATTTTCTCAAATAACTTAGGGATTGCACTTAATTTTGCAATTCCTCGATAGTTAGAAACATCTATCTTGGAGCCAGATTTATGAAGGGGTATAATATAAGAATCCTTCCATATAATAGGAAAATAACCACTATGCAAGGAAATATTAAAAATGTTTTCTAGAGAAGTACACAGGTTTGTAGCACATTGCTTTAAAATACAGCTTGGGGTTTTATCAGGGCCGGTCGTAAAAGAAGATTTTACTTGTCGAAGATAACACATGACAATATTTGGGTCTATTACAGGAGTTTCAAAAGAGTTAACTGGCGGGAAAAAAGGATACACCGTGCTAGTATTAAATGGTATATCGGAGTAAGTTGATTTAAAGAAGTTTGCAAACATGTTAGAAATCACATTGTCACAAGATGATTCTTCCTGATTGAATTTCATAAGGGGTGGAAAACTGGAGGCTTTACGTTTTGAGTCAACAAAACTATAGAAAAGTTTTGGATCATCTTTAAATAGAGATTTTATGTTAATTATATAAGCAGAATAGCATTGTTTATTTCGTAGTTGATATCTATAACGACAAGAAGAATAGGAAGCAAAGTCTAAACTAGAACCAGATATTTTATATTTTTTAAATAAACGATTTTTTAAATTTTTAAGTGCCTTTAGATCATTTGTTAGCCAGGGTGGATTTAAAGGATTGAAGAAACACCTTTTTTTTGGGACGGACAATAAGAAACACCGTTGCAGAGTATCATTGAAAAACTGTACAGAAGATTCGACGTCATAATATGAATATGATGTTCCGCTAGTTAAAATTGGAGACCAATCAGTCTGCGAAAGTAAGGAATTAAGTTTTAAATACGAAAGTAAGGAATTAATAGAATAAAATTTTATGTAAATAATTTTATTTTTGTCTGCGAAGTGATTTCTTTCGAAAATTGTTGGCGGTGGAATATCTTCAACTTCATCATCATCAGATTTATCATCAGAGTCATTAAGTCAATAAGCATCTTCTTGAGTTCTGTAAAATGAGCCACACTTACCTTGAAAATTCAAGAAATCTCTTTACTTACACAAAACATGTACAAGCCCTAACCACTATTGATTCATACAGCTGTCTTTTTCTACGTACCTTGTTCATAATAGATTTTTTTAAAAGTCTTACTCTCAACTTTTTGATAAAAATATTACTTTTTTAAGAGTCCCTGTTGTAGTTATTAAGAATTAATAAACAAATTATATGTTTTAAATATATTAATAAAAATATTTTGTATGAACTAAACACACTTTTTTAATGTGCATATTTAAGCTGACCATTTTTAATTCGCACAGTCCCATTTCTTACAAAACAATGGGACAATTCTCAAATAATCTTCGCCAATGTGCATTTTTACCGTTATCGATAGCTTTTAGATGAGTTACGTGAATTTCTGCTGGCATTTTTTAATTAGTCTTCAATAGTGTGTGAACATGGTGCGTGGCAAGCCAATTTGTGAAGAAATTAAAAAACTGATAATAAAAAAACATGATTTTGGAAAAAGTTATCGTGATATTTCTAAAGGTTTAGGACTTCCTAGGTCATCAATACAATGTATAATAAAATCTTTTAAAAAAAGTGGTTCATTTGCAACAAATGTTGATACACGCGGTCGAACATCGAAAATAACTGGAAGATACTTCAGGGCATTGTCTACAATAATAAAAAATAAGAGACGAAGGAAGTACTGTTCGGAATTTGTCGGCAGAATGGTTGCAAAAAATTGGGAAGACTGTAGAACGAGAATGGACTCGAAAAAATTTACATAAGATGGAATATGGATTTTATAAAGTATAAAAATAATAACATGAATTTTCGAATGTTTTTTTAAGATTTTATCTTTACATTTAAGGCCAAAGAAAAGCCCTTATTAACAGCTGTACAGCAGAAAAAAGTCTTTTATGGGCAAAAGATAAACGAAACGGGGTACAAAGAGAATGGAATATGGTAATTTTTAGCGACGAATCCAAATTCGATGTTTGCGTGGGCGATGCCCAAAAGAGGGTAATTCGAACTCAAAAGCAGGTGTGCCACAAGGATTGTATAAAGAAAGCAAACTTTATTTCATAAATGGCACTGTAAATTCTAAAAATTATGTTGAAATTTTAGAAAGCAATTTATTGTCACCTATTGAAACAATATTTAAGTTCGTTTGATGAACTTAAATTTCAACAGGACGGTGCCACGCCCCATACTGCAAAATTTACAAGAAACTGGCTTCAAGAAAAACAAATAAAGGTTTTAGATTGGCCTCCTCAAGCCCCGACTTGAATCCCATCGAGTCTTTGTGGAAAATTATGAAACGAAGGCTTCAAAACCATCCTCAAAGAACTATTAGCGGCCTTAAGGACAAAATTACTGAAATATGGAATTCAATAACGCCAACTGAATGCCAAAACCTCATAAATTTCATGTTGAAGAGATTAGAAGCAGTAATAAAAGCGAACGGAAATGTTACACAATATTAATAATATTATTTATACACTGTACGAATTAAAAGTGGTCATTTTCGAAATTGTTTTTGAAGAAATGAATTCAGTTTAAATAAAATATTTCTATTAATGTATTAAAAAATATAATATGTTTATTATTTATTAACAACTACACCAAGGGGTTTTAAAAAAGTAATGGTTTCATCAAAAAGTTGTGGGTAAGATTTCTAAAAAATTTGTTATAAACAATGCCCGCAGAAAAATGCAAGTGCACGAATTAATAGTGGTTAGGGCTTGTACCAACAAAATACACACAGCACAAGACACAATATCTTTCGACGCAAGCCCACAAAGATGCCATTCAAATATTTTTCATGCTCTCCCCAGTCGGCATTTTAGTGAGTGCTCCGCTAAAGGCATGCTAGCACTGCTATTATTGGCGTCAAAACATCTTCCATGATCACTGCATTGATGAGTACTTCTGTAAGGCCTACCTTTTGAAGGTTCTGATTCTTTTCATATTATTTTATATAAAAAAATTTACAAAAAAAGTTCCAGAAAAAAATTTAAATACACAGAACAGTTTGTAAAAAGTGTAGATTTAAAAATAAACAACAAAAAAATTTTTTGTCCGAGTTGGGTCTCGAACCCTGGCTCCCAAAAGCTTACTTTCATTTGTATTGATGCAAAATAAGCTATTCTAACAACCACGATAGACGAGTGGGTAAGATGTCGGACTGCCACATGAGAGGACCATGGCTCAAATCTGAAATTGTTCGTCGTTTTTTTATTTCAAGTTGATATATATATTGCTTTTTCTTCCAACGTGACTTCTCGAAAGAGCGCTTCTGGCAGGTCTCTTTTGAGCAAGGAGAGCGGAAGGCCTGAAAAATTTTCCCATTTCATACAAGCAATGCAACGGTGTTTGCAAGGAGTGTGGAAGGCCTTTTAAAACCTAACGTGGCCTGCTAGAAGGCAACAATCGGACTCCTGCAATTGCCCACTGGGTCGTAGCACGCTGCTCCGACAAACTTAATTCTTCGAATTACAACCAGTGTTGCCAGATTTTGGGAGAGTTCATTCCCGTTTTGTCCATGCATTTCAAAAACCTATTCTCGTTCTTCTCATAAAGTTTTCCCTTTTTTAAAGTTCAGTGTTTTATTTTGAATAGAAACCATAATAATGCAAACCTTATTTATGTTATTAAAACTAGTAAGGAATTATCTTCAACTGGGCTGAAGTTAAAATACCCCCACGGCCGAATTAGAGTATATATAAAGTCTTAAGCAAACTGTTAAATATATTTAAAGAGATTTTCCCGTTTTGGTTAAGTCACTTTGTATGGGAGGTAGGCGTGGTTTTCATCTGATTTTTATAAATTTAATACTCAAAATAAATATTTAATATTTAAGACATTGTGCGAAATTTGAAGTCATTAAATTGATTTTTGTGGAATTTAAAGAGATTTTCCCGTTTTGGTTAAGTCACTTTGTATGGGAGGTAGGTGTGGTTTTCATCTGATTTTTACAAATTTAAAACTCAAAATAAATATTAAATATTTAAGACACTGTGCGAAATTTGAAGTCATTAAATTAATTTTTGTGGAATTTAAAGAGATCTTACCGTTTTGGTTAAGTCACTTTGTATGGGAGGTAGGCGTGGCTTTCATCCGATTTTGCTCAGATTTGAACTTAACCTCCATTTTTGTATAAAAAGCATATATTTTTAATTTCGTTATGATAGCTCAAAAATTACGGCTGCTATCGTGGACACAGACGGACACTCGGACAGATGGACAGACGGGCAGACGGACAGACGGAAATATGGACAGACGGACAGACGGACATGACTAAATCGACTCAGGAGGTGATGCTGATCAGGAATATATATACTTTTCTATACCGGCCACGCCTCCTTATAGGCGTTACAAACGGAGTGACAAAATTAATATACCCCCCATTACGTTTTTTAAACGTTTAAATATGCAATAAAATTATATAACACAGTTATTACTTGTACATTAGAACGATTAAATTTTTCTGCATCCATAGTATTTTTCTGTGGCATAACTTTTGAATTTGCCCAAGGGTTTTTGTATTTCATTGCCATTTTTTTTCTCTAAAATTTTTATTTAATCTTAAATCGAAAAATTTACTTCCAATTTATTTACATGCAAACCTCTCAATTAAGACATTATTAACAAACTTTCATGAATTCCCTGTTATACCATGTATGCAGTAAAGGATATTCGGGTTTAAAGTTTACCGAAATCGGTCATTTGCCAATATCTTCGCTCCTCTATGTCAGACAAAATTGTAGATCAGATATTTATCTTCAAAAATGTCATTAACAGTTTACACTTAAAACTCATAGTTCTTACGCTATAAGAATGTTTACGTCTAAACAGTGCATGGTAGAAATTTCTTACTAACTGATTATTATCTTATACTAGTTTTATTTAAATTTATGGCAAAAAAAGCACTCCCAGCACCGCTATGCGGAAAAGAAAAATTAGCGGTATCAATTTTTTTAATTTTTGGGAACATTTCACTTGTACAACAATACAAGTGAACAATTTACAATAAAACATTAGATATATAATTTTCGGCTTTGATTTCATACTAAACCTTCCGATGAGTGACAGTTCTGAACTTCACGGCCGTGTGAAAAGGTCCCTACGGACCTTAGTTATTGTTTATAACTAAATTCTACATACAAAAATAATTTTTTCAATTATTTTAATTTGTTTTTTTTTTTGCTTGATATTTCTTAAGACTATTATAAAAAGTTTAAAAATTATTGTTTTTGAGCGTGTACTTCTTGTACCCCGCCCTGTGCGCAAGTGTTGCAGCGATGTAAAAGTGTGCTATGTTCTCCGCAAACAGCGTTGCCGCAGCCGAAGCAGTATGCCCGCGTTTTCCGCTGCCGCCCGTACTCAGAACGGCAAAGGCGACATGACGGTCTACTTGACCTAGCCGCAAACGACGGTGCATTGCCTTCCATCGGTCTTGATTATACCTGAAATGAAAAGAAAAATAAAAAACAAATAACTATATATTCTATTCTTGAATTTGAAGATGTTTTTCTTACCCTGACATCGAATGCTTCCATCGCATTGCGTATCCTTGGATATGAGTTTATATGGTTGTTGAGGGCACGTTCTTCGATATTTGGTGTGGCCAATTGTTTCGTTAGCAGTAACAAGAACTACCGCCGTCTGTCACTCCTTTTTATAGGCTTCATTTCGTTGTAAATCGTAAAAGCAGCCAATGCAGCGACGTCCAGCATATTATAAAACATGGCCAACGGCCATCGTTGTGTTGCTCTTTTGCAGCTGTAAGTGCCTAGCATTTGATCCATGGTATCAACGCCGCATTTGTTGGCGTTGTAATCTAATATGGCATAGGGCTTCCGCTTCTCGGTTTGCTCGTCAACGAGGCAGGTGTAGTGCATTGTGGAGAGCACGTTCACCACTTTATTTTTTTTCGGCACGTATGAGCATAACGCTATATCCCCTTCGTTGAACCCAAATAATGTACTATTGATGGTGCGCTTCGGGTTCTTCTTGAACTCCTGTGGAATGAATGTTTTGTTGTAGCGCACTGTACCAACATATGCGGTCTTCCTCCTCAACAAAATACGCGCCAAGTCAAGAGTGGTAAAGAAATTATTCGCGTATATAGTACGGCCAGCATCTAAATATTTTTCCACAAGATCCAGCACTACGTTCTGCCCTTGGTTTATCTCCCGTTGTTGGTTTGGCAGTTTTCCAGAATATATCATTCCCTTCACAGGATAATAACTCGTCACCTGTGTTGCATTTTATATTGGGAATGATACAAATTATTTTATATTATGCTTTGAATTCACATGAATGCAACACAGGCACAAAAACAGAATGTCAGATCATAGTAAAAACTAAGAAAATAACACTGAACGTACCCAATCTTTAGCAAAAATATGGCAACATTTAAGTCACTCAGAGAGAGATCCGACACCCGTCAGAGAGAAATTAGAATAGATTCTATTGTGGCGTTTTCCTGTCATGCATTTGTACGGCGATTTCATTTTTTCCTATTTGCATATATTTTCATGTAATTTGTAGTACGGCGAATCCGACAACCGACATCCGCCTTGATTCTGTTCGGACTCTTAGGGATGATGATAAAAACAAAAAATTCTAAGAAAAAATTCTAAGAACAAAAATACTAAGAACAAAAAATACTAAGAACAAAATACTAAGAACAAAAAATTCTAAGAACTGGTTTATTGCTAGTAGTATAAAATTAGAATATTGTGCATTTCCTTGAAAGCAATAAAGTTCATGTCTTCGAATTTTTCTTAGAATTTTTTGTTTTAATCATCATCCCTTATGTCTTTGAGTTTAGGTCTTTGTGTTCAGAACAAGTAAATTATGTGTTGAAAAAAAAAAATATAATGATGCCCAAAAACATGCATTTATTAGTGAAATTCAGTACAAGGTCTATACGGACCTATTCACACGTCCGCGTACTATTCTCACTAAAACCTCAATAACTCCTAAAGTAATGATCCGATCGGCTTGATTTTTTTTTCCAAAAGATGCGCAACAAAATACTCTTGGAATACAGAGTAAGTTTGGGGGGGGTTGTAGTGGCCGAAGTAGTAGCAATTTCAGTTTGAAAAGGCAAAAAGGTCCCTAGAGACCTTCTCACTCATCGGAGAGTTAAAGTATCCATACATTGGGATTGTGTATTCCGGTGTTGAATCAAAACCATAAAGGCGAATTTTTGTTTTTACTTATTGCATAACACAAACCGAAATATATTTTTAAACACCAATATTTCAAGGATTTTTATTTTACCTATCCATATATATTATTCCTATTTTTTAAAATTTTCTGAGTCACAAATACATAGACTTTTTTAACAAAACATCATGTTAGTATTTTTTTCCTTAAAGCCTTGTGTGTCCTCTTTAAAATCCCGTATGAAATTTGAAAATTGGTTGTTTAAAGAAAGGAATAAATTTTTGTTTTTTAAATGACGGTTTGACCGTTTTTTAGAACTTTTAAATCGATGTTTTACAAGCTAAACCTTGATAAAATTGAATTTGTTCTTTATAATTCTCTTTGGCGTGAAAAAATTCATGAACTTAAGAGTCAGATTACTACTTTTTTACTACACATTAGAACGATTTTAGGAAAAAGAAACCCGTGGGGCAAATATTTACCCCAGTTTTAGTTCTAGGGTTAAAACATGATGCCAAAAATTTTAGTATAAATAATAATTCAAAATTTTTTAGTGACCTATATTCTAAATCGATATAAATTCAGTTTTTTTTTAATTAAATAGGAATACAACGGAGTTAATGAAGTTACGTTTTGTTTTTCAGAACGATAGGATCCACAAATGCGAAAATTTTAAATGCATTTCTTCGTTTCAGAAATGAAATCTTTTAAATATGTTATATGGGCCAATATTTATAATAATTTTATGGTTTTTTGGAGGTTTTTTGCCAGTGCTTTTTAAACTGCAATCAAGCAAATGATTCAATTTTGTGCCCAACGTTTCATCGCTTATTTGGCGACTTCCTCAGGGGATTTTTTAACTGAGATATCTGTTTTACAAATACATTTTAATTTTAGCACAAGTTATTCTAACTTTCACGTACATTAAACATTAAACATAAATAACATAACAATGATAACAATGAATCCCCTGAGGAAGTCGCCAAATAAGCGATGAAACGTTGGGAATAAAATTGAATCATTTGTTTGATTGCAGTTTATAAAGCACTGGCCAAAAAACCTACAAAAAAAATCATAAAGAAATCTTTTAAAAACTCTGAGTTTTATTTACCTATTTTCTATAGTTTGCCAAGCAAATAAATAAATGACGCTGAACAGAGAACAAATTACGTTTCAGTATACAGCTGATGTCAATCAAAATTTATTTAAATAAAATACACAAGCTAATTCAAATATGTAGCAATAAAATTAAATTGAAACTCAAGATGGCTCGCATAATTTTAAAATGTATTTAAATTCAAGATGTTAAAAATTATTTACATAATTCGTTGATTTTGTGACAAAATTACTCAAAAAATTGCACAAAAACGCGGTCAACCACTATTTCCCCGTTTTTAAGAGTGTTATTCCCGTTTTCCCTTTGGGGTTGGAAATTAACGCAAAAGGGGAAAACTCGTTTTTCTGGCAACATTGATCACAACACACACGCACACACACACACGCACACAGAAATATTGAAGTTGTTGTAAGTTTTGGAGATGAATATGCATGAACACAAATGAGATTTCGGTTCGAGTTGAAGAAAAATTCGAGTTAGGGAAATTCAACTTATAGATAGCAAAATATAAGAAAAATGTATTGAGAAAGCAAAAAGCACAAATACTACTTCTAGCAATGGAGAATTCCGAGTTACGGAAATTCGAGTTAGGCAAGTTTCACTGTAATTTGGTAAAAAAAATTATCATTGTGTTATATATCAAATTAAAGCTGTTTATTTTACCTTCAAGATGGGCTAATGAAATGTTGAAGAAAGCTTTCGTCGAATTATTGTTCATAATCAAAATAAAAATTACGACGTGTTGAGTCAAAGAAATTACAAAAAATTAATACAAATATCAGAAGGAAAAAAAACGTGATCTTTTGACTTTGTTAAAAAAAGAAATTATTCCAAAATCCTACTCATCTCTTTTGACTTACTACAATACACGAGAAAAGCGAAGCTTTTTCGCAGTTTCATAAGTTTAATAATTTAATGGTTTTTTTAATAAAAAATTTTTACATTAAATAATTTTAAATACTATAGTTAAAAAAAATAATAATTATGGTACTAAAAACTAAACTTTTATATATAATGTACATAACTAAAATAAATAATATTCCCACCAATAAATTTTATTACCTAACATTATTATTTTACATTAATTTTTAAGAAAAAATCCGCTTTCTGTTTCGATTGCAGCTTGTCAACGTCTAGCCTTTTCAAAATTCATAGCTTAGAAAAAAAAATTAAATATGGCAAGTATAAAGTTTTTAGGCATTTTTTTCCAAAGTTCTTGCAACTGAATAATAACCTCAATACATATAACCTCAATAGTTCTTGCAACTTACTAAATATCTATAACTAACATTTTGTACTAAATCTAAAATTAAGTGAATACTATTTGGCATTGCCAGCTTGCATTTAATTAGCAATACCCAACACGCCTCTCCTCAATTTTTTTTTTATTTTTTTTATTTTTATTATTATGATTTATATATATAAATATATATGCAAATATATATGCATATTCATATAGTATATACATCGGTATATTGATAAAGTTTTAATAATAACATAAAACCAACTAAAATATTTCAATGCAACGATAAGTAATATTCAAATTATGAAGCTTATTAACATATATTTTAAAAAGGAATGTTTAACATGTGAACTTATTCTGCGCTATTTACTTTAATAACCTTTCCATCAATTCGTGGTCTTAAGAGTCTCTTAGGAGTTTCTTGACCAAACTTATTTTGAGCTGCTATTTCATTAGAAAGAGGTCTACTTTCACTGCATGTAATATCACAAGACGCAGAACTGCCACACTCAATTGCTTCCTAGTTAATTTTGGCTAACATTAGTTGAATTTGTGTTTTGATTCCGTATTTGATCTAAATGCCTTTTGATTATTCGGTTATTATGTGCTAATACACACGAATAAGACCGTGAACCAAGTTGTTTTTGTTTCATAGCCGGAGACCTACTTGGCTTATTTGGATCTCTGAAATCACGTACTAACACTTTTTGTCCTTCTGAAAACTCTACGTCACGTTTGCCTTTATGATACAACATACTTTTTTGTTGGCTATCCAAAATTTTGTCTTTAGTTGTTGGAGGTTTCAAAGAGCTAAAACGTGTTTTCAAAGATCTCCCAAAGAAAAGTTTTGATGGTAATTCACCAGTAGTGCAATGCCTTGTATTACGATAGTCTATTAAAAAGCGATTAAGAATTACATCAAAATCAGTATTTATATTTGATTTTAAACTTGCAAAAATAGATTTTTTTAATATTTTAACAAAACTCTCAGCTTGACCGTTAGTAGCTGGATGCCCAGGAGCTGTAAAAGTATGTCTTACACCATTTTGTTTCAAAAAATTACGAAACTCATCTGAAGTGAACTGCCTGCCATTATCACTAACAAGTGTATCCACCAATCCGTAACGACTGAAAAGTTCCCTAATTTTACCTATAGTAAAAGCAGATGTAATTCTCTTGGTTTTAAAAACCTCAACCCATTTCGAAAATGAATCAACAACGATAAACAAGTAATAGTTTTTAATTGGTCCAGCAAAATCAACATGAACACGACTCCAGACTGAATCAGTTGGCTTCCAAGGAATTAAAATGCTCTTTTCAGGACTGGATTGCAATTCTTGACAGGACATACAATTCTTAATTAACTTTTCTACGTCCTTATCAATGCCCGGCCACCACACGTACGAACGGGCCAAAGCTTTAGTTTTAATAATTCCAAGATGGGCAATATGCAGCTGATCCAAAATTTGTTTTCTTAATTTTTTTGGTACGACGGTCCTATATCCCCACAAAATACAATTTTGCTCGACTGTAAGTTCAGTCTTTTTGTCACGAAAAGCAATGAATTCATCACCCATTAAATTATTAAGAAAACCTCTTTGTGTTGCATCACACAATCTTGACAAAACTGGGTCACGTTTAGTTTCCCTAGCAATATCTTTAAAACATAAATTCAAAAAGTTTTCTTTCTCTACAAAATTTATGTAGCTATTTTCTACATAATTTGTAGCTTCAATTGCTTGTGGCATTCTCGACAAACTGTCAGCATGATTTAATGTACCTTTAATGTATTCAACATGATAGTTAAAACCGGATAAAATAAGTGCCCATCTCTGCATACGAGCGGATGCCATCATAGGCAAACCTTTATGCTCACCAAAAATAGCCAACAATGGCTTGTGATCTGTGTGCAAAAGAAAAGAGTTTCCAAGCAGATACTGCCTTAATTTTGTAACACAAAATATGATTGCAAGCGCCTCTTTTTCTAGAGTGCTGTAATTTTGTTCAGTTTTGGTTAAAGCTCTTGAAACAAATGCAACTGGCCTAACAATATTGTTAGGAAACTTATGCGATAAAATACCTGCAACAGCTTTGCTACTAGCATCTGTTGTCAATATTATTGGCAAGTCGGCGTTGAAATGAACAAAAACTTGGTCTGATACTACTTCTGCCTTAATACTCTCATAGGCCTTTTGACACTTCTCTGACCAATCAAACTTTGCACCTTTTTGCAGAAGTTCATAAAGCGGTGTCATCTTATGAGCGAAATTGTAAATAAACTTTGAGTAATAATTTGCCATGCCTATGAACGCTCTAACCTCCGACACGTTGTTTGGAACAGGTGCTTTGTAAATGCATAACATACGTTCTTCGTTTTTCCTTAAACCGTTCTTGTCTATTATAAACCCTAAATATACGATTTTTGATTGAAAGAATTTACACTTTCTTAAGTTTAGTTTAAGCCCTGCAGATTTTAGCTTATTTAGGACACATTTTAACGTTTTAATGTGTTGCTGTATGTTTTTTCCAGTGACCGTTATGTCATCTTGATATACAACAACCGAGGGAATGCCTCGCAAAAGATTTTCCATGGTTTTTTGAAATATGTAAGCCGCAGTTTTAACGCCAAATGGAAGACGTTTCATTTTTAATAAACCAATATGAGTACTCCAAGCACACAGCAGTTGGGAGTTTTCATCCAGGACCAACTGGTTGTAAGCATTAGACAAATCTAACTTGGTGAAGAATTCACCACCTTCTAATGAAGCAAATATTTCTTCAATTCTCGGTAAAGGGTATTTAAAATCTACCAAAAATTTATTTATTGTAACTTTGTAGTCACCACAAAGTCGTAAGTCGCCGTTAGGCTTAAGAATTGGTACTAGCGGAGTACTCCATTCCGAATTATCAACTGGTTCGAGCACACCCTCTTTAATTAACTGTCTTAATTAATTTTCAACCTTCTCTTTCCACGCCAATGGCAATGGACGCGGCTTACAAAATACTGGCGTTGCATCTTCGTTAATCGAAAGAGAAATTTTATTAACATTATAAGTTCCTACCTGACCATTAAAAACGTCGGCAAACTCATTTTTTATTTGTTCAATGATGACTGAAAAATTATCACAATCTTTTATTGTGCTGACTTGAGTTAACTCAAAATTAAAAGCTCTTAAAAACGTTCGGCCTAGTAATGGTGGGCTGTTTGTATCAGTCACTACAAAAACAATCTTCTTGGTAGCACCTTGGTACTTTACTAAAGCGTCATATTCACCTAATAATCGAATGCGATCACCACTATAAGTGACATACAACACATTGCAAGGTCTTAGAGATATTTTACCTTTCTTTTTATTTAAGAATGATGCAGGAACCAATGTGCAGGGAGCACCTGTATCGCAGGCAATCTCCATCTTGTCTCCGTCGATCTCGACTTGCAGTGTGTAAACCTCGCTCGACTTGTCTGTACGTATGCTAAAAATAGAACTATTAAATAAATCATTACATTCATTATCATCATCATTGGACACATAATTTAGACATTTTTGTGTTTTAAAACGGCAAATAGAAGCTAAGTGTCCAGTTTTTCCACATGAATAACACTTGCTATCTTTAAATTTGCACTCGAACGAATCATGATTGCGTCATCCGCAATGTGAACATATTCTTCGCTGCTTTTGATCGCATTTACCATTACTACTGAAATTGCCTACACCTCTGCCGCCGCTAAAACCTCTGCCACTGCCAACACCTTTGCCACTGCTAACACCTTTGCCACTGCTAACACCTCTGACGCCAACCACGCTGCTTGCTGTACTTCTGCCGTTATTTTTCGCCACATGTTTTTTTACAAAATTTACGTCAGAATCTACTGTGTTACCGTTTTTTGCTTTAGAGCTATTTTTTGTTTCCATAATTAATGCCTTTTTAAGCGCATTTTCAATCGTGAGGTTTTCATCTTCCTCACATAGTTTTTCAAGAACAAATGCATCCAAGTGAATTCCAAATTTGCAGTTTAATGCTAGTTTCTTCACTCGTGCAAACCACGCAGCAATATTTTCTTCTTCATTTTTTTCTGCCAAATAAAACATCTGACGCTCATGAAAGATAATCGTGGGTGGAGTGTATTGAATACTTAAAATACCACACAACTGATCGTACGTCTTGGAAACTGGGGATGCTGGACTGCATAAACTGTGCAAAATACTGTATGCCTCAGCACCAATTGACTTCAGTAAAACTGCTTTTTTTGCATTTTCTTCAACACAGTTGATTTCGCAAAAATGAATGTCCAATTTTTCCTTCCAGATCATCCACGATTCAGTATTTGGATTGAACTCCGAAATACTCGATGTTTGCAGAAACATAAATGGTAGATTTTTATTATCTTGTGGTTCATTGTTGGTCATTTTGATGTTGTTTTAAAAAAAAAAAATGCTCAGCGAAAGTCGCTGTACCCGTACTCAAGTTAAAAACTACTTTTTTTTTTACAGGTTCGTGGCCTCGTCGCCAATTTGGTATGTATCCAACGTTTTGTAGGAGAATGAAAAGAACTCGTCTGTTCTCATTGAACTTAGAACTTGAATAACACTTTATTTATCATGTACTTATAACTAACATTTTGTACTAAATCTAAAATTAAGTGAATACTATTTGGCATTGCCAGCTTGCATTTAATTAGCAATACCCAACATTTTTGTTAAAAATCGAAATCTGTGCTAGCTGGGATATGTAAAGTAACCATAAGAAACCAAAATTGAGTTAACATCCAATATTCCTATTAACCCCTTGCCTTCCTTCATTGGCTTAATATATGATATGCTTGCTTATTTCTTAAGTCTATTCTTTCGGTTTCTGGTTTTATTGGCCATAATTCTTCTCAACTTAAAAATGTTTCAAAAAAGACTCTCTCAATCTGCTGAATAGATAATCTACTGAATGTTTTTTTCCCAACGTGTCATATTTTAATGAATCACTACACTGAGAGAAATAATGAATATTAAAACTATTCACGCGCGTGCATAAATTCAATTTAAATACTTTCGTAAATAAATAAAATATTTTTTCCACAACATGTTTTTTTCTGCGTATTTTGAATTGAAGTTGAGTATGTTTTTTTGATTTCGCTTTTCACTTTAAAACGAAATTTATAAGAATTTTAAAAATGTTTAAATGAAACCCATGCATAATTTAAACAAAAAAGTATTTAAATAAATTTAAAATATTTAAGTATTTGTTTCATGCAAATGCGTTATTAGTTCAAAAACATCTACGCTTCTTGCTAATTTAAATACGTTTTTGCATAAATCTTAGACTTTTTTCTCTTAGTGTAAGAAAAATATAATTTTATTCGTAGGTAGCATATAAATAAACATGCAACTGTTTTTCTCTCTATTTTCTAAATTATTTAATTTTGTTGTTATGCTCAACACCAAAACATTTCTTTGTTCTTCCTCATTTGTATTTAAGTCCAGATCAACTTGGCAACTCCTACATTTTTGTGTTTGAATCTATTGCCTTTATGACCAACTTGAAACCATTTAGAGTCTTGTACACATTTTGTTATTTTGAAATAGAAAATTTTGTAGACTTCATAACTGCATATTTATTTGTTGTGAAAGTAATGAAATTGTATCCGAAGGATATTACGATTTTGTTTGGCTTAGTTAACGCACTGATAAGCAGGAAGAATAGACAGGAAGCAGTTGAAAGGCGGTACAGGTTGGGAGACTGGAATGTTAGACAGCAAAACAGAGTCGATTTAGTATTGCAAAGAACTTATGGGAGATTTTTAGGGATTAAAGGCAGGACAAACTTTTGAAGGGTAGCAGAAGAATAAAGTATTTTATAGTATAGAAGATGCGGTATTGTTGTTGTTGTGTACGAAATTGTTTAAATATTTCAATATCTAAATGAGCAAAATCCGTAAAAAAAATTAAGAAAAGCTTATTTTAAGAATGGTTTCTAACAAACTACTTTGCTTTGCCTTCTTTCTCCTCCATAACATACATTCGCTTTACAATTTTAACATTTATTCAAATTAAGTTACTTAATTATTTTGTTAGAAGTAAGTTTTTAGAAATGCTTTTGTTTTTGTAGCTTATTATAGTAAAAAGTATCTACATTGATTCGATTTTTAACTTCTTTCTTGTTTCCCGAAAGTTTTCGAATGCCTTTATTTCTTCACCACACTTTTTAAATTCTATCCCTTAGCAGTTTTCTCAAACTTTTCCAATTTATTTTGCCACAATTTTGCCTTCATTTGTGTCCATTTGCTTCTTCTTACTTCGCAGAAAACCACAAAATCACTGGACTGTAGTAGCAGCAACACAAATGATAAGCTTGTCAACAACAACAAGCCACTAAAACCAATTCTATCACTGGACAACAATATCACATCAGCTGCAACAACAACGGCAGCAACAATAAGAAATTCAACAGCAGCAACAGCAGCTGCAACCACATCACATTCGCCTTCGGCGTATCTTTTCAACAAACGCATCGATATTCACCAGGCGGCGGTTAGCGGCAGCAGTTCACCAATCAGTTCAAATGGCAGCAGTAGCAATCATACGCTCACATCGCCAATGATGCTCGATAATCATCAACAACAGCACAATCAGCAGCAGCAGCAGCAGCAGTTGCAACATTTGCAGCGTTATAGCAACTTGAATAAAAGCGATTCGAATAATCAGCTGATGCATCAGCAACAACAACAACAACAACAACTACAGCAGCAACAACATAATGGTGGACAGCGCGTGTTGGTTGAACAATTGATCAACGGCAGCATAGGCAGCAACAATGCAAGCATAGCAACAGCAGTGGCAACAAATCACAATAATGCACTAGCGGCAGGTACGCATTAGTATTTGTGTGCCTCTGCACATGCTTTGTCTCAAATACATACTTAACTCTTTATGTGTGCGTGCTTTAAATTCATTTCTATGTATGAGTTGGTTATCCTTTTTTTGTGTTTTTTTTCGTGATATCCTTTTAGCTCTTTTTTAATTTTTTTTATTTCTCATTCGTGTTGGTTTAATGAGCGTTCTTTATTAACTGTTTATTGTTGTCATTGTTGTGTTTATAATTAACTCCATTAATGTGCATGTTTTGTTTGTTATTTGTGTGCGCGTGTGTGTGTATGTGTGTATGTGTGTTTGCGCGCGTATGTGTGCAATGTTGATTGATTGCATTGATATTATAGTTATTTCTTAATTTTTATTTATTTTGTGTCGTTTGCAATTGCTTTTCAATTAATTATGCCATTCAGTGCAATTTTATTCACTGACCACATTTAACAAAAGTTTCAATATTATATGGGCTCAAACGGTACACTTGTATGCAATCATATTAAAAACGTTTTGTTAATATACGAATACATCATGCATTGATGTGGTCATAATATCTCTCAATTTTTTTGAATGCTATGGAAATTATTTTTTACTCAAATAATATATGAAAAGTGTTGTCATATATTTGACAAAATGTAAAAACCGGTTCCTTGAATAACCCGAAAAATGCAATTTTTTAAAAACCGGATTTCCGAATATTTAAAAAAATAACCGGTTTAAGCCGGTTAACCAGTTTTCTACAAAACCATTAGGTTTAGGGCTCATGAAATATTTTTAAGTGAAGTAAAACTCTGCTTTCAAAATTAAAGCGAGAAAACCCCGCATTCAAAAGTTTAAGCGACTGTTTATTTCAGGTAATGTTTTTTGTTACATTTTAATGATAAATATAACTTTCGCAGAAATTTTTTTTTAATTTTTAGTTAACAAATATTTATTACTAGCTGACCCGGCAAACTTCGTTTTGCCCAAAAGAGTTTTTTTGATTGAACTGATTTCGATTATTGAGATTCTACCAAATTAAGTTCAAATCAAAAAAGAAACACATGTATATGAGGAAAATTGGAAATTATATTTATTTATTACTTCATCTTAAGGCTAGCGGATACACAATGTTTTTTGTTTTTTTATTTGGTGTAAAGATGTATAAATTTTTTGGCGTGCCAACTCTGGAGCAAGCCACATATAACTGGCCGTGTGAAAAACATGAATTTTCCAAAATTAAGCCAGCAGTAGTCAATGATTGGCCTTGTGCTTTGTTGATTGTAATAGCAAAGGCAAGACGCAAAGGGAATTGGAGTCGCTTGAATTGAAATGGTAAATTGTTGGAAATCATCGGAATTCGTGGAATAAGTACGTCTTCGCCTTTGAATCTGCCACCGATGATAGTTGCCTCGATTAAATTTGGTGAACAGTTTTTGATGGTCAATATGGTTCCGTTGCATAACTTTGGTGCGTTTAAGTTTCGGATAAGAATTATCGGTGATCCAACTTTTAATGTCAGTACATGCGGTGGCATTTCGGGGGGTTCTAATGAATTCAAAAATTCAGCGGGATAGTTGTCGACTTCTTCTTGATCCATTATTGTGTCGATCGAATTGTATTTTATTATTTCGCCGGGCAGTTTCAATTGAATTTGCTCATTGAGCTTGTTGACATCATCATTTTTTGGTGCCAAAATAGCACGTTCGTACAGCCAATCATTTTTGTAGGAGGTTATTAGACTTGGAAATACCTTGTCGACAACGGCTTAGAATATTCATTTGCATTTGACAGAAGTGAGGCGGAAACGAAATCTCGTTCGTGGCGCGATCAATTGGAATTTTTCCATTTCCAATGTCCAAAAGTTGTTTTGAGAATTTTTTGGCAGACGGGTCTTGCAACAAATGCACACGCATGTTCGTTGATAGCGTGATTTTCTCGACTCGGTTCCAAAGATATGAAGCTTTCAAGCATGCGTTCAGCTCATCTGCGGGCATTGATCTTGGAATAACGGGCAAAGTTTGGCGGAAATCACCAGCAAGAAGAATAAGAGCGCCCCCCATCGGTTGGTTGTTTTCTCGGAAATCACGTAGAGTCCGGTCAAGCGCTTCGAGCAATTATTTATGGGCCATTGTGCATTCGTCCCAAATGATAATTTTGCACGTTTTAAGGATTGTGGCCATGCCGGAGTTTTTGCTGATGTTGCATGTTGGTGTTTCTGCCTGGTTCAAATTCAATGGAAGTTTCAGTGCTGAGTGTGCAGTGCGTCCGCCGTCCAATAGCGTGGATGCAATTCCCGATGATGCCACTGCGAGTGCAATCCAATTCTGCATTCGAACCGACGCCAATATTAAATTGATGAGGAATGTTTTGCCTGTTCCTCCTGGTGCGTCGAGGAAAAAAATACCGCCATTTCCGTTTGTTACCCGTCGCATGATTTTTGCGTAAGCAGTTTTTTGATCATCAACCAACCGTCTTGTTTGAGTTTCAACATATTGTTGTTGCTGGTTAACATCGAAGTGCTGTTCTCGCACCAGGTCTCTGTCTTGAACACTGTTTATGTCCCGTATCGGAGCAGGCATTCCAAGTTGAATAAGGACTTTGTTGTTGATGGATATGCACATGTCCTCTATCAGCAGTAGGGTTTGGTTGAAAATCTCGTCCGAATACTCCTGGTTAGGATAAGTTGCGCGTGATTGCCTGAGAAAGTCTTCACTTAAACTTTCGCGATGCGTTTCCCACAGTTCTCGTGGATTAGATGGTGAACATGTTGTTAAAATTATCGCAAACAAAGTGCGTATTTGATTTGGGTGACACGTGAGTGACGCCTCTGTTAGCGTTGTGTTCCAATGCTGATCACTTTCAAGCAGGCCCAATTGGATACACGCTTCTCTATAAGTCGGACATTCATTTCCATGGACGGTTTTCAAGGCGGCGAATAATGTTGGACCTTTGATCGTATGCAATAACAATCGCAAATAATAGCATTCAGCATTATTGGGATGAACGGTGTAGACACGTCCCAAGGCGTGAGAAGAATGCACATCAGGATATTCTGCAACAATCGCACCACGCTTTCTTCTTATGAACTTCTTCGACGACGGGTTCCAAATGTAATATTTGGGAATTTCAGGATATATTAAAGTCTTGGCGAAATTGTCGGTTGCACACAATTCAAAGAAAGCGGTGAGAGTGGTATGTGGCGGCTGTTCGGCTCTATTTTGAGCATTTCGTTCGGTGAAATAAACACGCTGGCCATTCTCTAAATGAACAGCTAGATGTTGAACTTTTGGATATCGCTCGTGGATGTTGAATGAAAGTATACGCCAAACTGCTTCATTGCTGCTGATGTAACGCCCCATCTGGAATTGCGTGATTTCGTCAGTTTGATTGGCAAGCCCGAATACTGCCATGTTGCTGCCTTTGTTGACGTATTTGCAAATATATTTGATCGACTTCACCGAATTACGATACTCAGCATTGATGTGGGCATCAAACATTTTTGAAAGCAGTGGTGAGTAGGGCACGATCCATCTGTTATCAACGTCAACATCTACATTGCGCATTTTAATTGTAGTTGTGTATCCACCGTCATCCACCTTTCTTCGCCTATACAGAGGATATCCATCGCCTCCTGTTTGAGTGTCTTTGAGCAGCTCGCGTGGATAGCGCTTTGTACACTTGCCTTCTCTCATGCATGGTGAATTTGCGTTCAGTTCACCGTAAGGCCCGTGGATCATGTGTTTTCTGATTGATTCAAATAGAACCGGATCTGCTGTGGGATTCGGGAGTTCTGCGGAAATCACTTCATCAATTTGCGTTGGCATGATTTTTTGTTTTAGCCAGACTAAAATATGGGCGTGTGGCAGGCCTCGCTTCTGCCATTCAACCGAGTACATCCAGCACTGAGTTTCGCCAAATATGTGATTTTTGGTGATGACATCCATCAGCCTTGTCAACTTTTGTTTGAATACTCGGGCGAGGATATCGTGTCTTTGGTTTGAATTTTGGCCGGTAAATAAAAGGTCGGTGATGTCTTTCCATGCTGGGTTGCATGTGAAAGTGATGAAGAGGTCTGGCCGTCCATACTTGCGCACGTATGTCATAGCATCTTGAGCGTATTGGTGCATGTGTCGCGGACTGCCTGTGTATGTCGCTGGCAAGATCACCATTTGGCCGATGTTCGCAGCGTTTCCATCATTGACGATAGCATCAAGCTAGTGGACATATTGTTTGACGCGCAGCTGTTGCTGATTCAACCGAATGAAGAACAGACGTTCACTTTCAATTTTCGCGTACATGTCGACGATGAATTGATGGAAGACTTCACGACATTTTAACAAATAATTACATTCATTTGGCCTGATCATAAGGCGATAGGCATAAAAGTCCATACAGGAAACTTTTTTGTCGACTCTTCATTTCTCTTCATTTGAGTTGGGGTTCATCTGCATTAAGTTGAAATTATACCCATCCTCACCCCGTGGAAAAAGCACTGGATATTGTAGTGCATCATACGATCGAAAAGTTTCCGCAACGCGTTGAACATCATCGCGTCGCTCGAAGTCTGTGCCGACCAACAACTGCGACGTCACCTATCACCGGTGCATTGAAGCGCCGCTCATGCTCACCAGCCGGTGTCTTGTCAGCTTTTATCACAACCATATAATCATCTGTCGGCATCTGCTCCAGGGTTGTTTTGAATAGACGGATGAGGCTGTTGTATTCGTGTAACATAGCTTGAAGACTTGAAACGATTTCCCGTCTGACTTCAGTACTGATTGCGCAACGCTGTTCAACTTCTGTAGCTTCATTGCCAGTAAAATAAATTTGGAGGAACTTGGCATCATCATTGGGAAGTGGGAGCAATGATCCAATTCTGTGATAGATTTGGCCTTGCACTTTGAAGGTGGGCATGTAACCGTCGTTATTGATGATATTAGTTGCCCCGAAGGACGTCATTTGAAAGCATGAGTTGTACTTTCGGATGTTTTGCAGGAAGTGCTTGGAAATCGGATTGGCGCCAGAAATGTAACTCTGCAGGGGTTCAGGCGGCTCATTCATTGGTGGCAAAACAACTTTACCGTTCGAACAACACATTCCCGGGGATTCCTTAGCGAACTTCAGAGCACGACAATGTATGCAAACTTTGTCCATCGCGCCAATCACTACGTCCTTGTGATTGCGGTAGTCATCGTCCCTATTGTAGTGAAATGCCGCCAACTTCAAGTCGATTCTTTCTCTTGATCGAGCCATTCGGGAGCAATTGGCAGCAAGTCTTTCGACATGCTGTTGGGGTGTCTCAGCAGATCTAGATGACGATGCACTGTCACGCATTTGCTGAAGCCGTGATTCGCGTAATCTTTCCGTTTCTGCGGCTCTAGACGTAGATGCCCTTTCGCGATTTTCCTGAAGACGTTATTCTTCTTTCTCTCTGCTTTCGTGTTACGGTGGTTGTTTTAGCAACGGCTGTTTTTTTTTTTGGTGGCATTTTAGTAAACTGTAACCGTGCAAAAGGAACGATGTGTTTTGTTTTTTACTTTTATAATATTGTATTGGTTGTTGGAACCACAGTAATCATATTACCTGTTTGATGAATTGGCACTAAAAATAATTAGTAAACTTATTTTATTATTGCAAATTGCAAAGCACTTGTTATTTACTAAATTGATTTCACTTATAGGTTTTTAACTATTAACAATAAACAGCAATTAACGCAAAACAATGAAGGCAGTCAATTGAAAATAAAGGCAGTGAGTGATTGATAATATAATATTATTTTTAACTTACTGTACAATGGGCGTATTTTTTCTGCATCCAGTGCAGGTTCAGTATATGTTGAGTGAAAAACAAAATTTTTCTTTTTGTCTGACATTTTTGACATTTTTTACGAGGTGCTGCCAAGCTAAGTTCTGAAATTCAACTCAATAACACCTATAAGCACAATTATGTTTTAAAATTGTGGCAATACCAAAATCACTTTTCACGCCATCGAATTTTCGAAATAAGTCCACCCCAGCGCCACCTACCGTGTCCATTTATACACAAATTATTTTCTTATGATCAAACAAACATACATTCTGAATTTCAGTTGAATTGGTCCATAAATTAAAATTTTCGATATAAGTCCACCCCAGCGCCACCTATCGGGTCCATTTATACACAAATTATTTTCTTATGATCAAACAAACATACATTCTGAATTTCAGTTAAATTGGTCCATAAATTCAAATTTTCGATATAAGTCCACCCCAGCGCCACCTATCGGGTCCAAAAGCCTATGTTACCCACCGTACCAAGATGAACATTACCTGAAAATTTCATCAAAATCGGCCCAGCCGCTTTGGAGTCCATACGTTACATACATACACATATCCATTTTTATATATATATAGAGGATAGATATAGTAGTAATACAGAATAGTAATTAATGAAAATTAGTATATGCACTTATCTTTTAGATTGTTAAGAATTCTTCTGTTGTTTTGTTTTTGGTGTTGTTGTTGTTGGCGTCACTAATGAGTAGCCAAAATTGAACTGATTTTCCACCAAGATTTGGCTGTGCTTGATTTACGTTGTTCTTGATTAGCTAAGTTAGTTGGCGTTGTAAAGTTAATGACTGTGATTGCTGTTGCTGCTGTTGTAGGTTTTTGTGTTGTTATGATAATGATGATGTTGTATGTGTACATACTGTTGCTGCAGTGCTGCTGCTTGCATTGGTCGTTTCATGATTTATTTGATTATACTTCAAGTTGTTGTTGCTGTTGAAAATATTGCTGCTAAAGCTTGTTGCGTTTGATGCGTTAACCGTTGTTGTTGACGACAACATTTTGTAAGCGAATATTATGGCTAATCCACGTTCTGATAGCACAATAGACAAAATAACGTAATCTTGTTCGTAGAAGTTTGGATTAATTCCATATGTTTGCTTTATTGTAGTACTCAATTACAGGATCGCAGGATGACCGATTTTTGGTTGTTGTATTTTGTATTTAAAGATTATATTTATTTTGCATAAACTTTTATTTAAAAAATTTCTATCTTTTTTGAACAATATATTTTTCTATTCTGAAATTTTCCTTTAAAAAAAATTTAAACATTAGAATTGAAATTGATTGAAAACAATTTTTCACATAACAAGTAATATAACAAGTAATATAAGTAATATCCTCTACACTACCTAATTTCTGAATTGCCCAATTAACCTACAGTGGAAATTTAAGTAACGTAACGCCAGATCAAAAAGCCTAATAAAAAAAAACATAGATAAGATTTTTAAATTTTAGCACATGGAAAACAAGCTTATATTATTTCAAACCCTTCTAAATAAAGTTGTATAGTCTTTCCCAATTCAGAGAGTTTTGCAAATTTTGTAATCCACGTCAAAAATCACTTCCAGCTTTTGCAACGTAACGCAGGCAAATGTTTTGGCTTATATCTTTTAATCCTTATGGTCGATTGTTGTTATTGTTTTTACTTAATATAGTGCTACTAAATTATTACGCAAATACAAAAAACCTTTATAAAAATTATACTTTTTAAATTTTTTTATATTTCTTCGTACAAATATTCCGTAACGCTAGGTTGGAAATGGCCATATAGTCATTAGGCTTGACAAGTATTTGTTCAAATTTAACAACATTTTCTCTTACAAAAATTCTTCTTTGCAAAATTCGCCTTTATTGAATTATTTTTTACTGAATAAACACTTTATAATGGCATGTCATGCACTTCCGTTTTCGCTTTAAATTCTTTGTGTCAACGTTATTGTACTGCTTTCATTGCTCATACAATAGAAATGAAATTTTTTCCGACTCTTGCCTGCCAATCAGAAGATAACAGCAATTTTGCTGTAATTGGAAGCAAGTGTCAGCAATTGTCAAATGTCACTACAACTCAATTGTCCGTAAAAAAAACGTATGTTTTTTTTAGTTCATGAGGTCAAGAAGGTTTTTTAAGTAAATATTTTAAAGATTGGTTTCATAGCGGCCAGTTTAAATGCTAGCTATACTAAGTTGATTAGGAAGTTTTAGAAGATAAGCTTTTATAAGAGGCTTTAGAATTTAGTTGATTAGCATATTGATATGGTCTTTTGACCTGAACCACGTTTTCCTTCATCCTCACCGCAAGATAAAAGAGAAAAGACCAATAGGATTTTCTCCTCAAAGAATCTGCCCGCATAAGTTTTGATCAAAAAAAATTGTCTATTGCAATAATGGGCAATTTTCGAATAGATGTCGTAAACGACCTTCTACGTAAACGACCACAAGCTGTCTAAAACAGGCGATAGATAGAAAATAGACGTAAAGTGTGTGAAGCAACATAAAGCAAACAAGAAAAATCATTTACCTACCTCATAGCTCTAAGCTAGGCTATGCTGAGGCTCAGACAGCAGAGGAGCCTTCTTACATATACATAGACATTTTTTCCGCCTCATGAAATTTGTGAAGTTTTCTCTAAAATTAACTGAAATTTAGTGCAGTCAAGCGTACAACAACAGCTATAACTGCAGAGGCAAAAGCAGCGATGGCAGCAGCTTCTTTGTTTGCATTTTCGTTGCATACATTTAGGAATATATTACCAACTGAAGCGAGCACATTTAAATTAGATTTGCTTTTGCATTTGCAACAAAATGTTGCTTAATTCATAGTGTTCCGCTTGCAATACCCTTATCAGGCATTCCCTCGTGCATTACTTCATTCACTATAGCGTGGCTTAGTTGCTTCAATGAAACACAAAGCAACAGTAGTAGCAGCAACAACAACAACAAAAACAACAACGACTTTGACGTTAAACCAAAGCAATCATCAAAGAGGCCAGCATAGATGTTTGAGCAAAAAAAAAAGTAAAATCTAACGGCAACTTGCAATGAACACCAAAGCGCACCATTTCATTTCTCGGTACCGTTCCGTAGCATAAGCCACAGAGTGCAGCTCTCCCCGGAAGTGCAATGAAAGGATGTCCAAGCAGCGCTCTAACCAAGCAAGACTCACACAAGGTTTTTTTTTTGCCCAAAAAATCTCAACAACAATGCGAATGGCTAAAATCACGTTAATGGATGCTCCATTCAAGTCCCACTCACTCAAACACAAACAAGCGCAGACACAAGCACACCCGCAAGCTAAAACAAATACAAATAGTCTCACATCTAGTGTCTGCGGCAGTCTATATGGAGATTTTCAGTCCGTCAAAATTCATTCATTGATGTGCTCAACGTCAGTGCGGGTTGGGCTGGGTTGAAACCAAAAATGTTGTATGTTTTTGCACAAAAGTTTGTTTTTGCTGTTGCATTCTTGGACACACAACACAAATACAAAATTAAATTTTATTTGCCTCTAAATGGACGCAATATTCTTAATTATGTATTCCAGTCAATATGAGAAGGTATTCATTGCATTGCAGTCAGTTTAATTTACTGCTTACAGTTTAATTTATTTGAATATTAAGAGGTAATCGGTGAAAAACTTTAAAAAAATTAATTTAATTGCGTGCATTTTTTGTACGGTAGCTGAAAGCAAATTTTACTTTGAAGATCAAAACGGTTATAAAGACTGAATTGCCACTTTTTTATAAATCAACGTAACCATTTTGTACATTGCAGCACCTTACCTTACCTCTAATCTGCCTCTGCTTTAACACTACTTTACTAAGAAAAAGTTTACTAGTTATTGATATATATTTTTAACATTCAAATGTGAATGTGAATGTGAACGTGATCGCTACACGGAGAAAATTCTTTGCGCACAAGTCATGATCAAGCTTATCATAATATAAAAAAAAAATAAGTTCTCAAAACTAAAATCCGACTACTAAAAAGCACTCTCTAAAAAGTATGAAATAAGAAAAAATTCTCACCTGAAATTGTTATGTACAAACTATTCCGATTTTTTGTCTATTAAATAAACAACTTTCACATAATATATTTTACTGCCTATTATACTAATCTATAGTGATGTTCAAAAGATATATATGCTAGTATGCCACCTTTTATATATTGTCGTATGTCGCCAGGGCCGTAGCCAGAATTTACCCTTTAGAGGGTTTTGATGAAATTTTTTTTTAAATTAAAAAATTAAAATATGCAAGTATTTGTTTCATTTCGTTTTAAAGTTAAGTTTTTTATTATATAAGTATAGTAAGGTGCCTCGACTGGTGGGAGGTTATTTGTACCTCTCTAAAAATCAACCTTCGTTTATTTTATAACGATTTTTGAAATATTTTGACTATTACGGTGACCGACAGTGAGCTCTAAATTATTTTGCAGACTCCTCAAAAAATCATCATTTCATATATATTTTACCTGGTGTAAAATTTGTTAGAACAATAAACTGCCAGAAGTTAAAGGCCTGGAAAACTTCTTCCAATCTTCATAAAAAAATTAAAAGTTTTGAAATAGGATTAAAGATAATGTTGTTTTATATGATAATGAATTTTTTAAAAGCTATTTTCACTAAAATTAAGAAAAATTCATTATTTCTTATGCGATCCTCACTTTTAAGATATCGTTGGAAAGGTTTTGTTTTTTTTTATAATTATTTTATAAAACAATAATAATTAGGGTATTCACAAGGTGTGCTATAATGTCAGAATGTCATATTTTACACCAGTTTAAACATCTTATTGTTGCCTTCCATATAAAGAAGCACTAATATATTACAACTCTGAAAGCAATGTTTATTGAAGTGTCGAAATTAAACAGCTGTTTCTTATTTGCATTTATTTATCTTGTAAATCTTAGGACAATATGACATGAAAGCACACCTTGTGAATACCCTAAATATATCTGTATACTTATTACACTGAAGCCAAGGATTAATGAGGACTAATAAATATGAATTGAATGTAAATTGCTTGCATTGATTCCTGGTCTGATCTAAAAATATGCATTATACTAACATTTAATCCGATTGCAAAAATTTTAAATTTTTTGATTTAGAATTGAAGAACTTTTTCCAGCCTATAATTTTTGACTGTTAATTTTTTACCACTATTACACCAGCCAACAGAAAAACAAAAACATTATATTTGGAGGTTTTTACAAAATGGTTTAACTCACTGGCAAAAAAGCCAACATATTTTGGGAATCGTTATAAAATAGAAAAAGGTTTTTTTAAGGGGGTACAAATGGAACTTTTTTCAAGGCACCCTAATGTATATACATTTGTAGTTACATTTCTATATGTATCAATAAATATTTATAGTTATCTATGTATACATTGTTAAACATTTTAAAAATTATTTGCTACACTCTAACAAAAATTGACGAGAATTAACTACAATAATTGCTGGCAACTGATTGCCTACATTTATTTTCGTTAAATCCCATAGAGCAAAATTTTAAATATTTTTCGTTAAAAATGCGTGTGTCACCTACAATTATTTCTTTCGCTCTCTTGTAAAAACTCTCTTCAAAAATTATTTCTTCCAATCTTTTCTGCGCTTATAAAAAAAAGCTAGAAATGCGTGAAGTCTCTCAAGTAAGTTTTGAACATGGCAACAAGAACAACTCTGTACAGAGTCAATAACTCAGCAGAAGGCGCTAATCTTTCCTACTTCAGTAGGCTTGAGTAATTAAGCTGTGACCAATCTACTGTTTAAGTTGTATATAGTTTGACACTTGTTCGAATAAACTCTTTGAAATCATATGACGTTAAAGCAGAGGTGTTTATTTAAACACAAGCTTAAAATACCGCTGCTGGAGCGTTTTTAGGACTATCTGAGCGAAAGCACGCTGAAATAGTCTGAAAATTAAAGAAAATATACATATTTTAAGACTCTTTCAGCGAAAACACGCTGAAATAGCGTGAAAAGTAGAAAATATACATATTTTAGAATTCTCTGAACGAAAACACGCTGAAATAGCGTGAAAAGTAGAGAATATATATATATATTTTAGGGCTCTCTGAGCGAAAATACGCTAAAATAGCGTGAAAAGTAGAGAGATATACATATTTTAAGACTTTCTGAGCAAAAACACGCTCAAATAGCATGAATAGTAGAGTAAATATACATATTTTGGAAAAAGACGCTGATTTTCAGACAAAATTGAAAAAACTCGTTGCATAGAGTGGTTTTTTTAGATCATTGTGTATGCTAAGGGATGCACATCCGCTCAAATGGTTCTCACCCATTGAGTTACGAATATATGTTTTAAGAAATTTTAGAGATAAGAACTTTATTTTATTTATCTCAAATATATTTATTTTACACAAACTTTATAAGTCACAAAACAAAAAAAAAATTACTTCAACGATTGGGTTAAAACTTTCCATTGGGTCAGAATTCTGAAAAATCAACTTTGAAATATCTAAATTGTAAGATCTACTTTGAAAAATTAATGAATAACTTAACACATTCCTTAAAAATTAAACCAGGCTTACCCACATTTTTAATTCGAAAGTTAACTGGAAAAAAGTCTTGACTACAGGGTCCGCCATCTAACGTTTTTTTTCAACTAGTGCTTATTTCGTGAATGGTAACACTTAGCTCATGTCTGATTCGACAAATAATTAGTTTTATCCTTCCGCTGAACGAATATGGTTGTGTACGCTGGGAAATATTGCGACATTACTTTGAAAATCATGGTAATGATGTAAAGAGAAGCACCGTCAGCTCCGTATGTTGGTTATCTTGTGAAAAAAAGTGAAAGAAACTGGCATCCTCATCAAAAACCCAAAGCGTGAAAAGCCAAAAGCGTGCGTACACCCGAGAAAATTGCTGCTGTGGCAGAAAGTGTGCGTGAAGTGCCATCAACATCAATTCACCGTCGTTCTCAACAATTGAACATTTCGGAGACATCATTGAGACGAATTTTGCATAAAGACCTTGGCATGACGCCGTACAAAGTGCAATTGGTTCAGGAGTTGAAGCCAACTGACCATCCAATGCGTTTTCGCTTCGCTAAGTGGGCCTGCGATCGACTTACAGAAGATACAGACTTTTCAGATGAAGCTCATTTTGATCTTGGCGGGTATGTAAACAAGCAAAATTGTCGCATTTGCGGCACATAAAACCCGCACGCATACATTGAAAAGCCGCTACACCCAAAACGAATCACTGTTTGGTGCGGATTTTGGTCCAGAGGCATAATTGGGCCATTTTTCGAAATGAGCCAGGAGTGGCCGTTATAGTCAATGGTGATCGTTATCGGGCCATGTTGAACGAATTTTTGTTCACAAAAATTGAAGAGGAGGATATTGGCAACAGGACGGCGCTACGTGCCACACAGCCGAAGCTATACTCGATGTTTTGCGCCCTGTTTTTAAAGATCGCATTATCAGCCGCAGAGCTGATGTCGTTTGGCCACCTCGGAGCTGCGATTTGACACCATTGGACTATTATTTGTGGGGTGCCCTCAAAGATAAGTGTTACGCCGACAAGCCAGAGACAATTGACGCTTTAAAGGACAATATTCGTGAAGACATTAGTGAAATACAGCTGCACACAATCGATAATGTGCTTACAAATTGGACCGAT
Organism: Dichetophora obliterata; assembly: GCA_963920525.1. Lineage (NCBI taxonomy): Eukaryota > Metazoa > Arthropoda > Insecta > Diptera > Sciomyzidae > Dichetophora > Dichetophora obliterata. The sequence continues at coordinate 91,908,498 of OY986437.1, forward strand.
CGTGTAGGTACTGCATGGCCAGTCGAGGCAGCCATTTGAATGAAATTGTTTTTCATTATTAACTGGAAGGATTTTACTTTCAAATAAAAAAAGAAATTTCAGAAAATATCCAGTAGTTAATAGAATTTTCAAAAAAAAAAAGTTATTTGGCGGACCCTTTATAAAATAGTCCCAAAACAGGGGCTGAACATTTTATTTTATAAACATTTTTTGTTGTGCCGAAAATTAAAAAGAGACTGTGATACAATGCCGCCATAAGCAGAGCTAAAGAAAAAACAGAACTTACAATAGGATCCATTTGCATAATTGGAGTAAGCCAACAAACTCCAGCGACAAAACCATAGGAGCTAAGATTTAAATTTTCGAGAACCGCTCGAGAGTTAAAATCATTTGTGGCTGAAGTATACTTTAAAATCTCTCGAATTAGAAAGGTTTTTTCAGTAAATATATATGTCATTCTTGTTGGCACGTTTGATCCGATAAATAACGATACATTGGTTTTCACTATTGTTGTTTAGAAGATTCAACTCATAGCACAGACTTTTACACGTAAACACAACTTCAGTATATGACTTTTTAAGTTTTTTAGAACATATTAAAGGGATTCAATGAAATAATTGCTTAAATGCATTAATTTTCATTAGCTATATGTCGGACCTCTGGGGGAGGTTTGAGCCCCCAAAACTTCCCTTGTTTGCGGCCCTGTATATGGCCCTCTAGATGTATAATGCACTTTGCCTTAAAGCTTTTGATCGCTTACTACTGTCAGAATGTATTGTTTTATTAAGGTAGGTGGCATACGACCACGGATATCTTTTGAACATCACTATAAATTAGTATTATATGCATTAAAATATATTAGATGTAAGTTGTTAATTTAATAGACAAGAAAAATGGAATAGTTTGTACATAACAATTTCAGGTGAGGATATTTTCTTGTTTCATACATTTAGTAGTCCGGTTTTAGTTTTTTTGAACTTATATAATCGAAACTACTAATCAATTATTTGATAATCAATTTATAAACAAAGATGTTTTTTATGGCACTTAAAAATTTTTTTTAGTGCATCACTTTATGTCTTATAGCAGACGCCACATTCAATTAAATGTGACGTCACAAAGCCTAGAATAATCGCATTAAAGGGAAACACTTCCAACGATACCTGATTTGTCAAATTATTATAAGTAGTTTAGAAGATTGGGGGTTAATTAATTTTATGTCCTCTAGAGGACGCCGTATTCTATTTGATGTGGCATCACACAGCCTTTAACCAGCGGACGTGGAGAACGCTTTCAACGATACCTCATTTGTCAAAATATGATAATTATTTTAGAAGTTAGTGGCTTAGTTCACTTTTTGTCCTTTAGAGAGCGCCGTATTAAATTCAATTTAACGTCACATAGCCTTTAACCACCGGACGAGGAAAACGCTTCCAACGATACCTCATTTGCAAATATAATAGGTAGTTTAGAAGTTAGTGGTTAAGTTTACTTTATGTCCTCTAAAGGGCGCTTTATACAGTTGTACGTGTATTTACATAACCTTTAACCAGGGGACGATCAAAACGTTTCCAACGATTCTTCATTTGTTAAATTCTGAATAAGTAGTTTAGATGTTAGGGTTTATTTTACTTTGTGCTGTATTTAATTTTATGTGACGTCACATAACTTAACACTTTTAACGATACCTCATTTGTCAAATTATAAATATAGAGCTTAGATTTATAAATTTTATATATAATTATAGCTTCGATTTTAGGGTAGTTTAGAAGTTAGGGGCTTAGTTGACTTTTTGTCCTCTAGAGAGCGCCATATTAAACTTAATGTGACGTGATATAACTTTTCTTCACCGAACGGTCAAAGCGTTTCTAACGATATCTCATTTACATATGTTACTAAAAAAATTTTTTTCATGATTTTATGTCCTCTATAGGGCACTTTATTAAATTTAATGTGTCGTCACATATCCTATAACTAGCAAACGATCAAAATGCTTTCAACGATACCTCATTTGTCAAATTGTGAGAAGTAGTTTAGTAGTGAGAGTGCAACAGATGAACATAATACATACAAAAACGCATACATATATACTAGAGAAGTCAAGCCCGAATCCAGGATTTGGTATCCCGGGATCATGGACGATTTGAGCCCCTTAAATCCCGGAATTTTCTTTTCAGGAAAAATTTCTTTTACGAATATTCATATAAATGCAACTATTTTAATTTAAGTTGATATGAATATAGAATGAGAAAAACCTTTTATTGAGGCTGAAAAAGATTGTCAGGACGATGAGTGTGAATCTCTGGAGCAAAGACTTTGCAAAGTTTTAAAAGAATTTGCAACATCGGGAAGTCAGCTATGTATTTACAAATTGTCAGATATTCTGACGGCAATCGAGATAGAAACATACAAATTGCTTACGATTATCGTTCAACTATTTCTCTAACTAGCATAGAATCAGAACTGTGCTTTACAGCAGTGGGTTATATTTGTAATAATATCCGAACAAAACTGTCTAATGAAAAATAAGCCGCGTTGATCAGCTTCATTTTTAAAAGTATTTTCCAACCTCAATTGCCTTAAACACAAAAAAACATGTTGTCTAAAAAAGATGTCTAAAAAAACATGTTTAACATATATATAATAATACCTTAAACTGTTACAAACCTTAAAATACAGATTTTATTTTTTTATATTTCTTGTACTTTAAATTAATATAATTTGCTAGTCATTCATTTTTTTGTTTATTAACAGTAAAGGTATTCTTTAAAATAAAATTTGTGGTTGGGAACCTCCCACTATAGCTTTTTGTTAGTATGCAAATAATACTACGTTTGCATATAGAGATTAAAACGAGGTTAAGGCCTTTGACGAGATTAACTCCTAAATCTTGTTGAATTTTATGAGATTGGCTATAGAAAACTTAACCTCATTCTGAAGTAGATTAATAATAAATCAGTGTTGACATGAGAGAATTTTTAAATGTACCTTCTTGATTGAGAAAAATGTACCTTTTCGACTTAAATCGTACTTTTTTATCCAAAATCGTACTAAAATCTTTTTTAAGGGTAAATGTTTAATAACGGGTCTCTTCGGAAATGCATCAAGATGAGCAAACTGCTTTTTCAGCATTCGCAAAATGTTCAGAAATGTCAATTTTGCAGCACTGCAAACGTCAAATATTCTAAAATGTTATTTTTCTATCAAGCGTCAATCATAATTCGCATCAATGAAATTCACGCTGCAATTTGGGCTCTTGAAAAATGGCAGTTATAAGCATACTGCAAATCGTTATGTATTTCCGAACAGACCAACTTTATACTATTACTTTTCCATGCGTATATTTAATTATCCAATTATCAAATTTAATCTCCTCCAAGCTGATTACAATTTTCAAAAACTTATAAATAATCAAAAAAATTTGGTGAATAAATTCACAACGCAACCTGCTTTGATCCCATGATTTGGTCAAAATTTATTCCCTTGCTCACTCTCTCAAAGTTCCCATTAACATTGAAACAAAAACAATTCATGACGTGACCGCCACCATAACATAGCCCTAACATAAAACAAAACAAAACAAAACGAAGCATTGAAATGTCAAAATTAATCTCTTTCAAACTAGTGTAAACAGTGTAGATTACAAAAGGGGATTTTCTTAATCTTGTTTATTTTAATTTCGTATGTAAACGTAGTCTAAATTAAGTATCCAATTTGATATACATATTTTATTAATATATGGCATACAAAAGTTTAACTTGCGTTTTGAGGTTCTTCCATATTTGCAATAAGAAAATAACTGGCACCGGTCAGTTGTTTATGGAAATTTATAAACGACGCTTGTTAAGAATATCATTAGGCTACATAAAATTACCACAGTTTTGGTTTTTAGGCATTAAAAATTAGAGAACAAAAAATATTAAAACCGTTATTTCAATACCACGGTATATATCAATACCACGGGAATCATGTTTTAACTACACTAAAAAAAACGCAATTTTTAATACCCTTAAATTATTTTGCTGGTTTTTGTTGCTTTATAAATTAATTAATTTACATTTTTTAGTTTCAAGTTATAAATAATAACAAATTGTATTAAAAACGTTTTGAATTATTTACTTCTTCAATCCCGCACTAATCCCGGGATCCCGGGATCCCGGGATTGAAATTTTCAATCCCGATTATCCCGGGATCGAGGAAAGCTTCCAGGATTGGACTCAGTAATACATACATAAGTACATACCGGTCACACACATATACCTCTCCTTTTGCTTCACCGTAGTCGGGTAAAAATATATTTTTTAACCATTTATAAATTTTGATCATGTTTTATGGACTACGCTCCCAATTCTTGCTATAATTCTGTATAAAACATATATATAACACTGATCATATATTATGATAAATTTTCAATTTCCATAAATTGTATGAACAACGAAATTGCATGTATAATGAACGACTTGCTCTTAAAAGTGTTTACAATTTATTAGCGTTGAAGTAATTTTGGCTACAGCCTGGTTTTAGTGTATACAAAAAATAACGTTGATAATAAAGTGAATATATTATTTTTTTACGTATACAAAAATTATAAATAAATAATAAATAAAAAATAATAATAAATAAATAGCTTTTGTTATAAACTAACTAAAATCTTTTGTTTTTCCTGAAAAGATTAATTCAATTCAATATCAATTGCGCATGATTAATGAACAACTTAGCAAAACATCCTACGCCAGTTGCTTATAAATTATGAGCACTTTACAAATACATCTTACCAGACGCATGCGCAAGGGGATAGCGGGCTAAGCCCCCCCCCCCTGAAATGAACGAATTCAACCGAGCACCGAGAGCAACTTTCAGCACAACATGACCATTTCATTTCAGTAAAATACAAATCTTTATTAAGTTAAATTTAGAACAAAAGTTTTTGTTTTCAAAACAATATTTTTAATTATACTTTTATAGTAAACATTAACAGTTTAAAAACATTTATTAAAAAAAAATTTAAAACAAAAACTTAAATTAAAGTTTTTTATATGACCTTGTTGTTCATTATGTTAACTTACTATGATTTAAATACAAATTCTACATGTTTGCATGAGGCAAGGCCCGATATCGATTCCCGGCGGCATCACAAAGATTTCTGATGAATCCTTTAGCACTGCCGAAATTGCAATAAAATCAGCTAGTGATGTTTTCTTTTTCATATTGAAAATGTTTTTGTAGTTGTTTCTTTGGAAAAAATGCGTTAGAGCAATAAATTGTTTCAGTGTGCACAAAATTGACAGATATTGACAAAAACATCGAAAATCGATTTTTACTAAAATTCATATCTCAAACATTTCTTAACCGAATGTTAAGTTTGAACTATCGTTGGAAAAGTAATTAATTGGACCTTTAGAATTAAAAAAAAAAAATATTTAATTATTATTTTTAATATTTAAATCGTGTTCTTCGAACAACTTCTCCGAAATCAATTACCTTACCGCAAGGGAAAGAGCCCCCAACCAAAAAAACCACCAAAACTTCTTCGAATCTATTTTTACGTTAAAGTCAGTTCAGTTACCTTTCTAACGGTAGTTCAAACTTTAAATTCGATTTAGAAATTCGTTTGCTAATCAAAAAATATTTGTGTTTCGATGTTAAAATGTCCATATCTCATTAACCCATTGAGTCCCCACCCAAATTGTTGAAAACATAATTTTGCCAGCTTTAAGAAAAAAGTTATTTAAATTTTTTAAATGGGGTTCCTTGCACCACTACATCGCAATTCATTACCTTTCCGCAAGGGATGGAACCCGCAAACACCAAAATTTTACAAAACTGTATTTAGCTAAAAATCCTTTCAATTTTCGACGTTTTGCCGATTTTTGTCAATTTTATGCACCCTGTAACTTCGCCAAAAATCAAGCCAAAATTTTTTCCTCCAGATCAAGTTTTTAATTTCCGTCAGTGATGCTCCATGCAAAATCGAAGATTGTCAATCCGAATGCCGGTACGTTCGAAATGGAATTGCTGACATAATTTTAAAATATTGTTCTAAAATTGAAAACAATTAAATTAAACCGCCGTTTTTTCGATACAATTTTTGAATTCTTTAGAGTTTTCAACGAGATCAGCAACCCCTCGAATACCAAATTTTTAGTCCATTCGATGAAGTTTTCGTTTTATTCCGGCTTAAAATATTAAAATATTTTAAATATTAAAATAAACAAATTAGCTTTATTTCATCTAATATTCAATATTTGTAAATACTTTTAAGCAATCAAATATAAAATTGAAATTTTGCATTTGGTCTCAATTGTCTGGTCAATGATTCTACTACATATAATTTTTTAATTCAATCTCAGCTACGTATTGTTTGTTATTGCAAAAAATAATAAAATAAAATTATGCAAAAAATAAAGAAATAAGTTTATAGTTGCAAATTAAACACGTTTGTTTTATATTTTTTTTTTTTTTTAGAAACGCAAATGCGTTAAAATTCTATTAAAAAATTAAAGAACAAGTTTTTTGAATGCCGCAAAAAATGTAGATCACAATTAGGTTTACTTATGTTAAACTAGATTAAAAACTAGAAATAAAATTAATTAATTACGAGTGAGAAAACAATATGCAACAAGTTTAAGCAATATTAAAAATGCAAACAAAACAATTACTTAATATGAAAAAGACTATTGATATAAAAGCTATGCTTAAATATTTATTATATGATATATTTAACAATTCAAAATTAAGCAGTTCAGAAGAGAAATAGGAGAAGAAAGAAAGCAAGAAGATTAGAGTTATGAGAAGTATTAAAAAATTAAACGCTAGAAGGCTCTGTGGTTGAAAACTAGTTTAATGTTATTCGGTAAAGAACTCCAGAGTGTAATTGCACTGACGAAAAAATCCTGCTAGAGTTTTTGTAATGATGACTTGGTATCAAGAGGTTCATACTTCGAACTGATCTACAGAACTGAAGTTTTTCAAAAAGGTAGTGTGGGCAGTAATCTTATAAAAAAATAAACAATTTTTAGCTTCAAGATAGCGAAATAAGCAGCGACTTGTGCGGAAAAGTGGCACATAGTCAAACTTTTTCAATTCATAAACATAACGGGTAGCATTATTCAGAGCAACTAGGAGCTTGTGAGATGACCGTGAATCAAGATTGCTATAAACAACTTCCGATTAAGTGATTATAGGCATCAGCAGCTGCAAGAATAGTTTTCGTCATGTATCGACTGGAACAAATACTGCAGTCATTTTCAGGTTTCTTAATACAAAATAGACCTTACTCACGCAAGAGTTAATGTGATCTACACAAGACAGGGAAGTATTTATTCGCAAGCCAAGATTGTCAACCTTACTAACAACTTTTAATTGAACATTGCTGAGAAAGATTGGGGAAAGATCCAGATTTGATAAGGGAGTATTAGAGATAGGTAAGCCGTACGATTTTACTGCGTTTAGTTTAAGTTGGTTAGATTTAGCCAATTCTGCTACAGTGTATAAATCTTCATTCTTTCTGACGCATAGATCTTCGATTAACCCGACAGGTCTGAAAAAATACAGCTGAGGGAATATAACTTGCAAAACACATTTTTCACACAGCACGAATTTTGATAGTAGCTTTCAATAATTTGCTTTCGGGCGTAAGTCTATTCATTATGAAATGTCAAGTCAAATTGAGCATTTTTGACTATGACACATGTCACAAATCACGCGTGAGCTGTCAAAAATAATTAATTCAAAAACCAAAAGGCTACAAAATCACCCTTAACTTTCAGATAGTCAAGCTGCCATAACAGCCTTGCAAGCTTAAGAGCTTGAAGCAAAACTAGTTTCCAATTGAGTCAAACTACTAAATGCATTGAGACAAAACAACAAAATAAAATTATTTTGAGTACCAGGTCATGAAAGATTCGAGGGCTACGCAAAAATTAGAATCTGGGAATGCAAAAAATTTCAGTGCCGCTGGAACAATACTGTTGGACAGGCAAAAGATTAACTCAAGCTAACTAAAACAGGCCTTAAAATTCTAACAAGTTATTTCACAGGTCATTGTTTACTTAGATACCATCTTAAAAAAATGGGTCTATCTGCATCAAATGTCTGCAGACACTGTCGACATTTTAGCAGAATACACTGAACGGAAAACGTACTTATTATACATTAGTACATTAATGCTATGTTTTTTACATTAATTTGGAACCTATGTACACGTGCATTTAATTTATGCATTTTACATAAGGACAATGTATCCTGATACATAAAATATAACATAATATTATACATTGATTTTATACTTCGTACATTGACCCAATGTATTTTTACATTGATTTATTTAATGTAGTTTTTATGCATTTAATGTACCATACATTAGATAAATGTTCTTTACATTGAATTATTCAATGTATTTCAGGGGCGTAGCTTGGGAAAAGTTGATCGGAGAACAAGTAAATTTTTATCGAAATTAGAAAACCATAATATTATAATAAATTAAAAAACGGGGGGTGTTTTGAACCAAATTATTTTTGAATTTTAATTCAAAGGGTAAAATTAGCTAATTTAAAAACATCAAAACAATTTATGTTTCAATATTTTAAATTTTGAAAATTAGCTAATTTAAAAACACCCCTAATTTTTTTAATTTTTTCTAATTGCATGGTTTTTTAACTTCGAAAAAAAATTTAGTTGTTCTCCGAGCAACTATTCTCTAGCTACGGTCCTGATATTAAAAAATAAAATTATAAGACTCCAGATCTTTTTCACAGCCACATCCATATTATCCTGTGAGGCTATTAAAGATTCGCATCTACAAAACTTCATCTGACTTAGTTAGAACCATAGTCCTCTTAGTAACATTTGTGTCACTGTGAGAAAATAAGGGAAGCGCGTTTGCATAAAGAGATTTCTCAAAGATAATTGTTCTAAAAAGCATGGCATCGAAAAATTAAATTTTTTGCCGTTAATAGCAATATCTAGTTTTTGACAATGTCACTTGGATTTCGTCAGCAGTAACTAAGGTAAAAGCAACTTTTTTACTTAATTTCATATTTAAATCCAGAAATTGTTTGTTTGTCATGTATATTTATTTATTCTTTTTCGCTTTGGAGGATACATCCTTTACATTCTTTACAAAAAATAGTTTATTCATTTGAAATCAATAAACATTCCTCAGAAAAAATTTACAAAAAAACTTAAAGTTTGATACCAGTTTAAAGGCATTATATTTTAAAAATTATTAAATAAAATTTATGGAGATCAATATTGAGTGAAATATAGTATAATGTTTAACGAATTAATATAATAAAATGTTTGGTGAGCTTATAAAATTAAATGCAATTATTCATTTAGAGCGTTTAATAAGATGAAAATTTTAGGTGATCGCTTCGCCTGTTTAGTAGGTATATCATAAAAATAAGCTTCTATTAAATTCCAGAAAAGTGTTGAAGCTTTTGGATACTCAAGATTAAATATGTGAAAACATTTGAAACAGATGTCAACGCAACGCAAAAATTTTTCAAAGAATATCTTAGATCCATCTAAATAGATAAAGAAATCACTAGAGTCTTTGTACTGAACACTAGATATAGCTAATTAAAATGACTGAATATTTTCACGATGTTTTTTTAAATGTTCAATGTGGTCTTGCAAATGTTGTTAGCACTGACCAATGAAAATAAATGATTCTTGTGAGTAATTGACCGTAAACTTTGTTGTGGACTTCTTTCCGATGTTTTCTTTGCGGACAATTTTTGAGGTGAGGCAAAGGAAACCATGCAGAGACCAAAGAGTTTTAAAAATGTATGTTTCGCTATCTAAAAAAGAAAACAGAAAAAATATTAATTAAAGTTAACAAATTTTTAAATAAGTTTTCATTACCTGTCTCAATATCACTATCTAAAATTGAATTGAGCAGAGATTCTACTTTTTATTGAATTTAATTATAATTTTTTTGTTTTTCATATGAAAGTTTTTCAACACTTTTGGGTTTATTTTAGTTTAATGCAAAAGTTTAGTAGATTTTGCAACTATTTCTGTTAAACAAAATATGCAAAATTATATTTCTTAGATTCTGTACAGGACTTAAAGCGGCTTTTTGTTTCGAATTTCGGCCTTTTAACGCGGCCCTCCAAACTAGAAAACATCATTCCTTTTCTTCGCTCTGCAGAAACAGCAGCTACTGACGCCCCATTACGATATTCACACAAGCTTCTCAGTGTCCTGAAAATGGCAAGGTACCTGTCGAATTTCGACATCTTTCATCATGTCACTAGAAATGTCCTTTACAGGATCTAATACAAAAACCGTGTTCCAAAATGTATTTTACTTTTGCATTAAACAAAAATGCACTCAGCAGAATTCAAATACTTTCATATAAAAAACAACAAAAAGTTATAATTACAATTAGCAAATAGATTCTTTTTGAACAAAACCATAAAACCTCGTTAGATCATTTGTCAAATGAGATAAAATTTTGCAGTTTTATGTTTTTATATCCAAGGAATTGATTTATAAGATTAATTTTTAATCAAACATAAGGGGGTTCCCAGTACAAAAGTTTCACAAAAATGCACAAAAATGCAATTCGGGGGACGCCAAAATTGGTTCAGACCAAAAAAAAAGTATACCAATCGAATGTATTTTTTATATACTATTTAATTTTGGTACCGGAACAGTGGGGTTTCCCCACTTAGGGGTTTTCCCCTAAATTTAGGGGTGGAAAAGTGGAATGGGATTTTTTAGGGGTTTTATATTTTTTGGGGTTTTTTAGGGACTTTTTGATGTTCTTAAGCATTGGATAATCCAATTTACTACGAAGTTTTTGAATTTATTCCGATTTTGCTATGCATTTACTCCTCAATTGTTTTCCTTTTTTCATTCCCTGCTCGTTACCATGGTGTAAAAAACAAGGTGAACGTGACGTCTAAATATTTTTCTAAAGCTGTAAAACTTGTGAATGAGTGAAAGAGACAGAAAAGATGATTTTGTATGGTTTGCAGGGTCTCAAGTGTTTGATTTTTACAACAAAAATTTAAAATCGCGTTCATATTGTTTTGAATAAAAACCGAGGAAACCGAATTTTTTTTTTGTAAATATTAAATCATTAATAACTAAAGATTAAAGCAAAATGTTAATTGATCTTTTTTTGGAACATTTTACCTTTAGCAAAAATGGCCTTTTTTATGTTTTTTATAAATGTGTACTTGGAGCTAATAGTGAAAAAAATGTAGGGCCTCTCTTAAGTCGTTGAGAAGTTATAAGGGTCCAAAGTTGTAAAAATTGGCATGAAAAACTTGTAATTTTTTTTTATTTTCCTACAAAACTAGTTATTATGGGTACCGAAAAAAGTTTATGCTCTTACCTAGTCAACGAGTCATCTATCTTGAAAATCCATGGATTACTTTTCTAGATATAACAGTTTATATATATATATATTTCGTTAAAGGGCGAACTATCAAGTGTGCATAATACTTAAAATGTTATATCTTCAAAAGTAATGCATGAATATTAAAGATAAATGGCTCGTTGAATAGGTAACAGCATAACCTTTCTTTAAATACCCATAAAATAAAAATTTGTTGGAAAATAAAAAAATCACAAGTTTTTCAGGCCAATTTTTACAACTTTGGACCCTTATAACTTCTAAGCCAGATCATAGCGGCCATTATTTTTTTCAGATTTGGAATAAGAATGGTGAACAAAATTAATTTTTGCTTAAAGTTAAATATGCCCTTTATTTTGTTTTGGGGGATTCCCGAGTAATTGTAGCGATTTTTGGGGTTTTTGACTAAAGCTTTAGGAATAAATATTTTTGGGAGTTGGTAACACTGTACCGGAATTGGTTTTAAGATTTTCGATGCACTCTAATCGTCACCCTTAAATTTCTGTCTTGAGCTTATTTTGATTTTTTATATCAAAGTTTTTTGGATATCTTCTAAAAAGACTAAAATGTTATGCTCCTATGCATAGCAATAAAAATTAGAAATTTTTTGAAGACATAAACTCACCTTAGTTCGAAAAATTGAAGAATTATTATGTTTGAATGGAGTAATCATGTAATTGCATTTTTTTAAAGTTAAAATACTAGTTGAAACAAACAATTGTAAATTATAAAACAATTGAAAAATCGCAGTTACAACAAGCCGCTTTTAAGTTTTGTTTTACTATATATATTTTTTACTGGGTGTGTTTGCTAAGTGTGTCTGTGGTGTATTTTTTTTTTTACTGAACCATCTAAGTGTGAATTTTTTAATATATCCCATTATTTTTAATGTATTTTTCTATTATTTTCCCTCCTTTTTTGTGCTCGATGTGTGACATTTCTTATTGCTTGCACTTTGGTTCGTTACACATAAAATCCTCAATAAACTTTATCAACTCTATCACTATCATCATTACGACAGTCAATATTATCATTATTTTTTTACGTCTTACCATATATCATCATGATGATTTTCCTATATGTATCGCTGTTATAAATGTTATTGTTCTACTTGTTGTTGTTGTTATTAAATTATCAACCACTTTTTCCATTCCAACTTCAACTTCCTTCACCATTCCATCGTCCATTTATTCTTGCATATAACTAACCTGATTCATCATCATCATCAACGTCATGATCATCATAATCATCATAATTCCAACTTGCTCGAAATCCTTTCCTCTTTCATACTTTTCATCATAGTTGATAAGAAAAACGCCAATGATGTCTGTTCAATTGTTAAATTAATGGATTTAGTAGCAGCAACAACAACTTTAACTACAACAACTACAGCAGGTGGCTCGGGTAGTATAGCAACAACAGCAATGGTGCCACCTTCAGCAAGAGCAGCCTTAGCTAACCTAGCAACAAGCGGTGGTGCTTCAGTCATCACAGCTGACAACATGAAGAAAAATACGAGCAACAGCAACAGCATTAGCAGCAGCAACAGTTGCGATGGCAATCGCAATGATGACTCTGCAAGCAGGTTCAATTATCCTTATGACAAAGGTAAGCAGAACATATTTTTTATGATTTTTTTTCTTATCTTCATTATCTTTATCGTAATCATCAACCTCTTAAATAATCTTATCAGTAAAGCCTAATATAAAAAACAACATCTAGAATTTTTCTTAAATAATTTGAATTTAATTGCTTTACTCAATGGTTGTTTTTGTAGTTATTGTGTTGAGCTAAAAGTGTATAGTTTAAAGTTAAAAGCTTGTTTTGTTAGAAACTGAAACTTTAATTTGTTTGTTGCTTACTTGTGAATTTTGCTTTTAAACTTTGTTGTTTAAATGTTTTGAGCTTGAAGTTTGTAGGGATACTACTTTATCATTTAATTTTTTTTTTAAGATAAAAAGTCTAAACTAACTTAAGCCATACGAAAACATTTTTGCACTCATTGTTACTACTAACAAATTTTATTTAGTTCAACTTTTTAAGCGTATTTAAAAGGTAACAATGGTTATTAAAAATATAAACTATCCTTTAGAAGTTATTCTTAATACGAATAATCGAGTCATTCGAACAGTTAGGTATATTTTTTGACAATAACATGCTTCAAGTTTAAAAATAATTTGTAAGATAATGAGCGTGCTTTTGTAACTAAAACAAATATGTGCTCTAATAAGCCAGATGTGTGCTATCATGTGCGACGTCCTTATACATAAAAAGCAACCCAGTAGTTCCAGTCTTGAAGAAATCTGAAATGAATAATGTACGATTTTTCTTGATCCTTGGCGAAACATGCTGATTTGGCCATACATTTCATTGACGAAAATTTCATATTGGGGGTTGGAATTAATTTTAAAGGTTTTTTTCGGTTTTTGAGCATTTATTTAGAAACAACGGTACAATGTATATTATTCAAAGTATTGTCCATCGTTAGCTACAACATTTTCCCATCTTTCTGGCAGCATATGGATTCCGCGCCGGAAGAACGATTCGTCTTTTGAGGCAATCCACGAATCGACCTATTTTTTGGTATCCTCGTAAGAAGTGAAGCGCTGCTCAGCCAAGCCATGCGTCATCGATCTGAATAGGTGGTAGTCGGAAGGGGCTATGTCTGGGCTATAAGGCGGGTGGGGTAGCACATCCCAATTCAGCGCCTCCAACGTTTCCTTGACGGTTCTTGCAACATGTGGCCGTGCATTGTCATGTTGAAAAACCACTTTGTCGTGTGTTTTGGCATATTCCGGCCGTTTAACTTTTAATGCTCGGCTCAATTGCATCAATTGTTGTTTGTAGCGTTCCCCAGTGATGGTTTCGTTAGGTTTTAGCAGCTCATAGTACACGACACCCTTCTGATCCCACCAAATACACAGCATAAGCTTGGCGCCATGAATATTCGGCTTGGCCCTCGATGTTGATGCATGGCCGGGTGGTCCCCACGATTTTTTTCGCTTAGGATTATCGTAATGGATCCACTTTTCATCGACAGTGACAATACGATGCAAAAAACTCTTCCTTTTATGCCGTTGAAGCAGTTGTTCGCACATGCAAAATCGCCGTTCAACGTCTCTCGGCTTCAACTGGTACGGCACCCAATTTCCTTGCTTTTGAATCATTCCCATGGCCTTCAAGCATTTGCCGACCGTTGATAAGTCGACTCCCAATGATTCTGACAATTCTTGAAGGGTTTGACACGGGTCTTCATCGAGCAAAGCCTCCAATTCCTCATCTTCAAACTTTTTCGGCTGGCCCGGACGCTCTTTGTCTTCCGTATCAAAATCACCACTTTTAAACCGACGGAACCAGTACTCACAAGTAGAAATCGATGGAGCATAGTCCCCGTAAGCCTCAGTAAGCGTGCGTTGTGCTTCAACCGCTTTTTTCTTCAAATGGAAGCACAAAAGTAAACCTTCCCGCAAATTGCGTTTTGTTGGAACGAAAGTCGACATGTTCACAGAGAAAAAAAATATATGTTGTTTACACTTCAGTGGAATGACACATACTGAAAAATGAAGCTTAGAAAATGTGCTTTGAAATGAATATAGTCACAGGTGTGCCCGATGCGATCTATTGATAGTTACGCCATCTCTTAGAAAACCTTTAAAACTAATTCCAACCCCCAATATAAATGTTCAAAATTCGTGCAAGACGCAATGCAGAAACGTCGAGATTTTTCATGCACGAACCCAATATCGAATATAATTCGTCAAGAAGATAAAAATATTTCATCCTCTCTCAACTCTATTGGGAATCGTCATAATGTTGATTTCATAATGACCTGACGCCACCACAGCGTATGTTTTCCAGGTCCACTCAGGCAGCTGTCCAAGCCCACTCCTTTACCATTGCCTTTATGCCAAACAGAACCTCATGTTGTAGTGATAATTCGTTCCTTAGTCGTACGGTAAAGTTGTGGAAAAGTCTCCCTGCGAGCGTTTTTTCCGTCAGTTTCGAGCTGTGCAAATTTAAAACAAATCTTCACCGAAACTACTCCATCTTTTCAACCTCTAACTAACTATCACCCATCTTCCAAATCAACACAATGCTCATACATTTATAAGATACATCACCTGAACTTTCACTCTACAAAACAGAAAAAAATTATACCAAATTTTCAAAATCAAATGAATTCGACAGCAATAGCAATGACAACTTAACAGCAGTGTCAATGAATATTTAAATACTATCGAAAACCATCGATAGTCAATCCAAAACTATCGATAGTCACGATAGTGTGAAATTATCGATAGTTTCATCGATAGTTTGCGAACTCTACAGTTTAGCCTCTGAAAGATTCGGCGAATTACAACGATCATGAATATTTTGAAGTTGTTGTAATAGAGTGGAAAAAGTTAGGTGCTGACAATCGCTACTTTTCATTATATTTTGTAAGAATTTTTTTAAGTCCAGCAGCTCATGCAGAAACTTCCTTTAAGAAATCATCACGAAAAATTCGTCAATGATGCCGCGAACTACTGGGAATTGTTGTCTGAATGTTTGTGTGTATGTGATTCTGTCTATAGACTCCAAAACAATTGAATCCATTTAGCTAAAATTTCGGCAGTAAATATGATTTAAGCACCAGATAGCTTAAGAATATTGCAAAGTATCATTAAATAATGGGGAGTAATACTTCCTATACAACTGCAACATGCGCTAAAGCCTTCATATTGGGAAAAAGAACGAGTTTTATTTAAACTAAACGCCTAAACTTAACTGTGTTTGATTGCAAGAGAGCGCGTGACATCCCGCATAAAACTCCAAAATGACTAACTCGATTATTCTAAAACTCACCATTTAATTAACTTCAATCTCTGAGGATATTTTTGTCTTGGTACATGTTTTGCACGTACTAAAAACATCAAAAATCTGCGAAAAACTGCTAAAATTTTCTACTTTCGAATAACACATTTCTTCTCTTTTACGAAAAAACACACGTTGATCAGATTGACCGAAGGATTTGATTAACAAAGCGAGTGAACATAGCAGCGTATTGCAGGATTAAATTTTTGGAAGTTCATGCTTTTCACATGGTCAGCTGTACGTTGCTTGCTCCAAAGTGGGAGCAGAAAAAAATTAATAATTTTTGCATCAATTGAAAAAAAAACAAATATTGAATCTGGGTTCTTAGTACCATTTAATTCTAAAAGTACCGACATAAGATTGCTATCAAATAAGTACCTTTTGTATGCTATGTCAAAAAGAATACTGATTACTTTGGTATGTCTAGACGCATTCCAATTTTTCGTTCTACGAATATGTAAAAGAAGCCAAGTATTTCATTTTTTTTTTTTTTTTGCAAATTTAGATTCACTTTCACGAGAACTGCAAATTAAGATAAAATTTTGATGAAACCTGAAAAATTTTAATGGAAAGTTAATAAAAAGTTAGTACAATGGAAAAATTTATTCAAAAGTTTGTTCGAAGCCTTGCAAGGAAAACAATTTTTTGTTTTAATTAAATGTATTTCTTTTTATAGTGGAAAAATTAAAAGTTTTTTCCTAAAAAAAAAAGTTTTGCAATGACGTAAATTGCGAATCCACAAACTGCATGTCCCAAAATTAAACGATTTAGCAATATAAAGTAAGCATGTGCAAATTAAAGTAACAACAATAACGCACATCCTTTCTTGATGTCTACAACAAACCGCAATAGTTGCTAAATAACTTCATAGTCCAATTACACCAAATAAATAATTTTCGCATAAGAGCAACAAAAAGATGAATATGTTTGAACACTAAAAAAAATTAGCAACAGGTTTTTGATTTAATCATAGTCAAATTCATAAAATACCACATTTTCTTTGAAGTTGCGTAAAAGAGTTTATCTTATAAATTGATCTTATATCCTTCTTTATAAAGTTAAATTTTTAATTGAAAATTGATTGATTGCGTTTCAGCAGTGTATCGCAGATATTAATTCGGTCTCTCATGTTTTTTGCGCACAACTCATGGGGAAACCTATACATCAAGCTTCTTTTTGTTGCCAGCTGTATGTAATTGGTTCAAAAGAGTTCTGTGGTAAAGAATTTCATCAGCTTTTTCAGTGATGGACGACCAGAGCGTCATTTCAAAATAAAAAATAAAAAACAAAAGCAAATTTTCAAACGTACCATCTACGTACATAGCACACATTTTTTACAAGCCTGCGTTGCTTTCTATTAGTATTGCTTTATCTTATTTATACTGCAAAATATTGCAAAACTCATTACTTTTCTAAATTTTAAATGCAAACGACTTTCCAGAACCACTGCACTGCAATGTATCGATGTTTATACACTTAAAGTAATAATTCGTTTTATTTGGCCAAATGGCTTATTTAAAATGAGTCATTCAAAAGTGTTTACATTGGTTTTTTTTTTTTTTGCGAAAGAATCTTATTTCGTTTGGCAACTAGTTGTTATTGTTGTTTTATGTTTTCCTTTGCTTTAAGTGTGTTCGGCGTTTTTTAAAAATTCTTCATTGAATGCGTTCGACATAGTTTGTAATAAGTTGTAAGAACGTATCCAATCTCATTAATTTGTTTCAAATGAGTTGAATTGCAACTGAGAATTTCTATGGGAAATAAGAGGTATTTGTTTCTCATTTGGCTGAATGATCTGAAATGAGTCATTTGGCTGAATATAAACGTAGTACTACACTGGAAGTGTTCCCTTACCAACGAGTGTTTAGTAGTGTCGCTGAGATCTGTGTTTTCTTAGTTTTTTTGCAATTGACGGGGTCTACTATCACCGTCGGCGGATACGCAGTATTGCAAGCGCAACGACGATATCTAACAATTAATACTGTTGTTATAAGACCCAAAGTTGTCAATTAAACAACAATATCTTGTATTTAAAATAAGTTAGAAGAAAAATTGTAAATTTTAAAACTCTGGCATTTAAAAGGACTGCATAAGAGAATTGTTTTTTCAACAATACAATATTTTAAGAAATTGAAAAGGAAAAATGGCAATGAGATTAAAAGTTTTTTATATAACTTTATGTGTCTATTAAAATAAAAAAAAATGCGATTAAAATGATAATTTGTTAGTGTGGATTTAATTAAGAATTTTCTTTCTTTGAAACTTACCTGAACTATGACTTGAACCAAGTCGGTAAAAGTACCCCCCGGCTAACTTTAGGTAAAAATTTCTAAATCATGCCCTTACAATAAATTTTTTTCTAATGTAGCACATGATAGCACACAGTGTGCACATTCCAGCAAATTTATTTGTGTTGTTTATTTAACATTGAAGCATAATGTTACGTGCCACAAATTTTTCAAACATTTAGACAGCATATTACACTTACTTTCTTCCACTTTTTTCAGAGTCTCCGACAAAACTGCGTCAAGAAAACGAACGCCTCAGCGCCGAACTGCTGCGGCTACGCAAACTGCTCGAAAACTCACCCGATGGCGCAGTTGGTGGAATCGATATGTCCGACTCGAACAGCTGCGGTGATGCTCAATCTACCGATGGCAGCGGCAGCACTTCACATCAACGCGTTGATCAACTGGAGGCCGAATTGCGTTCAGCCAAGGACCAGCTACTTGCCTTGCGTATTGAACGCAAAAAGCTTCGATCTGACAAAAACGATTTACTGGCGCAAGTGCGACAACTGTGCGCTTCTCTGCAGGAGAAAGAGCAGGAGCTGCGTGATTTTATACGCAATTTTCAAGAGCGTGTGCGCGAGAGTGAGACCACCAATGCCAAGATGACTGGAGATCGTGAGCGCGAGCGATGGCAGTTATTGAAACAGGCACGCGATGAGGCGGAGCGTTCATTATCGCTGGCACAACAGCTCAGCACACGCGACATGCAATTGCAACGCCTGCAAGAACAGCTGCAGGATGCGCGACGTCAGCTGTCGGGTTGCTTGTCAGATCAGGAGAGTCTGCTATCGTTTGCACCGCTAACACCGCCTTCAGCAACATCTGGGCTTATCAATCAAATGGGTGCCATCGGCGGTGTTGCAACAAGCGGAGCTAATTGTGGTCAGCGTGGCGATGACAGTGGTCGTGGCAACTCCAATTCTCTGTCTGCCTTTAGCAGCAGCTTAAGTGGCGCTTCTGGTGCCACTGCTGGTGATCGTGGTTCCTGCTCGGCTGACTCGGGCTTACGTTGTGGCAGCGATCGCGAAAGCACTGGTGGCGATTTGAACTTCAGCGATGGCACTTGCGAGAACGGACCTTGCATCACCGTAGATCCTGACAGCATATCATTGGTTTCCAGCCAGAATATGTATCAATGTAAGTGTGTACTCGTTAAAACTTTGCTCCTTTACACAAAATTCAAAATATTATCGGCACCAAAAAAACATTTTTACACATTCTGATAATACATTCTCTAAGCTTTTTTACAACATTTCTAGTTGTAATTCAGAAAAACTCAACTGCAATTTAGAAAAGATCAATTTAAATCAAAAACAAAAAATAATGTTGACTACATTACATTCACTTTGCAACATTATTATTTATGGTAACGGTTATGATAATGGTAATAGTTATGGCTCTAGCAATGGTTATGGTTGTGGTTTTGGTTATGGTTATGGTTATGGTTATGGTTATGGTTATGGTTATGGTTATGGTTATGGTTATGGTTATGGTTATGGTTATGGTTATGGTTATGGTTATGGTTATGGTTATGGTTATAGTTACGGTTATGGTTATGGTTATAGTTATAGTTATAGTTATAGTTATAGTTATAGTTATAGTTATAGTTATAGTTATAGTTATAGTTATAGTTATAGTTATAGTTATAGTTATAGTTATAGTTATAGTTATAGTTATAGTTATAGTTATAGTTATAGTTATAGTTATAGTTATAGTTATAGTTATAGTTATAGTTATAGTTATAGTTATAGTTATAGTTATAGTTATAGTTATAGTTATAGTTATAGTTATAGTTATAGTTATAGTTATAGTTATAGTTTTAGTTATAGTTATAGTTATAGTTATAGTTATAGTTATAGTTATAGTTATAGTTATAGTTATAGTTATAGTTATAGTTATAGTTATAGTTATAGTTATAGTTATAGTTATAGTTATAGTTATAGTTATAGTTATAGTTATAGTTATAGTTATAGTTATAGTTATAGTTATAGTTATAGTTATAGTTATAGTTATAGTTATAGTTATAGTTATAGTTATAGTTATAGTTATAGTTATAGTTATAGTTATAGTTATAGTTATAGTTATAGTTATAGTTATAGTTATAGTTATAGTTATAGTTATAGTTATGGTTATGGTTATGGTTGTGGTTACGGTTATGGTTATGGTTATGGTTATGGTTGTGATTACGGTTATGGTTATGGTTATGCTAATGGTTATGGTTATAGTTATAGTTATAGTTATAGTTATAGTTATAGTTATAGTTATAGTTATAGTTATAGTTATAGTTATAGTTATAGTTATAGTTATAGTTATAGTTATAGTTATAGTTATAGTTATAGTTATAGTTATAGTTATAGTTATAGTTATAGATATAGTTATAGTTATAGTTATAGTTATAGTTATAGTTATAGTTATAGTTATAGTTATAGTTATAGTTACAGTTATAGTTATAGTTATAGTTATAGTTATAGTTATAGCTATAGTTATAGTTATAGTTATAGTTATAGTTATAGTTATAGTTATAGTTATAGTTATAGTTATAGTTATAGTTATAGTTATAGTTATAGTTATAGTTATAGTTATAGTTATAGTTATAGTTATAGTTATAGTTATAGTTATAGTTATAGTTATAGTTATAGTTATAGTTATAGTTATAGTTATAGTTATAGTTATAGTTATAGTTATAGTTATAGTTATAGTTATAGTTATAGTTATAGTTATAGTTATAGTTATAGTTATAGTTATAGTTATAGTTATAGTTATAGTTATAGTTATAGTTATGGTTATGGTTATGGTTATCGTTATCGTTATGGTTATGGTTATGGTTATGGTTATGGTTATGGTTATGGTTATGGTTATGGTTATGGTTATGGTTACGGTTATGGTTATGGTTATGGTTATAGTTATAGTTATGGTTATAGTTATAGTTATAGTTATAGTTATAGTTATAGTTATAGTTATAGTTATAGTTATAGTTATAGTTATAGTTATAGTTATAGTTATGGTTATGGTTATGGTTATGGTTATGGTTATGGTTATGGTTATGGTTGTGGTTATGGTTATGGTTATGCAAATGGTTATGGTTATAGTTATAGTCATAGTTATAGTTATAGTTATGGTTATGGTTATGGTTATGGTTATGGTTATGGTTATGGTTATGGTTATGGTTATGGTTATGGTTATGGTTATGGTTATGGTTATGGTTATGGTTATGGTTATGGTTATGGTTATGGTTATGGTTATCGTTATCGTTATGGTTATGGTTATGGTTATGGTTATGGTTATGGTTATAGTTATGGTTATGGTTATGGTTATGGTTATTGTTATGGTTATGGTTATGATTATGGTTATGGTTATGGTTATGGTTATGGTTATGGTTATGGTTATGGTTACGGTAATGGTTATGGTTATGGTTATTATTATGGTTATGGTTATGGTTATGGTTATGGTTTTGGTTATGGTTATGGTTATAGTTATGGTTATGGTTATGGTTATGGTTATCGTTATGGTTATGGTTATGATAATGGTTATGGTTATGGTTATGGTTATGGTTATGGTTATGGTTACGGTTATGGTTATGGTTATGGTTATGGTTATGGTTATGGTTATGGTTATGGTTATGGTTATGGTTATGGTTATGGTTATGGTTATGGTTATGGTTACGGTTATGGTTATGGTTATGGTTATGGTTACGGTTATGGTTATGGTTATGGTTATGGTTATGGTTATGGTTATGGTTATGGTTATGGTTATGGTTATGGTTATGGTTATGGTTATGGTTACGGTTATGGTTATGGTTATGGTTACGGTTATGGTTATGGTTATGGTTATGGTTATGGTTATGGTTATGGTTATGGTTATGGTTATGGTTACGGTTATGGCTATGGTTATGGTTACGGTTACGGTTATGGTTACGGTTATGGTTATGGTTATGGTTGTGGTTATGGTAATAGTAATGGTTATGGTTATGGTTATGGTTATGCTAATGGTTATGGTTATAGTTATAGTTATGGTTATGGGTATGGTTATGGTGATTGGTATGGGTATGGGTATGGGTATGAGTATGGCTAATGGGTAATGGGTAATGGGTAGTGGATAATGGATAATGGCTAATTGGTAATGGGCAATGGGCAATGGGTAATGGGTAATTGGTTATGGGTAATGGGTAATGGGTGATCGGTAAAACGTAATGGGTAATTGGTAATGGGTAATGGGTAATGGGTAATGGGCAATGTGTAATTGGTAATGGGTAATCGGTAATGGGTAATGCGTAATGGGTAATAGTAAATTGTAATGCTAATGGTAATGGTTATGGTTACGGTTATGGTTATGGTAATTGTTATGGTTATGGTTATGGCAATGATAATGGTTATCTACCAAACGAATTTGAATTTATCTCTTCTGAATTTTTTAATCTAAGATTTCAATTTTTATACGAATATATATTAATTGTTTTTTTTTAATTTCTATTCTGGATTTCAAACGATCTAGTCTTAATTTCAATTAACATTTGCTGAATTTCAAATAGAATTCTAAATTTCAATTAATCTTTTTTTAATTACAATTGATCTTTTTTGAATTTACTATAGAGTTTCAGAGTTTCAATTAAGCTGTTCTGAATTTCAAATGATTTTTTGAAAATTTCAAAGAGAATGTCCGAATTTGAATTGATCTGTTCAAATTCCAATTGATCAATGATGAATTCTAATTGATCTTATCTTAATTTAAATTTATTTTTCAGAATTTCAATTAATTTTTTCTGAAATTCATTTCACGTGTTAAGAATTTCAATTTCAAATATTATTTCTGAGTTTTAGTGGATTTATTCTGAATTTTTAATAGAGTTTATGTTGATTTGTATTCACATTTAATAAATATTATCTGAATTTCAAATAGAATTCCGTAATTTCAATTGGTATTTGTTTTTTTTTTATTAATCTTGTTTAAATTTAAAATGAAATTTCTAAATTTCAAGAGATCTATTCGGAATTTAAAACAGAATTTTGCATTTATTTCATCTTTTCTTAATTTCAATTGACATTTTATGAATTTTAAATAAAATTTCTGTATTTCAACTGATGTTTTATGAATTTCAATCAATACTCTTTGAAATTAAAATTTTCTTTTGTGAATTTCAAATGAAATTTCTTAATTTCAATTGCTCTATTCTGAATTTCAAATGGGTTTCTAAATTTCAAGTGATCTATTCTTAATTTTGATCTTGATTGATATTTTTAGAATTAAATAAATCTTTTCTGAATTTCAAATGGAATTTCTGAATTTCAATTGATCTTAACTAAATTTAGCTTAGAACTTCCACGAACCCACCCTGTATAACAACCGAGTAAATTGCGTAATTGTATTAAAAAAATTTGCCATCACAAAATTATTTTAAACTCTACATAAACTTTAGATCCATTAATGGCAAGTGCATTTTTTATTTTTTAAATTTAATGGAAACGCTGCTTGTCAAAAACAAAATTAAGCCACTTTTTTGTACCGTAAACTGCGTATACTGCTGTGAACTTACCGAACATACGCTGTTTACATCACCAATACAGCGTTCATTGAATACCACTAATATTTTCAATTTTTACATTACAATTGTGATTAACTAAATTTAATACATATATTCTGAATTGCAATTGAAAATGGTGTGAAAGTAGTAAGCAAAATCATTTCTTTTAAAAAGATGCAGTAGGAATCTGTAAACTAGTTTTAAAAGAAAATTAACCCTTGCCATTAAATATACATAATATTAAATGGAAATGTTTGAAATACGTAAAAATTTTTCTATATTCTGTTCAAAGTATTTTTTAATTATTAAAATAAAAAGCTTTGGGTTGAACTGCGGTTACATGGCAATGAGCTTTAGCGTTACAATAAGATAAACATTGTTGTAGGGAAAGTTCTTTCCACATTAGCGACATAAAGAGGCCCAAAATAAAGGAAACAGTTTTTTTAAGCGGCGTATTATGCATTAAAAAATAAGAAATCGCTAAAAATATATGTTAACCATTAATGGTATTTAAACTAGAATTCAAAAAAATTATTTTTTTAATAAAAAATATTATGTTATATACAGCTTATGTTATATAAAATAAAAGCCTACTATTTTACAATTAAAGAACGTTAATGGTTTGATCTAGAAAATCGTAAAATGAAAAACTGACAAAAGGTGATTGTTTATTGTACACTATCAGAATATATATAAAAATTTTTCTTAATACTAAAGTTGTGTCGTACTGTGTTATAATTCAACTCATTTTTTTTACTCTATTATTTTTTTTCCATTCTCATGCAGTTGGCACACCTAAGGAACGCAGCCCTACTCTATCACCACTGAATTCAGCTGCTTATTCAAGGTAAGTTGGATAGATGTCTTCTTTGTTTTCATCCTCCATTGTTTTTCCAACAACTCCCGCACGTCATCGTTGTCTTTGTGTGCTTGGCATTCTGGGAGTTAGATAATGAGTTATACTGCATGGATAAACTACAAATGAGGCGAAACTATTTTGTCGCAACTATCGTAGTTTGTCTGTCTGAACAGCTATTATCTCCATCTATGTTGCTAGCTGGTATCTGAAGAGTTTGCTTTGTGGAAAATATTTCTTGTTTGCCATTACAAATTAAGTAGGTGTATATATTTTTGTAGTTACACAAAGTTAAAGTTAGTTCAATTTGGTCGAGATAATCAGCTAGCAACGAGTATTAAATTAAGCTTAGATTGAGAATTAGATGAACTGGATTACCTTAAGTTTAAAAATATTTTAGTCAAATCTGTAGATGAAGATAGTTCTGTTGAAGATGCTCTTCATCTGAAGGACCAAAACATAGAGAATGCACTATTTGGTTTTTAAATATCTTCACTGGTTTTTTAGTGACCGAAATGAATGCAGTTTTGATATTATTATATTTTTATGGATTTGGTTTTAATATACCTACTTTTAGAAATTTACTTTTGATGGCAATTTGAAAAGACAGTGACTTTTTAATTTCCCGCGAATTAACTTTAAATGGAACACTGGTCCGATCAACTACCATCTGTTAAAAGACTACTGTCAAATTTTGAGTAAGCTGCGTCATTTAATTTGTGTTTGATTAAAAGCCATTGAAAGCAGATAACCTCGTGAATTTCGACAAAAATGGAAAAAAGTGATTTCGTGTTCTCATCAAACATTATGTTTTGCTTTAAAAAAACCATTACCAAAACCAAGCAAATCAACTCTTGATAAATACTCTGAGGATTCTGCTCTATTAATTCAATTCCGTTGTGGTCGTACTAGCACAAATGACGCTGAACGTTCAAGTTGCCCAAAAGAAGTTGTCACGCCAGAAATCGTCGATAAAATCCATGAAATGATATTGGAAGATCAAGGAATGAATACGCTTGAGGTGGGTGAGGCTGTTAACTCCTCAACTGAGCGCTTACATCACATTAACATGAATTTTTTTATATGAAAAAGCTATCCGCGTGATGGGTTACGTGAATGGTCACACTCGACTACAAGCACAGATCACTTCAAAGGAGTGTTTGCAATGTTCAACCACAACCCGAAGAAGTTTTTGCACCGGAGACAAAACATGGAGACACCACCACATACCAAAGACAACAGTCAAAGCAGTGGACTTCTGCAGGTGCACCAAAGAAGGCCAAGGTGAATCTGTCGGCAAACAAGATCATGACGAAAGTTTTTTTGGATGCATTTGGAGTCATTCGCTGGCGAATATTATTCACAGCTGTTGAATAGATTTCACATTGATTTCAAGCAAAAACGGCCCACACGTCTATAGTCGCCATGGCAAAAATCCATAAATTGAGCTACGAACTGCTATTTCATTCATCATATTCTCCAGATTTAACCCCTCTCCCCTTATACTATTTCCGAAGAGAAAAAGATTACTCGGAATGATATTTGGGTCGAGATTTAGGTCGAATGAAGAGGTCATCACTGAAACAAGCTCCTATTTAGATAAAACCTATAATTTAGAAGGAATACAAAAATTGGAACAACGCTGGACCTAATGTATCGATCTAAAAGGAGACTATGTTGAGAAGTAAAACGCTTATTTGCAGAAAAAATAGCACAATATCACAAAGTCACTAATTTATCAATTTGAATTCGTTTAATCACAATGAATTGTGTTTTTCAATGTTAATACTTCAATGCTGTGAAAAAATTTTTCATTTCGAACGTACAGAGTTTTCCGGCATATGGCTTAGTGAATTAAATAAATTTCTTTTTTTTAAATATGCACTAAGCCGGGTCACAAAAAATAAATAAAAAACTTCGAGAAAGTTCCAACGCCACAAAAAATTTTATTCTAGGGTGTCCCGAAAAAAAGGCCAAAATGTTATTTTAGTTATAACTTTGTTATATACGCTCTGATCATTAAGTGAAGTATATCGTTGGATAGATCTTAAGAAATATCATCTGGTACCTTCAGGTGTTATCGACCGCAGATGACTCCTTCGTGTAAATATTTTACTTTTAATTTTTTTTTCGCCATAAAATTTCGTAATAATTTATTGATCAAATTAAAGCTATCGAAAAAATAATATACTATTGTGAAGGAATTACTTCATTTTATCCAGCAGAAAAAGAGTTAAAGAGGATTTAAGTTTCGATGCACAATTTCTGTAGTAAAAAAAATTTTCTTTTTTTTATGATTTAATTTAACACAATGCACCTTAGTCTCAATTTTGTTTAATTTATCACTCACAGTAACGTGGAACTCTGCGTAGAGTTCTCCTGTTTATCCCAAATATACCTCATCTTTAGGTACACCTGCTTTTTCGAGCTCTAGTTCTACTTCCTATGCCGCGTCTCGAGTTTTAAAATAACCTTGCTCAAAATATTTATCACACAAATCTAATCGAGAGTTCGTAGGCGTTTTAGGAGTGACATAATTTTTAAAATAACAGCCCTATTCTGGCAAATTAACAATTGTTAACCAGTATTTTTTTATTTCTATATGTTTGTTGTTTTCAAAACAAAACTTGAAGCACAAAAAACAACATTTTAAATGAAATTGTCAATAACTGAAAAGCAGTTGACAATTTTTATCAAAATTTATTATTTTTGAGTTTCAAATTTTGTTTTGGAATCAAAAAATTACAACAAACACATTGAAATATTCAAAATACTGGTTAACAATTTGTTAATTTGCCAGAATAGGGCTGTAAGTCTTGAATTTTTCAACATCAAATAACGCTTTCAGAAAATAATTAAAAAATTTTTTCGTGAAATGTGAAATAAGCAAACCCCAATTGCCGACAAAACGCGACGTAAAACAATACTTATTGTTTTTAAAGTATGGAGGCACCGCAACTCTCCCAAAGTATCATAAAGTAATTTCGTATTTACCAAGATCAGTTAGAGCTATAAGAAGGTTGTGGCAACGTGCGAATATTCCAATAGTTGAAGTAATATCCATTAGTAAAAAAATTAAGAATCTTGTAGAACACTATTCTAGAACCTCGTGAAGAGCAAACCACTAGCGATACATGGAAGCCGTCATGTTTTTAAGTGCATTTGTTGGATTCGGCAGCTTCCAATGAACGTACAAATGGTCATACGTCCAACAATCTAAAATAATGAGTACTTTCTTCACCAAGAAAACATTCTTTTGTCTTTGATAACCGATTCTGACCATTTTATAAGATCAGAAGGATATCAAAAAATTTAAGAAGCACGGCTTGATCCACCCGCAACTATTCGCAAATTGTACGTTCCTCAACGTGGCGTAATTAAATTTGATGGCGATTCACCACGGAATCACCATGGTTGCAATTATAACTACAAAACGAATTCAGTAGATATGAATTTTCAAAAAAAGTTACAGAAGTTCCAGGTAAACATTTTTCAACTAAAATAAAAAAATTACATTACATTATAAGATTTACATTTTACAGATTTTCTGTGCCACTCACAAAACACCGAGCGCTTCGTATATATTTTGAGTGAATCTGCCGTCCCGATAACCGACGAACAACGTCTTGGACATATTTTTACTAAGCTAAAAGTTGAGAAAGTTATTTTTCAAAAATATATCAATAGAGAATGTGATGATCGATGGCTTATCTCATGATCGAACTGTATATATTTGAAGTCTCTGAATACAATGGGACTATTTTTGGTTTTGTCCGATCAAGGTTTCTATTAAAATTAAAGCAAAAACACAAAATTGACAAAAAAAAATTATGAACTTTCACATTCAATGCTTGACAGTGAGAGGCTGAAATTTTTCGACCAATCCAAATAAGCCAGATTTTAGACCCATGAAAAGAGACTATAATCGTGGAAACCTTGTGCCATACCTCTCTTTTTCAAGATATGATCTAAATGTTGAAAAATAAAGTTAAAAAAAGGAAGTATTGCGTCCAATTGGATCCATACGTCATTAAAAGTTTCTGAAATTATTTCTGATTATGTAGTTCAAAGCAGTAATGCTGCAAAGGCGTTGAACCTGACGTACGCAAAATTTTGGTCTGTGTCTTTATAATTCTTCTGAATAATAATAAGTGCCCTCAATAATAGTCATCATGATCCAACGATATACTCCATTTAATGGTCAGAGCATTAATAACAAAGTTATAACTAAAAGATCATTTTGGCTGTTTTTTGTGGACACCCTAGAATACAATTTTTTGTGACGTTAGACCTCTCTCGAAGTAAGCTATCAATACAGGGGTTATATTTTCACATTTATTTTTTTTTCCTATGAAATAACCGGCTTAATATGCACGCGGTGTATTCAATATTGAATGTTTCAACAATATTGAATTTGGATACTTTATGTAGACAACTCTGTTCTTTAGAGCTAGCAACAATTTCAAGAAATTTTAAATACGAAAACAGACCAAATATCAAATTCTCATCAAGTATTTTGTTTAATTACTTATAAATATTGTAACAAATATATAAAATAATTTGTTCTTAAAATAAATTTGTAAAATTAATAAACTTTTATAATTTGTTTTTGAGGTTTTTGCTGAAAATGCCAATTAGAGCTATTTTATTTTTAAAGAAAAGAGTTAAAGTTAAAAGTTATCTGATCATAAAATAATATCAAGGAAACACAACAATGTTTGGGAAATATCAATTATCCTTTTGTGAACAAATAAAATTTGCTTACATTTATTTTATTTACGACAGTAAATTGTATAGTTAACGTTAACATAAAGAATAACTACCCGAAAAAAATATTTCTTATGTGGCCCAGTTGGCATGGAGGTTTGTGCATTTTAAGTTAAATAGACATGACATGACCTTATCTCCAGATGAAACTATCTTTGTCTCATCCCGGGATTGAAAGCACTAGTCATAACATACTTAAAGTAGTTGAAGTAAATAAAAATTTTATTTATTTCTCTATATTAAGAAAGGTTTTTTAAAGATTTAAAATTGATAAAGCTGATTCCGCAACCTTAAAAGCAGTTGTCATATTGTGTATATTTATGCTATTTACACATTCAATAGTTTAAATATTTATGTACTTTGATGAGAACCCTTAATATACAGGGTGTCCCGCTACAAAGTGCAACTATTCAAAGAGCTGAAAGGTGATGTCGAGTTGAGCAAAAAATCGTATGGAAGGGGGTCTATTTTCACACCCTTAGGAGTTACAGGGTAATAAAAAACAACTATCTATAGATAAGGCAAGCCTTGGTATTCCTCTCATCACATGTAAACTCCTTAAGCATAAGTTCATTGGTATCACAACCAACAACAAATGTTCAGTAGGTAGCACGTGTGATATAATGCGGCAAATCTGGCCCAAACTCAACCCTAAGCGTTCAAAAGAACTCATTTCTCTCAGAAGAGACCACATCAGCACCATGGTAGGAATCCTTACAGGGCACTGCCTTACTGGCAGACATGCTTAAAGAATGAACATACCCCACAAGGAGTTCTGCAAAAGCTGTAGAGATGAGGAGGAGGAAGAATCTATAGTACATTTCCTCTGCACTTGCCCAGCGCTGGCTCAAAAACGCTCCCTCCACTTAGGTAGCTGATTCTTCAATGACCTTGAACAGCCCTTGGAATCTTCGGTTTACTGAATCCTAGGCTTAGTGAACAGCTCAATATGGTTTAAAAAGAGATAGGAAAAATTAACCCCTGGTATCACAATGGGCCTCATTGGCCTAAGTGTGTCTCGTTTGAGACGGCCACACTAACCTAACCTACAGAGTTAATTAGTATTTCATGACTTTGATGCACATTATTGTTTTTAGCAGAAAAACTAACTCTCGCAAAACTTATTTTAAGAAATAATTTGAAAGGCAATAAATTCACCAACGAACCCACATGAATTATTCATAGCAAAGCTGTGGTCGTGTGAAGATGAAATCAATCCGTTGAAACTACTAAATTTCAAGTTTGAGCGCGATTTTCTCTGAATTTTGCGTAATAATTCCAAATTTTTTGTAGCGTTTAATTTGAGGCTTTTTTAATTTTTTTCTAACGACATCAAAATCATAAGCATATCTTAAAAAAATAAAGTTAATTTTATTTCAAAAAATTTACTTTGAACAGTTCTTATAATTTTTTTTTTAACAAAATACTACTAAAATCATTGTTTTCAATTTAGTGTAATTTTTAAAGTACAACCAAATTTGCTATTTTTAATTATATGTGTATGATCTTGATGTCATTAAATAGAAAAATAAATAAATCACAGTCTTGATGCTAAATGAATTTTTAATTAATTACGCAACATTGAGAGAAAATTGCTCTCAACCTTGAAATTAAGTAGTATCAACGGATTGATTTCATCTTCACACGAGCACAGCTCAGTAATGGCTGAATGGGTTGGGTTTGTTGATACATCGCTCAAAAGGTCAATTTATTGCCTTTCAAAAGACGTCTTAAAAAGGTTTGCGTGACTTTGTTTTTCTGCTAAAAGCAATAATATTCATCAAAGTCATGAAACACCCTGTAACTCCAAAAAGTGTGAAAATAGACCCCCCCTTCCTATACGATTTTTTGCTCTACTCGATATCACCTTTCCCCTTATTAAATAGTGGCACTCTATGGTGAGACACCCTGTATATTCACACTTGGTACCCAAAAAAATGCTTATTGTAGAATATTCGTAAGAGATAGTGAAAAATGTTTGTTGTTTCATTTTACACCACGTTCTTCCATCTCTTATAGTTTAGGTTTAATTCAAGAGATATTCTTGAAATGCTCATATTTCCAGTCAAAGTTCACAAAAAATATTCTGTGCACTTCTTCTCCCTACACTTATTCATTTAAAAAAAATTATTAAAATCGTTGACTGAATTCCATGTGCAATTAGTTGGTTTGTTAGTTCATTTTGTATAGAATGCAGTTATTAAAAAATATCCTATTTTTCCACTTTTCAGTCATACCTTTCCAAAATTAAGAAAGTAGGTGTTTTAGCTTGAGTCTTAAATATTTAAGTATACATCAGAATGATTTTGTATTTATCCAATATATGTGGTTTTTTATTGATATATTCATATTTATATATATCCAATTTCCTCTGGTTCTGTAAATTTAGAAAGATTCTTAACAATGTTTCTTACTCATTCTTTAGATCAGTGGAACAACTAGGCTCTCCTGTGGATCCCGAAGGACCCAGTGGTACAGTAGCACGCAAGTTTGCGCCTAAAACAAACGCACTTGGAGCACGCAATGGACGTGGAGGCACCTGGGGTAGTATATCGAGAGTTTTTGCCAGATCACGCAACAAGAATAAAGCACTCTCAGCCGATGCGGCCGGAGAATGTAAGCGATTTTCTTTAGTTTCATTTCCAACTGCAATCATACATTATCAAATCCCATATCTTCCTCCTATATCTTAAGATGCTGACTACTCCTGGAGCTCACTCACCGAGGAGGGCTACGCCGAAAAACTGCGTCTATTACGTGAGGCCTCACAACTGCCCATGGAGAGATGGCGTGCTCCGCAGGTGCTCGCATGGCTGGAGGTGGCGCTGGGTATGCCGCAGTATAGCACACGTTGTGCGGAGAATGTCAAGAGTGGCAAAGTTCTACTTGAGCTCAATGATTCTGAATTGGAAGCCGGAATGGGGCTGGTTCACTCGATGCATCGTAAGAAATTACGCCTGGCCATTGAGGAACAGCGACGTCCGGAAATGGTACGCTATCCAATGATAACACAACTGGGACACACTTGGGTTGCAACCGAGTGGTTGCCAGACATCGGTTTGCCGCAGTATGCCGAATCATTTTTGCACTCGCTGGTCGATGCGCGCATGTTGGACACTCTGTCGAAAAAAGAGTTAGAAAAGTTTCTGGGTGTAACACGAAAGTTCCATCAGGCGAGCATTGTGCATGGTGAGTGGATACTGTGCTGTTTTGGTTGCAAGATGTATGAAAATGCCGTTTCCTTTTTTTACAGGCATTCATGTGCTGCGTATTGTCAAGTACGATCGTCAGACTTTGGCCATGCGACGCGTGCAATCAGAGACTGTTGACACTGATCCAATAGTTTGGACGAATCAACGTTTCATACGCTGGGCCAGATCAATAGACTTGGGCGAATATGCGGATAATTTAAAGGGTAGGTACAAAGTACAGTATAAGTTGGTGAGGTGACATCCAAATATTATACTGTACATAAATAGGATCCTAGATGCACTGGGCGATTCATTTAAAGGTAGGTAGTTTTTCAGTAGGGATTTTGGCTGAGTCGTATCAAACTGTCATATTTCTAGTCAATAATATTTACATTACATCAAGGAAAGACTAAGCCTAGAACAGCGTGTACAAATTATTTTGCTATATTTCGTAAGTCAACGTTCCACAAGAAAAATGTTTCGTGCACTTATAGCAACATAAGGCCTCAATTTTTCCATACTTTTGAATGTACAGCTCTCTATACTATTCAAATACTTTGAAACCCAACTTTCCCCCCAACATACGACACATAGTATAGAAAATAAGCGCCTATAACTACAAGTGCACATGATGGACTTCATGAATCGATTAAGCGGCGTTTTCAACAGCTTTACTTGTCGATTGCAAGAACTTGGCTTATTTTACGAATGTGCCTTGGTTGGAAAGCATACAAAATTCAACTTGTGCAAGAATTGAAGAAGACAAACCTTCCGAATAGTTACTGTTTTTGTCTTTAGTTTCGTAATAGTCTAAATTTGGAAATTCCACTGTTTTCGACAAAAATTTTATTTAGCGCTGAATCCCATTTCCTGTCAATATTCGAAGCGCCCATCTGGCAACACTGTAACTTTCCGCAGTGATGCCAAATCGACTAATGACATACCGCGTTTGAAGCGTCATTCCAAGCAAATGTTTACAATGGAACAGTACACGCCACGCGAACGCTCTAAAATTGTTGAAATTTACATTCAACAAAACAAGTCAATAGTGAAAACTCAACTCAATGAGCGATGAAGCTCATTTTCAATTGAACGGAACGGTAAACAAACAAAATTGCCGTATTTATGCCACTGAAAATCCACAAGAGATTCAAGAGGTACCTCTTCACGATGCAAAAGTCACTGTTTGGTGCGGCGTTTGTGCTAAAATGCTCATTGGGCCGTTCTTTTTCGAAGATGATAATGGCCACAGACTTACTGTCAATCAGGAGCGTTATCGCGATATGATAAACAATTTTTTCATGCCAATCGTTCGTCGAAAGCGTATCAGGCACTACTGGTTTCAACAAGACGGCGCGCCACCACACACAAGCCGCACTACAATCGATTTTTTGAAGCAATTGTTCCCTGGCCGTTTGATGTCAAAAAATGGTGATTTCGATTGGCCGCCAAGATCACCAGATTTAACGCCTCCAGACTTCTTTTTGTGGGGTTATTTGAAATCAAAGGTTTACGTCAACAAGCCAAAGACCCTAGAAGAGCTGAAAACCAACATCCGTCAAGAAATATCCGCCATTCCCATCGAAATGTTGAAGAAAACCATGGAAAATGCTGCAAAACGGGCACAATATGTCGTAGAGGCCAATGGCGACCATTTACGAGATATCATATTCAACAAATAATGTAAGCAAATCTACTTGAACCCAATTAAATGATATTCATGACTAACAGACAAAAAGTTGTGGTTTCTTTGATTTATTTAAAAATAAAATGGGCGCTTCGAATATTGGCAACCCTGTATTTGATCTAAGATCATTTCAAGGCGGTTCAAGAGTTGGGTGCTTGGGTGAAATTATCGTTAGGCCTGCTATAAAATGACTGTGAATGGCGACAGATATAGCCGTCATTCAGCTTTTAAAGACATGTCTGTACTGCGAAAACAATTTGAGCAACACTTAATTGCACACATCCGTGCAGTTAAATTCGCTTAAAAATAATGCAGATTATTTTTTTTACATGCAAAGCAAAAACAAAAATAATAATCCAATAACAAATAAGATTATTTATGCTATCCATATAAAATTGTGATTAAGCCTTTAAAAAATTTGAAGCACAGGTGCCGCACCTGTATATTTTTATGAGCTGTCATTTCGTTTTTTGAATTATTTGTTTGTTTGATACAATGACTATTAGGTAGTCATGACAGCTACCTATTTTCTCACAAGCTGCGGCCATCGAATGTTAAACAAAAGAAAACAAAACAAACCGCGTGTGTCACACATATTAGACGCATTCAGCGGAGCCAACAATTGCACTTAAATTATTTATATAATTGCATAATATTTATAATAGAATTAAATAATTTACAATTTTTCTGACTTTTAGAGTAAAACACATTCAGAGAAAAAAATCGTTCACTAAGGTATCGCTACCATAACAGTTCACAATAGTTTTGAACGACACACGTTCTCATGACACCTGATAGTTATTGTATCATGATTGCTTGTTTGAATTTAATTTTAACTGCAATGGTAGTGGCCTCTAAGAGTTGTTTTTCTTGCCGTTCCTTTGAGAAAATTTGTTATCGCGATTATATTAAGGCGAAAGGAGCGCAGCTATTGAAAAATAATACACAGATTTCATAAAGAATTTAGTCGTTAAGTTCCTCATTTAATGTAACAGAGCTGCGTACAGAGTAATTTAGTGTAAACCGTCTTGTAATGAAAAATTAATTATTTTCAAAGTCTTCCAAACTTATTATAAGCCGTAGCAGCAATTTCTATTTATGAAGTTTTTATTGGATAAAAATTTTGAGCAATATGTCCTTAGGTATTATCACAAAACGTCGCATTATCCAAGGAATATAAAAATTTGTTGATTACAATATTATTTTTTTAACATCCCAGTTGGAAAAGGAGCCCTGCTGTATGTCTGCCGGCAACAAGAAGGACAAGAGACATGCTCGCCTCCATACCCACTTTTATCTTTTTTGTATAGGCATGTCTTAGGCCGACATTTTGGCCAATGAACTGCCGTAACAGCAATGCAGCATGCATCTTATAGTATAAATGCAGAAGATATACATGTCTGCCGAATGAACTGCCCTAGCAGCAATGCTGCATGTGTCTGTCGGCATAAATGCTCCGTTTATACCATGAGATGCATGCTGCATTGCTGCTACGGCAGTTCATTTGACAGACATGCCGTCCTAGGGCATGCCTATAGAAAAAATATTTATAGACCTCGAAGGTATGGAGGCGAGCATGTCTGCTGAATTTCCAAGTAATATTGCCGGCAGTTGAAAAATTACCATTATCCGAAGGCTTGAACTTCGGCCGAGTGAGCGTAAGTACATATGCTTATCAATTCGACCATTGCAGCTGTTAACTAATCGTCGCTTAATTTGCTTCATTAAGAATAAACGTCCAAGCACAGAGTAAGAAAATTAACGCGTTCGCTTTGTTATTATAAGCAATTAATGCAAAATACAGAACAAAATCACTAAAAAAACAGAATAAACTAAAAGAAACCAAAACAAAACTAAAAGCCATTTAAAAAAATTATGTCTTTAAAGGGATTTGAACCCACTACTCAAGATTCCAAAATACATGAATAAAAACAAAAGCCCTAGCCAACTGAGCTATTCGTATTGTTGTGATTTTGTTGAAATAATGTTCATAACAACATTGTTGCTATCAAAAGTGCTTCGTCGAAAACACAAAGTGTCGGATAATTACAACAATCATGAAAATATTGAAGTTGTTGTCCTTTAAAATTAACCAGAGTTTTGCATTAGCAAGCATGATGCTTTATTATGATACAGTTGTTATTATACTTATATTGAATGTATTTATGTTTTGCAATAAAAGAACTTAATTCTTATTGTACTGTAACAATACAATAAATAATAGTAATGCACCTCACTTAAAAGCAAAGAGGAAGTTTTTAAAATTTAAAAAATAGACCTCTTAGCATTAAAATTATAACCTGCCACATTACTTCCATCGGCAGGCCTGCTTTCTTTTTCATCTGGTATACTACTTCTACTTAAAACATAGCAAAAGTAGTTAATATAATTCTTAAACAGCCCAGGTGAAATGTAAAAATGTTTTTTCAAACAGCACCAAAGCATAAGCAATTCATAAAGACGTTTTGCTTCCAATCTTACAACCTGAAAATGCGTTAAGCTTACAAATTTAAG
Organism: Dichetophora obliterata; assembly: GCA_963920525.1. Lineage (NCBI taxonomy): Eukaryota > Metazoa > Arthropoda > Insecta > Diptera > Sciomyzidae > Dichetophora > Dichetophora obliterata. Next base: position 91,945,547 of record OY986437.1, read on the forward strand.
GAAAAACATTGCAACTAAAGTAATAACTATTAATACAAAAGAAAACAAAAAGCTAGACCATAAATTTTGTATTAAAAAACAGATATAAAAAAATGTTCTTCGTCCATTGCAGGGATCAAACTCACTACCTCTTGTTTTATAAACTAACCGTTTAGCCAACTCGACTACCGATGCAACTTTTTTACGCAATATAATTGCATAGATAAAAAAATGTCAATGAAGTAAGCAACATAGAATAATTCAATTTATACTCTGATATTATACACTGACATTTTATAGGATGACCAAATGTCAGAACTTACTGAATATTTTGACTGCTGGATGTCGTTGGATACTTTGACTGATGCTAAAATATAATAATTGCAAAAACTATCACTACTATTTTGTCACTCTTTAGTAGAAACCTGTTCAGGCTTTTAATCTTTATTCACATTCTATATACTCCACAGTAACTATTTCTATGAATAAAAAATATAAAAGCATAAATCAAGGACTCCAAGTAGTTCTTAGGGTTGAATGAAAACTTGCAATAGATGAAGGAATACACGGATACAATCAATTGAATAGTAGGAAGGAGGAATGTGGGGGCTCAAGGAGTAGAGAATATTAGGTGAATTCCACGTGTGACTTACATGACACGAGGCAAAACTTTTGTCATTTTTGATAAAATTTCTGGTACAATCATAATTTTTTTAATTTTTTCGTTTTAAGAAATAACATCTACACGAACATACGTATTAATTCATGCACTTGGATTTTTGATTTGCGATTACATATTTTTAATTTTAATATAATTAATTAGTTGTGACTTACACGACATCAAATCCATTGATTTCAGGGTAATCAAAGATAGTTTAAAAATTCTGTTTATTGTGTAGTCCGATTCCTTTTAAACTGCACCAAAAATATTTGAGAAATACAAACAACGACAAAATGGCTTCAACTTATTGAAATTTATTTTATTTTTCACAAAAAATAGTTTTTTTCGTGTGACTTACACGACATACAAATTGTGACTTACACGACACTTAATATTATGAAGAGTTAAAGTTAAAGTTAAAGTTAAAGTTAAAGTTAAAGTTATGAAGTTAAGATTATACAGTTTTTGATTAATTTAATTTTTGGAATTACAAATAAATTTATTTTAGCGCTTCAACTCTCTTTTGAAGATGTGCAGTTACATTAAAATGAGTTATCCTCGTCATATTCAATATTCTTTCCAGTTATAAAAGAAAATGTTTTCCGGCTAAATGTTGCTAAATCTGAAGTTGTTGAATATTGTAATTTGTACGGTCCTACAGTTTTAAAATAATGGCACTTTCTCGAGTTTGGGATAGGTAAAACTTTTCTTCCATTAGGGCTCCATTTCTCATCAAGTTTTGCAATCTCATTTTCTATAACCTTGAAACCTTTAAAAATTATATTGATATTTGGACATACTTGACGGGCCACTTCAGCAAACTCTTCTGCTGTGTTCGGAATAAACTGCTTTGCTCTCACAGCTTCCTGAACTCGACGTTTCACTGTCCCCCCTATTCCATCAATATGGCCTTTTCCATGCGCAGTTGCAGAAAAATGCCATGTTATTGGGATGTGATGTAGAGTTATCAACGACAAAGAAAACTTTTGTTTAAAATGTTTTGCGGTACCATCAAATTGATAATGTATCTCTGCAATAGGTTTATCTGGATTCTTTGCCGCAAATTCTTTTAAAATTGCTGAATTGAATTCTCAATTCTCAACAGAAGCAACTACATGTTACCTTTCGACGGACCGAAAAGTATCACTAACCACTGCCTATGAGCATTTGCAGCGTTGGCGTGTCACTTCTTATAGCAGAAATGTTGGATGAAAGGGATTCTGATCATGATGAAGTAATTGGTGATGATGAAGAAAGGTCAGGTTTGGTTTTTAATGATATTCACTACTCTTTTGTTTCCTCTCAATCTTTATGTCATGGTATTTTCAATGCTCTTTGTAATTTACATTAGGTTAAAATGTGACTTACACGACAAAATAAAAATAGCCGCAGTTAGTCTAAAACAAAACAAAAATTTTAACTCTATTTTTTATTTGGAACAACTCAATAAGTAGTGAGAAAATAAGTAATGACAAATATTTTTTTTACATTTGGTTTGTTTACAAAACGAAAATACTTATAAAAATTGTGACTTACACGACAGGTATTTATGGATTTTTGAATGCAATTTTTTTCACAAGCTTATTATATAAATGTTTAAAGTAGAGTTTTTATAGTTACACAAACTTACATTCATAGGAGGCAAACACCCACTTACCAGTTTTTTTTATGTGAACAAGAATGCATCATCACGGAATTAATGTAGCTTGTTCGCTACTTTGTTAAAATACCGTTATAAACTTTAGAAAACTTAATTTTTTTTATTTTTTTTCAAAAATAAGGAATTCATGATATGAACTTTCAAAAAATGTATCTAGATAATAAAAAATAATAATATGAAAATTTGACTTTGTTGTGTACTTTTGTATGGAATTCACCATTAATAAAAAAATTAGTTTTATAAGTATAGATAGTCAACGGTATGAAAAAATAGATTTTTAACCATAACTTTTGATTGGAAACAGATATTTTGTAAAAAAGCCAAAAGGGGCGCCCTTGTTGTTTTGATGACAAAAACAGTTTACATTTTTTCCCAACGCTGAAAGAATTGCAATGTCATGCAGTCAAAAATGTCATTTTTATTTGATTTTATTTTTACAACAAACACAACTTTTGGGTCAGTTTTTTACTAAATAGTATTTTTTGGTAAAAATATAAAAAAAATAATTAACAGACAAAATATCAAACTATTTTTAAAAAGTGTTTTTATTGAACTTTTGAACAAAAATTATTTGAATGAAATATATTTACAAACAGCGGAAGTAATTGCATCGAAAGGCAAAAATTTTTTATTTAGACTGAACCAACCAAGGAAAGATGGGTAATAGTTCGTTTTATGGGTAAATAGATGGAGTAGTGTCGGTAAAAGCATGTTTTAAATGTGCACAGCTCAAGACTAGCGGGAAACACGTTCGCGGAAAGACTATTCCACAACTTTACCGTGCGAATAAGAAACTAATTATCTCGGTAATGTCAGGCTCTGTTGGTCATCGAGGCAATGGTGAAGTGGTGGACTTGCCATGTATCAGGCCATGTATCAGGCCATGTATCTCCCTTGAACACTTCCCATGGTAGTACCTTTACAGAAGGCTGAGTCCACCTACATTACGTCGATGCCCAAGAGAGTTGAGAGACTTTCATCCCCAATCAAATATATCGCACGACGTTAAATTTAACCCAGAAACTCCAAATAAATTCCAAAACCCCCGCCCAAATGTGTGAAAACCATGTCGTTTTTTTTATTCTTAGTTAACGATATTTTATGAAAAAGTCGTTGTACTATGGTATAACTAGAGAAGGTAGATGCATTTCTTGGAGACAGACTGCCGAAACTGTCAAAACGAAGTTGACAGTTCTTAAAAAATCTGAAACCGATAAGAGAGCAAAAATTGGCCGCATTCAGCGGAGTCAACTGTTGTAAACTGTTATAGTGGCGATACCTTAGTGAGCGATTTTTTTATCTGAATGTGTTGTTACTCTTATCGTTATAAAAATTTAAAATTATTTAATTTAAGTATGTAAATAATCTAATTTGCAAAGGTTTTTCACTCAAATTTGCTGCATTCTTTCTGTGTTTATTAATTTAACAGCGTCAGTAGCAGCATCTTGTAGTTGAACACTCAAAAATTGTGTTCATGTAGCATAGATTTTTTCACTCGATAAAATGGCGTCCGCTACCTGATCAGTTTTAATAAGCGCTCCCATAATTGTTCCATTCATCGAATTTTAACACAACAGTCAGTTACCAACTGTTGACTCCGCTGAATGCGGCCATTGATTACCTTTTGTTCTCATTCGCAAAAAACTGACTGACAATTTTGGTCTCGGGAAAGAGAAGGCAGTACGAAATGAATTTGCCTTCTCTGGTTATTCCATGCATTGTAATCAAAACTTGTACAATTTTGAAGATATGTTAATGTTTTTGGTATCAAAATCAAGACAATTTTTTAAAATTAAATAGGCGAAAAACAGTGGTAAAAAGTCTAACAATACCAAAATTAACGTTACTGGAAAAAGGTCAGAAAGGCGTGGTAAAAAATATGTATGTAACAATTTAATCTAGGTTGCACAAAATATGCATACCTAAATTTGGACGAAATACGTCGAGCAGTTTAGTTTTGTATTAAAGCCAACAAAACAAACAAGCAGAAAACATCAGTTGAAATTCAAAAATTCTATTTGAAATTTAGAAAAGATCAATTGAAATTTCAAAATTTCGTTAAAAATTTTAGGGGGAATCCTAAGTAAAATTTTGAAAAAATCGAAAAAAATTTTTTCGTTTAAAAGTTGCTTTAGGATCTTAAAAATAATATATCAAGAGATAGATTCCGGCAAATGTGTCTAAATGCCCAAATGTTTCATTCTGCGATAAGAGGAACATTAAAATATTATACAAATTTTTAGAATTTAAAACATGAAACGCGTTTTTATTGAAACCACTTTTTTTAAAATCGGCCGGACACGTAACTCGAGCAAATGAAATGAATTTGAAATTTGGACAGTATATTAAAAATACCTTTGTCTATCATCAGTTTCTATACATCAACAGCTATCGACATACGTACTATTTTTTGAAGTGAAAACTTCTTATATCTTTGGCTTGCGTTATCATTGCAGCGAATAGCTTTCGTCATCAAGGCAGAAAGTAGCTTTCCTTATCAGGGCAGCGAGTAGCTTTCGTCATCAAAACACCGAGTAGCATTCGTCATCAATACAGAAAGAGAGAAGCTTTCGTCAATAAGCTTGACACTGATTCGGATTGGATTTATTTCAGTGCTTATCAAACTGTTACTCCAGTGACTTTTCAACTGTTGGTTGTAGTGACTCTCAAACAGTTGGACTTTTCACTTTGTGAAGGTTGTCACGGTCTAATTGACGCACTTACGTTTCTGAATTGTGTAGGGTTCATATTGTAGTGATATGTGGTGCTTGCCAAAGTGAGTAGCACAGGGTGAGTTCAATATGCCACCTTATAAAGGCAACCCCGGCAATTGTCTAGGCAAGGCTGTTCCTGCTTCAGGAAAACCTTTAATTGGTATTGGTATGGATGTAAAAGGGCCCAACTAAGTGTTAGTTGATAGTTAATGTGAGCCCGGGTTTCGTCCAGGAGTGGGAGAATCCATTCGTACGAGCCCAAAAGTAGGAGGTGGTGGTGTGGGTGTTAGTGCTGGTAATTTTCCAGCACAGGGAGCCCCTTAAAGGAAATTTAGTGGTGGTTAGGAGCCTATGGAAGTAGAACGTCGAAATTCAAAGGTCCTAATGCTGGATAAGTCTAATATTTAGGTTGGAAAGGGAAAGGCTGTAAAAGGAGTTCGAGGATTGGTCTGGTCTAACGCTGGTGATTTAATGGTAGATAAGACCATAAAAGCAAAAGACAATGTGAAATCTTCGTCGAAGCTTCCAGAACCGGCGGAAAGGGCTGTGAATAAGGAAGGTTAGAAATCGGTGGTTTCTGGCATGAATAATGTCAGAAAAATTAAATTAGTTTCGGGTGACCTATATTTAGTAGCACTCGAATGTGGAATGAGAGGTGGGTATTACCAGGCGTTTACTTTGGTTGCTAGCCGCTATGAAGGAAAGGAGCGTCTGAATGAACGTCTTGAGCTATTTCAGGCAATAAAATATAGTTCGTCTCCTATTGTAGGCGTTCAGAGTAGCGCATTGGCGACCGCTCTTCCGGTACCCAGAAGCTGTCTACCTGTGTCTTTGCCAACCGCAAGGCCGGTTGAGATATTGTCCTCAGTTATGCACCGCAAGATAGCAGGTGCAAAATCAAAGAAGGTTGTTGACGCGGTGGTTAAGGAGGTTGGCCCCACTCTTGGAGTAACATGATGAGGCTAAATGCAAAAATGTATTACATTGCCGAAATTGCGAGGCATTTATTTTCATCGATGGATTTATTGTCATCGATAGAAGCATAATTGAGTGTCAGAATTCTAGACATTAATGAGCATAAAAATTATGCAATTAAATTTTCAGGGAGCATATACAGTCATGTGTTACCAGTTATTGTTAGAAAATGGTGCTAGTTTTGCACTGAGTCAGGAGCCATATGCAACCCAAGGTTGTGTTAGAGGCTTCCCTCATTTTAGAGTAAACTCTGTCGTTCTTTTGTGTTAGACCTTTCTAGCAAGCGCTGGGGTGAAGATATCTACTAAAACTACACTTTTTTGTGCTCCCTGTATTTTATTTGTATATGTAGTTAGGTATAATTATATAAAAAAAAACACTTTCCTAATATAAAATATTTTTAAAGAAATAATCAGGGAAGTAGGTGAAATATAAAAAAATTCCAATTCGCATGAAATTTGTGTATAGCAGTAAGGCAGGTGGTCCAAGGCAGGACAATGTCTGCCCGGGAATACTAGTTTTTCATATATAGACATTCACTTTGGTCGGCAGTCCCCTCACTGTTATATTTTTTTTGTATTGCTTACTTTTTTTTATCAACAATTTTGTGACTTTTTTTTAAAAAAATTGTAACTGTTTCGTTCCATTACGAACCATTTCTACGTGTGTCGATAGCTGTTGATGTATAGAAACTGAAATATTTTCTATATTTTTCCAAATTTTGTTTTTTGTCCCAGATTAAAAATTAGGTACGTTAGGTATCCAGCCATGGACCCCTTCAAAAAATAGGTGACTTTAAACATATGTTGCACAGTCGCCATTTTTTATTGAAATTTTAAAGTTAAATTACATTTTGTGTATCAATACTTATATTATATATCGTACTTTATACATTTTTTTATTGACTTTTTCATTGAGCCAAAAATATGCCTATTTTTCGTGAGTTACTTAGATTTTCCCCTTTAATAAGATCAATCGACATTCAAAAAAGATCAATTGAAATTCAGAACAGATCAATAAAAATTCAGAAGAGATCATTTGAGGATCAAAAAATTAATTGAAATTCAGAAATTCAATTTTAAATTCAGAAAAGATCAATTAAAATGCCATTTGAAACTCTCAGTAGATCAATTTATATTTAGAAAACATCAGTTGAAATTTCGAAAAAAATACATTGGCATTAAAAAATTTATATTATATTTGCATTATAATCTAATCATTTATGACAATGGTAATGGTAATGAAAACAGTAATGGTTATGGCAGTGGTAATGGTTATGGTAATGGCAATGGTACATTCTGTAACGAAAGTAACAGGAATTGATTATTTGAATAGCCTGTTGAAAGGGATTATTCCAATTCTGTTTGCCGCTTAGCTGACACAAATTCCTCTAAATTATATTATAGTTTAGAACTTTCGACTTCAAACAGTGCTGGATATAGAGAAAAATCCAATTTTAATATTCTTTCAATATTTTATCAGTTTTTCTCAACTTGAACAGTTTCAATTGACCTTAAACATAACAGCGATTTCACATAGAAAATTCAGCATTTCCGAACGATTTGTTTAGAATTTATCACGTGAGCCAGTAATATTCTAAAGATCTGATTATTCATCAAATTTAGTTAAAAGAGAACTATTTATGACTTCTTCTCTTTACAAATGCTGTGAAATCTTTATTAATTAACCAATTTTATTCATCGGTAGCATTTAATAATGTAAAAAAAATTACTAGTCTATAAAAAAAGTGTTGGAAATCATTTGAGTTGAAAAAATTGGCGTAATAGTAAAAAATTGTAACAATGAAATTTGGTTAACTGCCAGCTCAAGTCGGAAGTTTGAAACAATCTATTTTGTATTATATCAACCTGATATTTTAAAAATATGTTCCGTTAAAAGTCAACATTTTTTTCATAAAAACGAGACCCGCCTGAGCTAATATTGGTTTCTTTAGTATCATAATAAAAAATCCGATGAAATTAAATTTTATGTTGGTTTTTTATTTTTTGCATTTTTATGACTTTAAACCTAGCCCTATCATTAATTTGCCTTAGATTTCATTGAAATTTAAAATAGTCTTTAAATTGCACAGCCAATCATTTTGGCACCTGTTTATGTTCCATGCCGATAAACAATTATTGGGACACTCATTCCTCTTAATGGCTAACAGCTGCAGTGCTACAATTAATTTGAATTAAGCCAACATGGAAAACACACACATACATTATGCTTACGCACAAATCAATCACGACCAAAACGCAGCTCAACAGCCAGTGGGCACGTTGTAAGGGAAGCCATTCTATGAGGGAAGCGTTTTATAGAAATTAATTGTAAACGGCATCTTGTATCATAGCCGAAACAGAAGCAATAAATCGAGTCGGCTTAAAATTCATATCTTAAACCCATTCAATCGGTCTTTGGCTGATGAAACTTATATAGGTGTGAGTTTGTTATTGTTACTCAGGTCGAATCAATTTATATTAATTACGAAATATATTTTGTTTGAATCCTTATGCTTATGTCTTTCCCACTCTCATCTCTCGTCTCTTCTCTTACTCTATCTATTTCAACCCTCTAACAGACAGCGGCGTGCATGGTGGTCTGGTTGTGCTTGAACCATCCTTCTCCGGTGATACAATGGCGACCGCTCTTGGCATCCCACCATCGAAGAATATCATTCGCCGTCACTTGGCCACCGAATTTGATGCGTTGATTTTGCCTGCAAGGTAAGTTGAATCAACATCTATTGCATACACGTTCATACAAACACAACAAAACACACAAAAACATAATTATATTTAGAACCTCGCATTACCATCGAAACCGACACATAGTAAACAGTTGGAGGTCCTTACAAAGTGCAGATAATTTCAGTGTTTGGTCAGCAGTTTTAATCCAGTATGTGTATTAATTTTCATTTCTCAACATTGGTGAACATTTAATACTTAACTCCTTTTGATCAGTCTCTAAACAGTCATATTCATACAACTATTAATCAAAAGTCATATCCCTTAATCTTAAGTAGTTCCTTTAATTTTAAATCTTTATTTTGTATCTATTAGTTTTTATTAATTTTTATACATTTTATATTATGCATTTGATTTATTTTCTGAGTTGCTTAGATAAATAAAATATTATGTTGTTTCTTTAAATCACATCATTCATATGCCACAAAATTTAAAAACTCTTTGGGAGCCTATGGGCAAAATTGATTTATTTTCGGCAAAATTTTGTTTCAAGAGTTGTATGAAATGTTACTCATACGTCATGGTGCACTTTTATATAAATCTAAGTGCATATAAGTTAAATAAATATAAATGCAATTTTATTTAATTATATGCACCACACTCATATAATCCCACAGAAAAAATTAAGAATTTAATCCAAAATACAAAAGTTAAAAAATTCAACAAAAATTATTCCAGTCGGTGGCTTAAAGGGTCCATTAAAATTTTACGGCAACAATAAATTTTAGAGAAATACTTTTTTTTATAATCTACAAAAATACTTTTTTAGTCAAATTGTTTTCAACTACAACTTTATTAAAAATAAACATTTTTGTAAAGCCTTTAGTTAGAAGCTCAAAAATTTTCAGCAGAACATTAATTATTTGTTTTTTTTTTAAGATCAACAAGCTCTGAAAAATCGTGTCCACCGAAAATTTCAGGCGCTCTAGTTACTAAACTACGTTTTCCTGCCATATTAAATTAATATTTTAATAATAATATTGAAAATTCTAAAAGTTTTCTGTAAAAGTTTTATGGTTATAATGTTATTAAAATACCTAAAATAAACAATCGCTTTAAAATAGAACTTTAAATACTGGGTGTTTTTCGCTTAAATAACTTAAATGGACCCTTAAGTGTTTCGCTTGAATTTTTTGAAAAATATATTGTTGATCGAAAATTCTTAATATTCTTTCTAAGTCAAAGTTAAAAGCTTACTAAACCAGATAAATCTATTATCTTTTTTTTTAATATCCAGTAAAAGAAGAACATAAGAGTCTTGTTCTGGACTTAGAACTTATTTTGTATAAGAATTGAACGTCATTGCATTTTGGAAGTCAGCTATTTTAATAAGTTCAAAAAAAAATAAACAGAAATGCTTTTTCAATTCTTTCACAACTATTACGAAAAATCAAAGACATAATAAAGATAGAGGACAAATTTGTTAGGTGTGGAGAATCTCAAAGACTTATTTTAACGATTATGTTGAGATGAGAGTTCGTCCTGCAGAAGAACTCATATTTCAGCAGAATGGCGAGCTAAAACAAAAATTTAATATTGCATTAAGCGAACTGAAAAACAAATATCAATGAATTTCCTTTTAGAGTAGAATAAAATGTTGTCGATGAACTAAAAGTTCCATAAAAATTCTATTTTTAAATAAAACAATTTAGATTTAAAAAAAAGGATATTTCGAGGTAAATAAAATGTTTCCATCGTTGAAAACAATAACAATACTTACGATTTGTAACAAAAATTAAGGCAATAAAAGGATTATTAAGGATTGAGATAAAGGTTGTCAGAAGCATAAGGGGAAGGATTTGAACAAGAATTAGGATGACCAGAAGTAGTATAAAAAGTTTTTAAGGATTAGAACAAGTATGATGTAAATAATAAATATACTTTTCCACGTTTAAAAGCCTAAAGCTGTGTTAATAACAAAGCCAACTACATCCGTTTTTGATGTTGTCAAAAACCTCTAAGGTCCCTAAAGCCTCTTCACTTGCGCATAAGCCATAGAGAGTAAGAGTCTGAGTAAGTTTTAAATGCACTTACTAAGCATTCTTAACAAAATTATCATAAAGAGGATCGTTACAATTAATTAATATTTAACTATATTAACTAGAACTCCCTATGTTTTATGTAAGACCAACTACAGCATCCGACCAATGAGGGCACAATTCATTCCATGTCATATTCACTATGCCATTTCCAATTGTTATTCAGAAGAAAAATCAATTTAAGTTCCGAAAATCAATTTGGATTTCAAAAAACCTAAATTGAAATTGAGAATAGATCAATTTAATTTCAGAATAAGTCACTTGAACTTTAGAAAAGATAAATTGAAATTCAGTAATTCCATTTGGAATTCAAGATAAAAATAATTAGAAATGCCATTTTAAATTCAGAAAAGATAATTTAAAATTAAAGAGTTCTATTAAAATTTCTTAATAATTTAAATTGAAAAAACATCTATTTGAATATTTGGATATTAGTATTTCAGAAAATATTAATTGAAACGCAGAAAATATCAATTGGAATGCGAAAAAAATAAATTTATTTTCAAAAATTAATTGTAATTGTAATGGTAATGGTAATGATAATGGTGATAGTAATAGTTATGGCAATGGTAATGGTAATGAAAATGGTAATGGTAATGGTAATGGTAATGTTAATGTTAATGGTAATGGTAATGGTAATGGTAATGGTAATGGTAATGGTAATGGTAATGGTAATGGTAATGGTAAAGGTAATGGTAATGGTAATGGTAATGGTAATGATAATGGTAATGGTAATGATAATGGTGATGGTAATGGTAAAGGTAAAGGTAAAGGTAATGGTAATGGTAAAGGTAAAGGTAAAGGTAAAGGTAAAGGTAAAGGTAAAGGTAAAGGTAAAGGTAAAGGTAAAGGTAAAGGTAAAGGTAAAGGTAAAGGTAAAGGTCAAGGTAAAGGTAAAGGTAATGATAATGGTAATGGTAATGGTAATTATAAAGTTAATGTTAATGGTAATGGTAATGTTCATGTTAATGGTAATGATAATGGTAATGATAATGGTGATGGTAATGGTAAAGGTAATGATAATGGTAATGGTAATGCTAGTGATAGTGGTAATGGTATTGATAATGGTAATGGAAATGGTAATGGTAAATTAATGGTTATGGTAATGGTAAATTAATGGTTATGGTAATGTTAATGGTAATGGTAATAGTGATGGTAGTGGTAAAGGTAATGATAATGTTAATGTTAATGTTAATGTTAATGTTAATGTTAATGTTAATGTTAATGTTAATGTTAGTGTTAGTGTTAATGTTAATGGTAATGGTAATGGTAATGGTAATGATAATGGTAATGGTAATGGTAATTAAAAAGTTAATGTTAATGGTAGTGTTATGTTTATGTTAATTGTAGTGATAATGGTAATGGTATTGGTAATGGTAATGATAATGGTGATGGTAATGGTAAAGGTTATGATAATGGTAATGGTAATGCTAGTGATAATGGTAATGGTATTGATAATGGTAATGTTAATGGTAATGATAAATTAATGGTTATGGTAATGTTAATGGTAATGTTAATGGTAATGTTAATGTTAATGGTAATGTTAATGGTAATGGTAATGGTAATAGTGATGGTAATGGTAAAGGTAATGGTAATAGTGATGGTAATTGTAATGGTAATGGTAATTATACAGTTAATGTTAATGGTCGTGGTAATGTTTATGTTAATGGTAATGATAATGGTAATGGTATTGGTAATGGTAATGATAATGGTTCTGGTAATGGTAATGGTAATGATAATGGTAATGGTAATGCTAGTGATAATGGTAATGGTATTGATAATGGTAATGGTAATGGTAAATTAATGGTTATGGTAATGTTTATGTTAATGGTAATGGTAATGCTGATGGTAATGGTAAAGGTAATGATAATGTTAATGTTAGTGTTAGTGTTAGTGTTAATGTTAATGTTAATGTTAATGTTAATGTTAATGTTAATGTTAATGTTAATGTTAATGTTAATGTTAATGTTAATGTTAATGTTAATGTTTATGTTTATGTTAATGTTAATGTTAATGTTAATGTTAATGTTAATGTTAATGTTAATGATAATGTTAATGTTAATGTTAATGTTAATGTTAATGTTAATGTTAATTTTAATGTTAATGTTAATGTTAATAGTAATAGTAATGTTAATGATAATGGTAATGGTTATAATAATGGTGATGGGAATGGTAAAGGTAATGATAATGGTAATGGTAGTGATAATAGTAATGGTATTAATAATGGTAATGATAATGGTAATAGTAACGGCATTGATAATGATTTTGGTAATGGTAATGATATTGGTAATGTTAAAGGTAACTATAATGATATCGGTAATGATATTGGAAATTGGAATGGCAACAGCTATGGTAGTGCTAACGGTAATGGTGGGTGTCCATTCTTATATATATTTCGATTTTTTTTTTATTTGAACTGATCAGTATTTCATTTAAATAATTTAGAGTTTCAATTGATTTTTTTAGTTTCAATTGATCTATTCTGAATTTTATTTGGTCGTTTCTGAATTTCAATTGTTATATTTAGTGTTTCGATTGATATGTTATAAATTTCACTTGATATTTTCTGAATTTGAAATGTAGTTGTGAATTTATTTGATTTTTACTGAATTTTAATTAACATTTTCTTAATTTAAAATGAAATTTCTGAATTTCAATTGATCAATTCCGAATTTTAATTGATCTTTTTTGTATTTCAAATTTAATTTCTGAATTCAATTGATGTTTTTCGAATGTAAATTTAACTTTTCTAAATTACGAGTTTATTTATAATTTTCCATAATTGCCAGCAAATTTTTTGGGATATTCAATTTTTAAAAAAGAACCTTTCTAGTAGAAGAGATAATATTTTGATTGCTGTAAGTATCTTTTTGTAGAACTAGATATTTATTAATTCAAGTAAAATATATATAAGCTATTATAGAATGGAAGGGAACTTTAATTATTAAATTAATGAATAATATCGTGCGAGGCAAACACGAGGTGCAAAATGAATCAGTCGAAAAAATAAAAAAGCTTAGCTTCTGGGAAACGGGCCTTAATTTGATTTTGATGTCGCCTGAGTATCCCCTGGCTAGTATTCATTTCTTATGGTATCTGAAATCCAGGATGGACCTCTGACAAAATTCTTCACGAAAACACTACTTCTTAGGCCAACCCTGCAGTGAAAAATCTTACTAGTAATGAATTTAACTAGTTAAAATTAAATTAGTAAAAAAATACTACATATTAAACTAGTGAAATCTTACTAACCAAAAAGTTACTAGATAGGTTTATGTATGTATTCCAGCTAGATAAAAAATGCAAGCTGTTTTACTAGTTATAAAAGAACTATTCGCTTAATTTATAGTTAACTAACTAGTCGCATTTTGACTAGTTAAAAAAATATCAATTGTTTTCTAGCTCATAACTTAGTATTCATAAATGTACTTGCTTCCTTGCTAGATTCAAACTCGCTCGATCTGCATAAATTTGTTAACATTAAATACATTTCATTTTTCGTTGTAAAAACAGTATCAATTAGGGATGTGACGGATGCCATTTTGCGGATGCAGATCTGTAAAGAGCCTACCTTGAGGATGCGAACGTTTTCAATGAAATTATAAATTTGTTTTTTGTAATTGTTAACATTTATTTTTTTAAGTAAAAATCTTTTAAAAAAGCAGTCTGGTTCTATTTGTTTCCAAAAATGCATTTTCGAAAAAACCCTGTTTATCTTATTTATGCCGCCGAGATTGGAAAACATTTGTAAGATACTTTTTAAGTACGCGAGTCCAGATGGCAACAAAAATTTTACGTAAACGCGTTTGTCTCGAAACAAGGCTTTTCAGCCTCGTTGACGGTATTACAAAAAAACTTTTCAAATGATCGGACTAAAATTCTAAATATTATTGTAGATATGTGTATTTAGTACAATTATATATATTTATTATTATTTAACCTTTTTTGATGCCACCTAATATAAAAAAAGGTTAAAAAGTATTAAAAATTGCGCCATCTTATTTTGTTTTTGCCCAAATGTGGAATGAGTGTTTCAATATAACTTAAAAGTTTAAATAAAAGTTCATTTTTTAACCTTTAAAAAATGTTATTGTATTACTACTAAAATAAAAAAAATCTTAATTTATATTTTCTTCCATTTAATTTTAACTGTGTTTTAGTTAAGCATTTTTTCATATTTTCCGACTTAAATAAAATATGTTAAATATAACGGTAAATGACTAGAACAAAACTAATACTAGCATACAACTAGTATGAAAACTACTAGAACTGAACTGGCTATAATAATACTAATATGAAACTGGTCAATATTAAACTAGTACTTAACTAGTTAAAAATATACTAGCGCAAAGGTGACTCAAATCAATGTAAAAGCATTTGAACTGAAGTAGTACTGGTATTTTTTGACCTAGTACATTTACTAGTATTTTAACTAGTTGGCTACACTGCAGGGAAATGATCTGGAGCCTTCTTTCATGTCAAAGCTTGTTATAGTGAAGGGCATTAGTGGCAGTAAACGAAAAAAAAAACCGAACGATATTTTAATGTACCTCACATGGCATGAGTTTTCATTCAGTTGCGTATATGTGCGTTTCAAAACATTATTTTTTGGTGAACAAAATTAAACAGAAACATAATTTAAAATTAGAGCATAATGGTGAAACAAATTTAAATCGAAACAAACCTATAAAAACGAGCTCACATTGAAAGTCGGGCAAGTAAAGAAAAAGTGCAAATTGTGATCCTTAAACCATTATTTCTGCTAACAACTTTTTCCTACTGTAAAAATAGCTTCAGTCAAACGCAAAACTTAAAAAAAAAAATATCTCGATAAGTGAATTAAACAACACTGGCAGAAAGGCAGATCGTGATAGACTGTTATTTAAAAGGAAAATCCGAGCGACAAATTTCACAAATCGCCTTAAAAAGTAAATCAACAGTGCACGATATAATCATGCCTTATACACAAGATAAGAGAATATGCAATAAAGAACGTACAGTAAATAAAACAGTGCACGATTTAATCACGCCTTATATACAAGATAAGACAATATGCAAGAGAATAAACTTTGGAGCTAAGATGAAAGGTATTTTTTAAGAGAAATAAAAAAGACCTATTTGTATTTGTACTAAAACTAGAGGTCATGTTAAAACTCAATTTGAAAAAGAGAAACTCAGAAACAATTTGAAGAGTTTTGAATAGAAATGTTTAAATTGAAGAGTAGCACGAAAAAAGCACTGTATTAGAAAGAAAAATGTAATAGAACACCCCGATTTCGTGCATGAGCATATGACCAAAATACTTTCTATTCTAGAGCAAGGTTAATAAAACAGAAAACATTAGGATCCTCAGCACTTTGAAACAATAAACTTTTAGTACAGGTTTTGTTTACCGATGAGAGTTTATTTAATTTATATGGTTCAGATGGAAAGCCAAAAACCGAATGAAGAATTTTGCAATAGAAATTCTAAACATACGATTAAGCATGGTAGGGGATCAGTCATGGTTTGGGGCTGCGTCTGGTATTGGAAGGATTAATTTTATTGAAGGTATAATGGACAAAAATATGTTCCTTGACATTCTCATGGCGCAAGTTAAATAAAGTGCGGGAAAATAAGGAATAGCAGACAATTTTTAGTTTTACCAAGACAATGACCTGAAACATACGACGCTCTTGGTAAAGAATAGTGTACTTAATATTTGTCCCAATGTCATAAAAACAACCTCACAAGGCCCAGATTAAAATGTTATAGAACATCTATGAGATTAACTTGAATCCTGAGTGCAGTATCAGAGTTGGGTAACTAAAGATCCAATACTTAAAAAACGTATCCTAAGTGAAGAGTGGAATTAGATTGGAGCTGAAGTTTTTAAAAATTTGGTTTCACCCACTTCAAAAAGGCTGCAGAAAGTCATATAAGAAAAAGGATTGGCAACAAAATATTAAATTCTTAGTTTTAGCATTGAATTCCTTATCTGCCCGACTTTCAATGTGAGCTCGTTTTCAAAGCTTTGGTTTGATTTAATTTTGTTTTACCGTTATGTTCTAATTTTTTAACTATGTTTCTCTTTAATTTTGCTCACCAATAAAGAACGTTTTAAAAAAAATGTATATTGCAATATTCTTCATACATTTTCATTTCTGAAATCAGTATTAATGTTGGCCTAGGATATTTTCACGTAGGCTATACTGTCTCTTTTTGTCTCTCTGATACGGTGCAAGCGCTTGACCACAGATAAAATGTTTTCTTTCTGCTTTCATACTCTCTCAAACAACGCTTCTCATTCGATTATTTAGTGGATTATTTACGAAACAATTATATTTATGTTCAAGTATGCAAACTTGAATAAAACCGAATAATGAGCGCCGTAAGCAATGCTATACAACATCTGTTCTCTCAAATCAACGCTTTACTACTTTAGCGAACGCAACGTTAGAGTTTCTTTTCGTTCACTTACTAGTAGTGCCATTGGACTCTTGGGCTGGCGTCCTTGTTACAATTCAGGCGGAGATTTTCCAGTAACTGGATTGGAGAAGACCTAAAAGTACTTAAAAATGTTAGTAGGGTTTCTGTCTTACTAATTCAATCTGCTACGGCTTTTTCCCATGATTGCGTTATTGTGTGAAAGTTGTGCTCGACTTCGCCATAAGAAGCAGGATGAAAGAGAGTGGTAGTTAAATGCCGTAAGCCACGCCTAATGCAGAACTCTTGCAACTCAGATTCGATTAATTGACGACCGTTATCGGTAACAAAAATATCTTTGAGTGCTTGAATAGTAAAAATTGCTGTAGTGTTATTCATTTTGTATACATATGGTTACTCTAAATAGCCTTCTATACATATCAGCCACATTGCATCCAGAAATGGTCCTGCAAAATCCAGATGAATGCGCTGCCAAGACCGATCTGCTAGCGACCAGTATTAAAACTCACGTGCTAGTGAAGCAGTGCTTCGCTGTTGCCAACTATTGCCCAATGTCCTTCATAGAATAAATTAAGAACCGGAACTTGTGCTTTCTTCAGAATGACAACTGGAGTGACGTCTACTTGAAGCAATACACCTCCGCTCTCGAAACTTAAGGCATACCGGGGTATAAAATACGGTTTTAAATCCTGGATCTCCTTAAAAAGCCTTTCAGGCTAGCCTTCTTGAATAAACTTGCATAACCTCTTGAGAACAGAATCTTTCTCAGTCATTTTCTTCAAACGTGATGCATTTAATGGTAAATGGGCAAGTTGCTCTTCAACATCCAATTGAAAACAAAAATCTTTATCGAAGTCAACATCAGGCTCTTTGAAAGGCGTGATTTTCAGTGGACCTGTACTGAATCTGGTAGCGATAATCCATTATAGTCAGTGCATGCCATTGAATACGCTACACTGATAACAATTAAAGCTGCTTGTCCGGGTTGAATATAAAAAACAATGGCTTGTGATCCGTTAGCAATGAAAAAGTGCGGCCGTAAAGATATCGGTGAAATTTCTTTCAAAAGTATCCAAAGATATCTAAGCGCTTTTTTCTCTGTTCTCGATCATTTCAGCATTTTTCACTTAACTTTTGTTTAAGAAAGCTTGTGGTAACATTCCTTTTGCCACTTTACCGAAAACTTTATAACAAAACTGTTTTTTTAAGGATGAAGTCTGGTGTTCTAACCTGATTTTTAAGGCTATTATGGGAAACATTTAAATTTTTTATATCTTACTAGCTGAAACCCGGCGCGTTGCTGCCACTCTCCCTATTCAAACGCCCATAAAATATTATCAGTTAAACACCATGTCTAAATTGAGGTCGAATACTGAATTCTGAGACTGTGCGACCTATATCCACAAAGCTATTCGATATAACAAATTTGGGTTGTATAGGAAGTGCCACTCTCTCTTCATCACCGCTAATAGAATGTAATCAATTAAACTGGATGTCTACATGGAGGTCGAATACCGAATTCCAAAACTGTGCGACATATAACTCCAAAACTATTCGATAGCACAAATTTTGATTGTATGGGAGGTGCCACTCTCCTTTTCCCTACGCCCATAAAATTTTAGCAATGAAACTGCATGAGTACATTGAGGTCGAATACTGAATTTTGAGGCTGAGTTACCTATAACTCCAAATCTATTCGATATCGCAAATTTGGGTTAAATTGGAGGTGTCACGCCCCCCCGACAAACTCTAAAAAATTTTATCAGTAAATCTGCAAGCGTAAATTTTGGTCGAATACTGAGTTCCGACGCTGTGCGACCTTGAACTACAAAGCTATTCGATATCACAAATTTTCGTTGTATTGGAGGTGCCACTCCCCCTTGATCAACGCTCATAAAATGTAATCAATGAAACTGCATGTGTACATTGAGGTCCAATACTGAATTCCAAAGCTGTGAGACCTATAACCCCAATGCTATTTGATATCTCTAATTTGGGTTAAGTAGGAGGTTTCACGCCCCCTTGTCGTACGCCCATAAAATGTAATTAATGAAACTGCATGTATAAATTGGGGCCGAATACTGAATTCTGACGCTGATATTCAATATCGCAAATTTACGTTAAATGGGAGGTGCCACGCCCCTCTTACCAATGAACATAGATTGAATCAATGAAACTGCATGTGTATATTGAGGTCGAATACTGAATTTCGGCGTTGTACGACTTATAACTCTAAAACTATTTGATAGCACAAAGTTGGGTTGTATGGGAAGTGCCACTCCCCTTTGCCCTACGACGACAAAATGTAAGTATTGAAAATGCATGTATAAATTTAGGTCGAATACCGAATTCTTACGCTGTCAACCTATAACTTCAAAGCAATACGATATCGCAAATTTGGGTTGTAAGGGAGATGTCACGGCTCCCTGTCCAACGCCCATAAAATAAAACCATTGAAACTGCATGTGTAGATTGAGGTCAAAAACTGAATTCCAAAGATGAATTCCTATAACTTCAAAGCTTTTCGATATCACAAATTTGGGTTGTATCGGAGGTGCCCCTCCCCCTTGTCCACTCCCATAAAATTTCATCACAGAAACGGTACGTCTAAATTGTGGTCGAATACCGAATTTCTAAGCTGTGCGACCCATAACTCTAACTAAAGCTATTCGATAACAACAATTTTTTATTTATATGTGGGAGGTAAAAGGGGGTGTGGCATTGCCCCTTAAACCATCTCGTACTCAAAGCAAAGCGTACTTACAAAATTTGAGCTCAATCGGACCAATGGTTTCGAAGTATTTTGATATTTTCTTTAAAGTAGGCGTAGATGAATTGTGACCACGCCCATTTTTTCAAAGTTAACTATAGTTATCATACTTATTTACCAAACTTATCAACTTATTTACCAAATTTTAATTTCATACGACCAAAACCGTCTTAAATACAGCATTTTTATTGATTTGTGGGCGACAAAAGGGGGTGTGGTACAAAACCTGCAAAGATACACACATGCAATTTCTTATGTGCACCCTCCACACAGACCCCAATCACCCCTGAAAATTTCATTGAAATCGGGCAAGCCGTCTAGGAGGAGTATGCGAACAGGAAGTTTTGCCACTTAATTTTATATATATAGATATCAAAACAGTGGGCGCAAAAGTGGGCGTGGTCAATTTTTCTTTCAGTAAACACTTAAATTGGATTACTACGAACATTTGAAAAAAAAATTATCCAAATCGGTCCAGCCGTTTTCCGATTTTAGATAAATTGAAAAAAGTGGGCGCAAAAGTGGGCGTGGTCAATTTTTCTTTCCGACAAAACTTAAATTGGATTACTATGAACATTAAAAAAAAAATTATCCAAATCGGTCCAGCCGTTTTCCGATTTTAGATAAATCAAAAAAAGTTGGCGCAAAGTGGGCGTGGTCAATTTTTCTTTCCGTAAAAACCTAAGTTGGACTATTACGAACATTTTAAAAAAAAAATTATCCAAATCGGTTCAGCCGTTCTCAACTGATGCAATTACCAACGAACGACATTTGATTTTTATTTATATAGATTATTGGCATCTTTAACTGTACAAAATGAACACCTAAAAAAAGGTGTGTTACTGGTCCAGGTGATTACGGCACTTAAAGTCATCTGTACAGCAATAAAAACATTATTGTTCTATAGGCTTGTCATTCTGGCAGGCAACAAATGACAAATTTTTGAAAATTGCGTTTTCTTTTGATGAAAATCGGTGTGAAAAGTAGGAAAAAATTATTAAAAATAAACAATACTAGGAGAAAAGGCTGGGTTGTGAACCGGGTTTTTTTTCTAACTTTCCACATAAAGGTATCGAATAATCCAATATACCGTTGGAAAGGTAAAAAAAAGAGGCAAGTCCTTATGCAGACATATTAGTGTTTTGATGAATATTAAGCTCTCTACGGAAAATTTTCTAAGGACGTTATTTTTGGCTCAGCCAAAAAAATGGCTGGTTTGTGAACCATCTGAAAAATCCAAATAAATGTCTGAAAATACGAATTCAATCACCCATAATTGTATAATAAGTAAAGATTTAATTTATTCAGAAGGCCTCAAGAGGCAAAACAAGTTTTTTTGACGCCACTTAGACCAAAAAAACGAAATGAATGGAAGTATAAATTTTTGAATCGAAGCTTTTTACGCCTCGTTTTGTGATTTAATTGAGTGAAATTTCAAAAACGACACTTTTTTCCATACACCTTTTTCTTAGAATTGTTTTTGTTTTTTTACTTACTTTACAACAAGAGGATATAAAATTAAAAATATTTATGTGATTTTTTTGTTTTTGACCAATTTTTTGTTTTTCTGTTTGGATGTTATTATAAATTTAGGCTATTTTGGTCACTTTTTTTATACAAAAAATATAATCTAAAAAATATTTTTCATAGTTTACCCAACGTTTCGGAAGCGGCTATCTTCCTTCATCAGGGGTGTTTTTGTATGTTTTTTGTTAATTACTAAAGTAAATTTTTGTTAGTTAAAAGTGTTGAATGTTGTCCAAGGAAGAGTGCAATAATTTGTAATGTAACGGTAATCTAAATGTAAATATCTTATTGTTTTTATGTTTATTTTATAAGAAAACTAATTGTGACTTTTTTCGTAGAAAAATAAAATCAAAAACACCCCTGATGAAACTATGAAAAATATTTTTTAGATTATATTTTTTGTATAAACAAAGTGACCAAAATAGCCCAAATTTATAATAACATCTAAAAATATTTATTTTTTAGTAAGCAGTGAGAACTAAACTTGCACCATTTAGATCGAGAGTTCTACACACTAAACACTACTCCAAAACTCTTTGTATCATGATGTGATTCATTCAGTACTAAGTATTAACTGAAACTATGTTGGAGTAGATGCCATTAATTTATTTAAGGGATTGTGCATTAGCTATCCTACATATTCTATTGTGAATGCGTAAAGCTATAAAGCTATAATGATACAATTATTGATCAAATACTACGTTTTCATGGCGAGTTAAGTCGGGGTTGACTCGGGATTAACTTCCCATGGAAACGCGAGCTGAGTTCAATTTCGTTAAAACGTAATAAAAAGCATTGTTTATTAGCTATGCAAACAACAAAAGTAGCAATGTTCCATTGAACAGGTGGAAAATTATCACAACATGCTAATTGTTTTAGGTGTAGATTTTAATTCGAAGGCACTTAATGTTCATAGGCACTTAAAACAAGGCCTGTGGTTTAGCGCTCGAAAATTTAAGGTGTTTTTAGGTTTTTTTTAAAAAGTTAACTAATTGAACAACGATATTTAAACTTTTATATGAAAGCAGCTATAGCTAGCACTAGAAAAAAGATATGCAAAATTGACAGAATGACGCGCTTTTGAAAATTAAGTTTTTCAAAGAGCTTGTTTTTTACCGGTTATTAAGTATACGATGTTTTTTAAATAAAACTTTGATTCTAGCTCCAGCGATAGCCACTGATGTTATGAATAGCATATTGAAATTTCAGATGATTCGGCTGAATAGTTTTTGTTTCTTCTACAAGAACATGCCGAAAAAAGTAGTTTCGCGATAAATGACTATAAAGAGAATGAATGTAGGCGAAACACTGTGGCTCGACACCTACTAAAACGGCTGTAGTAGTGAAAATAACTTCAGAAAGACTATACTTTTGAAATATAAAAAAAATCAATTTCATAATTATTCTAGGCCTTCACCAATGTTATTTTGATAAATATAATTTGCGAATGATAAGCGATCCAAATATTTGCACAACACGATTAGAACAACTATTGATGCAATATTTGCTAGAAATATCGATGACATTACATCTATATAATATACGTTTGATATTTTAGATATAAAAAACCAATAACTTCATTAACATTTACAAAGATAATTCAAAATTTGTGTAAAATAATAATGTAAGGTATTAACATTTACTGGTGGGATTATTATTTTTTTTTAGTTAACAATATAGTATTTAAAATTTTTCAATTTAAAATTTTTTTATTCAAAAAACCATTTAATTATCTCTCGTGTGTCCAGCGACGCATTTGTTTTTTATTTTATTTTCTTCATCTTCATCCAAATCGGTGTCGCAATGTTTGCATGTGAATTACGATCGCTTTCTCATGTTGGCCCACTTCAAGTGAACAGGCCGGCCATTTTTGCTGTACTCGATGGTGATTTTGGGGGTCAGTTCTTGAGACAAAATAAAGCAAAAAATGGTGCAAATATTAATATCTTCACCAGATGGTTTTTATGCTTCTTTTGCCTTGCTACACTTGGCTGGTGCTTGTTGTGCCTTCTTCGGTGCTGCTTTTTCTGGCGGTTCTGACATTTCTGCTGCTTTTTCTGCTTAGGATTATCCATTTAGGCTGAAAAAGTCAGCTCGCATCTCTCCATTGCCTTTCGGCCACGTTTCAATGGTTTCTTTGAGGTGGCTGCTTGTAATAGTCCAATTTTGTTGAGAAGTCATAAAACCTGGTGCTTCCTGACGATATTCGATAGTTCTAGTATAAATATACTACGAAAAATGGATAGTTCATAACCCAGCTACCACAGTGGTTCACAAACCAGCCAAGACATTTTTTTGAAAACATCAAAAACAACGACATTTCCAATCATAATACGACATAACCAAATATTGGATCATAAAAGAATCAAAACACTAAAGAAAGATGCATTACACTCACCTTTTTGGAATAATTTAACTCACTAGGATAGCACTTTGAAAAAATCAAAAAGTGTTTGCAACAAATTTTCGAACACGTTGATCGACCTGCCGCAAGCAATACGTCTGTACACTTCGATGCAACTGCAAAAATTGAATCATGTCAAATGACAAACTTGACAGTTGAAAAATTGGTGATATGTTAATAAGGAAAAGAAAAATAAGTACCTACTACCCAGCCACTGGGTTCACTACCCAGCCCTTTCCCCTACTACCGGCGAGAGCCATTAGCGTGTAGAAAAACGTATTACAATTTTAGCTGAATCGGCTTAAAAGAATTTTAAAACACTCAGGCTGATCAAAAAAACGTCGTTTCGATAAAAACTAAAATATTAAAGTTTTAATAATAAGCAACGAACAATTGTGCGGCGCTCTCGACTATGTGCTATAACTTCGTTAGTATACTCTTAATATATTGTACTTTCAAAATACATAAAAAACAATCGATTTGTTGAAACTCGAACACTAGACTTCATCCCTAAAGGTTTGTAGCTCAGAGTCAAAAATTAATCAAGATATTTACTCATTTTTATGGTGATATCTCTCCAACCATTAGAATTTTCACTTAAGTAAAGTCAGCATAGGTTGCAAATAAAAAATTAGTTCCACATGGCGTATGAGTGATGTGAAATTATTTCGAAGCATTGAAATCGGCCGAGAAATATGTGACTTGCCAAAGTTTTCGAGACAATTTCAAAAGATTTTTTCATATTTATTTGTTCAGCAAAGTTGTTGGCTAAAAAACCAAAGTGAAAATCCTTATGATTCCAGAGTTATCAACATGAAAATGAGTGCAATTAATCTTGAGTAATTTTTGATTCTGAGCTATAAATCTTAAAAAAAATTCTCTAAAGTGTTCGGTAAAGTGGCAAAACGAATGCCCTCACGATATTGCTCATACAGTCAATATTAATTTTACACTGCTGCCTAGTTTCTTTTGCTTCGCATTTTGGCGATCGAATCATTACCAATGATTTAGGTGAGTAAAACAAGTACTTTGTTTGAATTTGAAAGATTTCCATTGAATGAAATAAAAATTAAACAAATTCGTTTGCTTTTAAGACGTTAGTTCACGAGTTAAACCCAAAAAAAGTTATGTAAAGTAATGAATTTCTTAGACCTCATTAAATTTCGTTCATGATGATGTATCTCGCAGATTTTTCCACGATTTTTTGGATTTTTTTTAACAAAAATAGAACAAAAAAATGAAGCGAAAAATTAAGTTACACCTATATAACAAAATTACACAGACAGTCTTAACTGTTTAAATGGCTGGCAAAAGAAAAAAAAATTGAAACCTCTACCTTTTTTTAAAAAAAATAACAGGACAAAAATTTGTATAGCTATTTTTAAGCAATTTTAAGCCCGTTTTTGATGATTTAAATGAAAGTCGGACTATTTTTGCACTAACAATTCCAATCTTTTGATCCAGATCTTATGTTTCAGCTTATTCCATTAGAAAATGCTGGTGAAGCAAAAAAAACGCCTTGTCATTTTGGGGTGATTTAATGAGCATTGATTATAAATCCAAGTTATTCCACCTCAGATTGCATGAAACTGCATTTGGATTTACGACACATAAAACCATTGTCTTTAAAGCATATAAAACTTGCTCCGCATTTGCGGTAAGCAATTCAACTGACGTGCCACTAAGCGGAATACCTGCAATCACATGCTCAAACACCCGTTTGAAAACTGCAGGCGCGCTTTGAAAAAGTTCCTCAAACCGAATAAAAGGATACTTATTTATGCCATGCTGTGCATTGACCACTTTAAAATCCCCACATTTTTTAATAAGGCCATCTTGGCTTGGCACAATGACAATGGCGGCTGACCAGATGCTTAAATTAAGTGGTTTTCATAAAATCCATAACCTACACGGTTCAAAATTTTGAACTAAATTTTAGTCCAGTGAAAATGTTATTGCATTTTTTTAACATTTAAAACTCTACTGTACTAAAATGTAAACCAAAAGCAATATTACAGCTTTTCTTTCAGCTTTTAGGTTTAAACTTAAGTATAAACTAAATATAATAGCGCTCTTTTTAGCTTTTTGGTTTAAATTTAAGTACAATTCTCTATTATTTTTTGTTTGTGAAAGTTTGAAAATCTTAGTGAATTGGGACACCAAATTGGATACGAACCCGTAAAAATTGAGTCTGGCAATGCTAATACTCAATATTAGGTGATTCGATTCATAAGTTTGTTTATTGCTTATGTAACGTAAAGTGCAATATCCCAGTGGTTAGACTTTTAAATTTACATACTGAATGTCGTGGGTTCAAATCTCACGTTGTTTTTTTTTTTCTTAAAATTTTTGTTTTTTTAAATATTTTAAGCCAAGCCTGTACTAAATTTAAAACCAAAGCTGTATTTAAATCATACTTTATTATTTTTTTTTTCAAATACTAGATTTCAAACCACAGCTGATGTGAAATTATATGTATGTAGTACAGAAAAGTTAAAATTTTAATACAAGATTTCTAACCGTGTACATCTACCAGGCGCTGTGCTTCTATTGCAGTTGCATTCGATTGGGCAAAAGGTGAAGGGTGCGTTTTAAAATATTTGGGCACAGAATTTTGTCTTAGATGTAAATGTATGTTCACAGAACTACAATGTCGTAACGTGCAGCTAAACACGGCTGTGAGCTTCAGCGATAAATCTTCTTTAATGCTCAAATTTGGCGCAGAAATAGCATTCTCGTTGCAATGGTGGTTGCTTAACGTTTGTCACAAGTAATTAAGTTAAGCCTCAGCATTGACAGAACCTAATACTTCCTTTTTAAAACTTTGTTTTTAATTAGTATTGATGTATGCTCCATTTAAATTTTATGTCACTTACTCGTTTAAATATTTTATATCACTAAGAAGTTTCTACAATCTTAAATTAATATAATTTTTAACGGTAACAAAAACGTTTGTAGATCATCCCATTATTACTCCTAATTATAAAACAATACAAGATACATAGATACCATTTTCATAGATGTGAACATAGACATTTTACTTTATTTGCTTCATATCATCGAATCATAATTTTTTGTTTACATTTCAAGTCATCAACACACCAGCAACTTCTCATTCCAAAACTTAATCATTTAAAATTCAACAATATTCTTTGATCGTATCTCACAAATGCATTCCAAACGCAGATATGTCGTATTCTGCCAAATGGAGGAATTTCAAATGGATTCGAACTCGCGAAGCCTATCCATTAATAGTAAACCGATAGGAAGATAAACTAAGTTAATATCATAGGATAAAAACTATAAATGTATTGAAACTAAGCTGGAATAGCTTGAAAAAAATAAATACTTGAATGGAACAATAATTAAATAAAAGAATAAGTATGTGTTATAGCTATATTAAGTTAACTGAAGAAAAAAAAACGATTTGAATGCAAAAAATGTAAGGTGATGTAAGAAGAAAAAAAAAATACAACCAAAATAATTCATTTTTATTTCTAGCAGTAATGTTATTAGAATTTAAGTAAAATCAAATTTAATTCTTTTAAGATAAAACAAAAATGCATTTCAATCTTTATAAAAAGTTAGACAAAATAGCTAGTTTAAAGGATTTTTTTTTTTTTCTTAAAAAAAAGGGAAACAACACGACAAAATATCGCACACAAACAAATTTTTAACTTAACTTTATTTAAAACGTACAAAAGTTATACATTAAACAGAACAAAAAATTAATATAGGCAGCGGAAGACTTTAAAAATGTAATGAAAATAGGGAATATCTAAATGATAATGAAAATCACAGAATAATCAAAACTTTTCTTATTAAAATAGTAAACCTAAAAATCACAACAACATCACAAGATTAAGCTAATATCCAAACAAATATCCAAAAATACTTTCAAGAACATTTTCTACTGCACAGTTTATTCCATTGCCTATCGTCAGCATCGCTAAAATGAAGAAATGCATCAAATTTATTTACTTTTCTGACAATTTTTTACTGGAAAATACTGCAACTTTACTATTTTGTTTTATTATAAAATGCATTAGGTCGCTTTTTTGAGTCTCTTTTCTATAGCCGTTATTTGTTTTTTATGATTAAACAACACCAACTGTCTCAATGATTATAACTCTTTACTTTTCCTAAATTCAG
This sequence comes from Dichetophora obliterata, assembly GCA_963920525.1. Taxonomy (NCBI): domain Eukaryota; kingdom Metazoa; phylum Arthropoda; class Insecta; order Diptera; family Sciomyzidae; genus Dichetophora; species Dichetophora obliterata. The sequence continues at coordinate 91,973,601 of OY986437.1, forward strand.
GTCCAAAATAAGCAACTTAAAAGGAAATAACTTTAAAAGTTAAATAATCAAGGTCAACATACTATTAGTTTGGAGCTCGTTTTGAATACACACTCGTTTAGAACACGCTTAGTTTTTAATATTGAGATGTCATGTTACGTTTTAATAGCATTATGTTTCAAGTGAGATAAGATAGATAGTCAATTAAATTGAATAAATTTAAAACCATGATTGCGGTTTATTACGCGATTTTCCTGTGCAAAAACGATTTAAGTGAAAACTTTAGAAATATGTCACAAAAACTGCACTACGCAGAATGTTCGTTAAGCTTATTTGTAATAACAAAAACACCAATATTTGATATAATACTAGTACTTATTATTAGTTTTTAACAGATTTAAATTATTTTCGCTGCAAAAAAATAGTTTAAAATTTTTTCATTTATTTTGTATTAATTAAAATTAATAAAACAAGAGAAAAGCCCATTTTACAAACTTCTGGTTTTTTGATTATTTTGGAACTGATTACTTAAAATTGACTTCTTGAAAAACTTTAAATATGTTTCACTGTTTATGATGTTGACTAAAAAATATATTAGTATGGTGTAGATCCTCTCTTGGCTTTATCCTATATGGCATAGAGTCCACCAGTCCACCAGTACTTGAAGTACAATAGGCTGTAATTCGTCATTCCAAACGTTTCCTAAAGTGTAAATGAGTTTTAGTTTGCTCCCTACTTTGCGGTCAGCAACTATGCGTTTCATTAAATGCCAGAGATGCTCTATAGGATTTAAATCTGGTTAATTCCCTAGCCAATCTGACTTCGTCAAACACGTACATCACAAATTATTTCTGTGGTCACAAGGAATAATGACTAAACTCAAAATATCGTAAAAAAGCGATATTGAATTTACTTTATTTCCAATTTTTGGAAGTATGCAGATATCCATTTTTTGCCCAGAATTGATCATAACGGTTCATATATTTCAAAAAAATGGGTCGTAGTTCGTGCAATTAATATATATTTTTTTACGATACTTTGAGTCTAGTCGTTATTCCTTGTGACCACAGATTTATTAAGCAACCAATCTGAGATATAACTAACCAATTTAGCACGGTGCAAAGTCATCCTGAAAAACAATAGAAGTTGAATGCGCCAAATGCTCATCAAGTGCTGGAACTAGTATCGTCCTATTAACTTGCTCACACTTGTTGACAGTCATCGTTCCATATAGGAAATATAGAAGACCTTTCTTAATATATGAAAAGCATCCCTATACCCTCTGTCCTTGAAACAACTTCATCGTTTTCATGAGACAACTTTCTCTAGCAGATAACTTATCGCCAGTCATTCTGCGCCCAGTTTGCATACTTTTTTGCCCACTCCAACTAGTCTACTTTCATTTTTTTGGTCAGGAGCTATTTTTTTACAGGACATCTGCTACATTAGCCTATCTCTGGAAGCCTTCTGCGTACAGTTTTGACGCCTTTAATTCCGTCCGATATACCACTGCTCTTTTGAAGTGATCCTTTAAACTAATCTTTTTAATCAAGCTATCCGTCCGTTTGTCAGTGACTCGTTTGATTCCTGATTCTTTGGTTCTTTTCAAACACTTACCGTCAACATTTTATTTCATTAATTACCCTAATTTGAAATTTCACGACATGATCACCTTCTTCTACAAATGTAATAATTTTAACTTTTTCATCATGTGACCATTCAAATTTATATATATGTTTCCGCGGCATGTGTTTGTTTGCAATCAAAAATGTTTTGTAGGTTGCAAAATCTTATCAGAATTAATAACTTTGCTCTTTACATATTTTTGGAATATCAAAAGAAGCAATCCATTTTCCTATAGATAAAAAAAAATCTTCGATTTCTTATTCGATTCATTCAAAATATGACAGGGTTGCCAGTGGGTTCGTTCACATAAAAAAGTATCTTTTGAAAAACGCTAATAAGTTTTTATTCTGGTACATCTAAATTGATTTGATCATTTTTTTTACAAGCTCTATTCAAGAACTTTACTCTTATTTTGAATATTCAGTAATAGCAAAAACCTACTATATATGAGAAGTAACCATCGTTGAGAATAAAAATTCAATTACTACAGTTTATTAACAATCGTTATTATTGTGATGTTGTTAGCAACAAAAATGTAGGAAAAAATCAGATTTTTTTCAATTTACTGTTAAAAGTTAGTGTTAAAATTAATGATTTTAGATTTGGAAAATAATTTTTAAAAATCTCTTTTTTCAGTGAATTATTAACTGTACTTATTACTTATTTAGGCACAATATTGAATTTCAAGTCAAATGGTAATGACATGATATAAGAAAGCTTAAACCTAAAATACTAACCTTATTTCACTATACATTAGAATTACTCACGAGAAGTGAGTAAATTTTACGTAGATAGGTATTGTAGGGTTAAGTTACCTTAACCCATTTCCACCCACATACGAAATTACTGGCCCAAAATTTATGGAACTTCACCCAGATAATACAAATAATAGGGTCCGTTTTGAAAAAGTTTTTTTGAAAGTAGTAGTTACCATATAGCTCCTGTTCGGCACAACAAAAATTTTTTGTAATCCCTTGAAGGTTTTTCAATCCTTTAGATATTTTTTTTAAACCCTTTTTTATCGTTTTCAACAACAAAATAAAAAGATAAAAAATTATAATTTGATTTTTGTCTGGTTGATTTTTTTTATCGTCGCAAAAATTTGTTTTGCTTTTCTTCGGCGCAAAATCGAAAATCCAACTGACTTGAATGTCAAATATCTCTCTAAATTTATTTATATCATGATGATTCATCTTTTTTTATAAAACCAAATGATTTGATTTAAATCAAATTGGGCAAATATATTGGGCAAACCATTAGAGTGTAGTAATATTTTGTACAGCTTGTTTAGCACTAAATTTACGGGTGTTGATTAAATACATTTTTTACTGAAGTGAGCCAATTTGACTCATACAAAATTTGACTCAAAAAAAAAGTTTTTTGCAAAAAAAAAATTAGTTCCAACTAAATTGAAATAAAAGATTTATTATTTAAAACTTCATTGAAAAAATTTTTACTAATAAAATCTCTGTTTTTTAAATACATTTTTCGCAAACATTTTTATTGCATTTAGCACAAAAGCTCTTACATCTATTGCTCTTGCATAATGCTTGAAGTTGACAATTCTTCCGAACGTCAACAGCATGAATTTTCGACATAGGAACGGAAGTGTTCTCGGCAAGATTGATCATGAATTTTCAAGCATCAGCTTTCTTTCTTCTTTCTGAGAAGACCTTTTTTATGTAAGCCATAAACTTCATGTTCTTAAAGCAATTAAATGTTAAATCCTTTTATGAATCAATTTGGCTCATAGCCTTAAAAATAGGTATACCACATTCGAATATACGAAATGAGGGGGTCGTCGCAGGGGAGTACTCTATATTTACCTATACAGGGTTGTCAATATTCGAAGCGCCCATCTGGCAACACTGTAACTTTCCGCAGTGATGCCAAATCGACTAATGACATACCGCGTTTGAAGCGTCATTCCAAGCAAATGTTTACAATGGAACAGTACACGCCACGCGAACGCTCTAAAATTGTTGAAATTTACTTTCAACAAAACAAGTCAATAGTGAAAACTCAACTCAATGAGCGATGAAGCTCATTTTCAGTTGAACGGAACGGTAAACAAACAAAATTGCCGTATTTATGCCACTGAAAATCCACAAGAGATTCAAGAGGTACCTCTTCACGATGCAAAAGTCACTGTTTGGTGCGGCGTTTGTGCTAAAATGCTCATTGGGCCGTTCTTTTTCGAATATGATAATGGCCACAGAGTTACTGTCAATCAGGAGCGTTATCGCGGATATGATAAACAATTTTTTCATGCCAATCGTTCGTCGAAAGCGTATCAGGCACTACTGCTTTCAACAAGACGGCGCGCCACCACACACAAGCCGCACTACAATCGATTTTTTGAAGCAATTGTTCCCTGGCCGTTTGATGTCAAAAAATGGTGATTTCGATTGGCCGCCAAGATCACCAGATTTAACGCCTCCAGACTTCTTTTTGTGGGGTTATTTGAAATCAAAGGTTTACGTCAACAAGCCAAAGACCCTAGAAGAGCTGAAAACCAACATCCGTCAAGAAATAACCGCCATTCCCATCGAAATGTTGAAGAAAACCATGGAAAATGCTGTAAACCGGGCACAATATGTCGTAGAGGCCAATGGCGACCATTAACGAGATATCATATTCAAGAAATAATGTAAGCAAATCTACTTGAACCCAATTAAATGATATTCATGACGAACAGACAAAAAATTGTGGTTTCTTTGATTTATTTAAAAATAAAATGGGCGCTTCGAATATTAGCAGCCCTGTATTTCATTAGGTAACTAAAAACCAGCATACAGCCGTGGACATACAAATAGCACAATTGTCTTCAAAAACAAAAAACTTCATTTTTTATATCATGTACAGCAATAACAAAAAAAGGGGAGTACATTTTTTTTTAAATCAATGAGTTACAAGTTCAATACTAACAAAAAATATTAATTAAATTAAATAAAACAACTAAATTAATTCATAACTTGAGAAACAGTTCAAAACGCCTTGGACACATAAATAGCACATCGAAAAATAACCTGAAAATTTAAGTAAAAAATTTTAAAAAATTTAAAAAATTAAGAAAAAAGGGACTTACTTACTTAGTATTTTGTGCTATATCCGCTATTTTTTATCACTGCTTCACATCTACGATTCATACTCTCCACGAGCTTCTGACATCTATCTTTCGGGATAGAATACCAAGCATCTTGCACCCCTGCCCATAGATCATCAAAATTTTTAAAATTTTCATTTGAAATTACGACCTTCACATCGTTCCATAGGTTCTCTATGGGATTGAGGTCGGGACTTTGTGGTGGCCAATCTAAAACTTTGATTTTCTCCTTCTGAATCCATTCCTTTGTTACTTTCGCCGTGTGTTTCGGATCATTGTCTTGCATGAAAGTCCAATTTACTGGCATTGATTCATAAACAAATGGCTCCATTTTATTTTTAAGTATATCCAGATACTGAAATCGGTCCATTTTTCCATTTATTCGCACTATTGGCTCAACTCCATGCCAAGAAAACGCTCCCCACACCATTAGGCTTCCACCGCCATGCTTTATGGTCTTTTTGATGTATCTTGGATTTAGTGCTTCACCTTTTGGACGACGTACGGTTGTATTTCCATCAGGCCCCATTCTATTAACTTTAGTTTCATCGGTCCAGAGAACATTTTTCCAGAATTTTAGTTCCCTATTCTTATGAGCCTTTGCAAAAGTTAAACGATTTTTTATGTGCTTCTTTGACAGGAGTGGTTTCTTGCGACTAATGCGGCCAAAGAGCCCGGCTTCGTTTAAACGTCTTGCTACAAGTCTTCTGGATACATTGAGACCATATTTTTCATTTATTTCCTGCATTATAAGCCTTGGTGTCTTAAATGGTTCTTTTTTACTCATACGCACTATAGCTCTATCTACAGAAATGGTGGTTTTTCGTGTTTTTGGTTTTCTGTCTTTGTTTTGATGAAGATAGCACACATTTGTTTTTGCTAGTTGGATAGCATTATACACCATTTTTCTGGAACATTGCACAATTTCAGCTATTTCGGCGGGTGTTTTCCCATTTTTGCTCAAATTATGAATTATAGCCCTTTTTTCAGGTGTGCAGTGTATTCCGCGGCCCATTTTTATTTATTTAAAAAAAAAAATTGATGAAATCAATTGCAAATCGAAAGAACGAAAACAATTAACAAAATTTTTAAAAAACACGTGTAAGTCAAATTTATGCTATTTCTGTGTCCACTGCAAATCAACACTAACATAAATGAAAGAAAAGCACACATCACAAATTAAAAGATAACGGGAATTTTTGCAGTTAGACATCGATCATGTGATTACAACAAACAGTAGGATAAAAAAAATAGGACTGCGAAAAGTAAGCTACGAGTAATATTGTACTGTATTTTTGGTTGCAATTTGTGCTATTTGTATGTCCATGGCTGTATGTATTTACAAAATAATGTTTCAGTTTTAAGTAATATATATAAAATTTTAAATGGGTCTAATTGGCTCAGTCCGTAAATCTAGTGTTAAGGAGGTTTTTTTAATTTTTAACGTCACATTTTGGTATTTCTAAGACAGTTTGACATAACTTTGTGCAGCTAGTTAAAAAAGATTTTTATTTTTGTATTATTAAAATCACGTTTAAGTATTTCTTAGGTGTGATCCAATAAGGGGTCATTTTTTCAACTGGGTTATTTTGACAGCTGTTATGTGTCAAATGGCTTGTCCATATGACGTTTGTGTTCCGTATTTAATACGACTCAATCATGAATAGACTTAGTCCTCGACAACGTTTATTAATTTTAGAAACTTACTACCACAATCAGTCATCAGTAAGAGAATATTAAAGAGTTCTTCAACATCATTTTGGTCGTTATGGGGTCGTTATGGACGTTCCAAACCATTAAACCATCATTTAGAACCAATTGCACACTATTAGACAATCATCATTCAACCAGAGTGCATAGAGCCCGTAATTTGGAGAATATTACTGCAGTAGCAGAGAATGCTCATGAAAACCGTGAACAATCGATTCGTCACCGATCTCGAATTTTGTCGAGATTTGAAAATTGGACCCACAAAATGAACCATTTAAAAGCTAGTCATGGGCAACTTTTGAACGAAAAAATTTTCAAGCATTGAGTTGTAGGAACCGAACTATCATTCCAAATAAAGATTTGCATCAGTACATTGATTTTTATGTATTTAATTTAGAAAACAAAGTAGGAAGCTCTTATTGGATCACCCTTTATCACACTGGGTCTTACCAATAGTCCATTTAATTCCCTCTCTAAATTTAGTGTGTGCTTTTCTGATATTATTTCTATAGAATTTGTTGTCAAAAAACTTACACTAAGCTTAGAGTTGACATTAAAATGACTATTGGTAAGGCAGATTGTGCTATTTTGTACAAATAGTTTAGAAAGGTTTTTATTTAAAAATGTTTTTAAATCACATACATACATTTCTCTTAGGTAGTATCAATGAAATTTTTGTTTAAATAGGAATTTGAATATTAAAGTTTTTCTCCTTATTCCATTTATTTAACTTAAAATATGTTCCTGAATATGAGAAAATTTCATCACCTGTATGCCTTAAATGTGGCAGCTACACATAAAAGTGCAATACAACAACTTGACTTTTTGTCAAATCAGTTACAAAAGTTTGAATACAAAAACGCTTGCAAAAGATTCAAAATTATTTTAAAATAGTTGTTTTTATCTTAGGAGAAGAGAAGCTTATAATAAGTTTGTTTTAAATGAAAAAAATAAGCAATTTTATACGATTTACTAAGTCACATGATGTTTTAAAAAACTTCCTTTCCATCGAATTCTACGCCACCCCCCCCCCCCCCCCTTTTCAGTGTCGCAAAATCTATGAACGGCTTTTTTAAAATTTATTTCATATGTTCAAAAATTAAAAACATTTATATACATTACCTTTGACTCTATAATCAAAAATAAGAGTAATAAATATATATTTGAAAGTTTCGAACTTTCTTCTATGTTACCACATCATCAGATAAAGCTGTTTTAAGCTACCTATCGCCAAGAACAAAAAACACAAACACAAACTTTATATTGCATACTTTGTTTAACTATTTTGTCGGCTTCAATGTTATCCTCTTCACTGTATCTGCCTCATGTAGTTAGGTGTTTGAATTAAAAATATCAAATTATTTATTAATGTTCAATGTTTTTCTGTCTTCTTTCTTTCTTTCTTTCTTTTGGTCTCTTTCTTTCTTTCTTTATTACTTACTTAAATTGAACTTGGTTTTCCTTTGAATTGCCTTGTCTATGTCTAATGTATGTTATCCCAACAACTATAACAACAACTATAACAACAACAACAACAACTGCAAACAACAAAACAATACAACAACAATAAATACAACAACAAACTCCTTGCTGCCAACTTAACACACTCATACACCTATAAAACTAACACGCACACACACACTCATGTTTGCAATGTGTCTGTGCCTGGCTATGTTGCTAAATTTGATGAAACACATTTATAAAAATATTTTTTTAAAATCTGTTTATTATGCGTGTGTGTGTATGTGTGTTTATTGCACCAATAGGTCAAACCTGGGTCAAGGTATACGTTCCGGTTGCAGCATAGTGCCACTCACTGGACCCGGTGGCCTTCAACACTATGCTACGGCCGATCGTCGTTCGAGCGGCAGTCTTCGGGTAAGTATTGATGTCATGTCTTAAAATGACAACAGCTAAAACGATTTATATGTTAGATTTTTATACATTCTTAAGAAAAATTAGTGCTATCTCGTTCTATTGCTATTGAAAAATACACATCGAAACAAAAATACTTAAAAATATACCGTTAAAACTGCTCTATTCTTAACTCTAAAACAAAAAGAAAAAATCACAATTATCTGACGATTTTCTAAAAAATCTGCTACAAATCGAAGTTGCTCTACATACATATATATAAATATATCTGTCTCTTTCTTGGCTTGTATTGCAGTGTGAAGCTTTTGTTGTCTTTTACGTATCTTGTATCTACTAACTACTCGTATTTATTATAAAGTTGTTTTTTAAATCAAAATCTCTTGAATTGTAACAAATCAACTAAGCTAAGCGTTCGATGTTTAAAATACGTGCACAGCCTAAATTTATATTTACTTTATATAAACTATTTAGATTTTATTCATAGTGTCTTGAATTTATTTTATTTGTAACGATTTTTTTAATTCTTTTTCTAGTTTTACACCAAACACTATTTTTTTTAATATTGTTGGCTTTTAGCAAAAGTTGCATGTTTGTCTAAGAATCAATGTCAATACAATTACAAATACTTTTTTGAGACAAGCAGTTAAGCATATATGCTAGCAGCCCAGGTAATTTGTATACAACTGAACATGATATTACACTGAAAAAAAAACAAAAATCATTATCTGTCCAACGTACACAATCTAAATATGAAGTAAATGAAAAACAAATTTATGAAAATGTTAACGCTTTAATAAATATCCACATTGAAATTTTGAGTTTTCCTTTACCAGATTCCTTTTTAATTTAAGAAAAAACCTTTACGATATATTAAACTGAACACTTGAATATTTCCTTAAGTTCTCGCAACAGTCCCTCTATGAGAATTTCTACAAAAACTTCTGGTAATTTTTTAGTGGTCCCACTGTGTAATTGTAAGGAACAGAGGCTATATCCTCTTGCTATACCCTTGCTATATCCTCAGTACTCAAAATATTAAAAAGACGACCTTGACTATCTAAATGATGGTAAATAAGATGGCGTACTCCGTTTTTCGTCTATCAAGGCTGGATTAGCCAAGCGTAAGGTAACGTAGCGCGACGTTGCCAATTGTCAAGCTAAAATCTGTTTAATGATAAATGTGTACAAGTCGTTACCGAAATCGTAACGTGGCGTGACGCAGCGTAGAAGTCTGTAGAAAATAGATTTCTACGCAACATTACGATTTTTGGTAGTTCGACAGCTGTGTTACAAGCGAAAAAATTTGTTTAACTTCACTTTTTTGTAAATTTTAATACTATATAAGAAAGAATGCAATCTTTTATTGACGAGGAGAAGTAAATAAGCCTTCTAGAATAAAATGAGTGCCCTGCACTACGGCGCCTGCACTACGTTGGATTACGATTTCGGTAATCGCTTAACCTCGAGGCAACGTCGCACTACGCTACATCCGGCTGCGCCACCTCACGTTACGCTTGGGTAATCAAGCCTTCAGTCGTTCAGTATGTTTATTTTTACAACTTTTTTGTTATGACCGTTTTAAAAATAAGGTCTGTTTCGTACTAACTTGAAGTAAAGTTCGAGGAAAGTTCGATTATTAGAGAGTAGTTTGATTATCTGTCAAAATGAGAATTTTTATCAAAAAACACGGAAACGACTTCAAGTTAGTTTCAAAAAATAGAATTTTGCTTGAAATTATTAGTTTATTCTTATAAAATACACTTTGTACAAAATATATAAAGCAAATATGTTTGCATTTAATGATAAGAATAATTTTTATTCTACAAAGCATCAAAAAATATTGATCTAATAATTTGACAATCAGCTGCTTGTAGCTGGAAGTTCGTGCTCGAAGAAATTTTTCAAGTAAAGTTCAAGTAATTGTTATAAGATAGAGATTGACATTTAGCTTGTTCTTCTTCTCTCTCGAGCTTGAAAAATGTGCAGAGAAACGCTTTCAAGTAACTTTAAGTTACTTGAAGCGAGTACGGAAACAGATCTATACATAATTTTTTAGAAACTTTTTTAAAGAACGTAAAAATTATTTATATAAAACCTTCATATAAATAATTTGAACGCACAAGGTAAAATAATTATGGTTTTGGACTCATCTAAGTACGTGTGTCAACCACTTCTCTTCTTTCTTGCTGACGCTAGCTGGACGGACATGCTAGCTGGACAAAATTGAGAAAATAACTGTAAAAGTTGATGAGTATAAGTCCGAACAGAACCAATTTCCGTCGCGGCTGGTGGATTCGTTGGGAAACAGAATACATGAGTTTGCCGGGTGAATCCGTGGCGGAAAACGCCAGAATGGAATCTATTCTAATTTTTCTCTGGCGGCCGGCAGATCTCTCGCTGAGGGACATTAATGTTGCCATATTTTTGCTAAAGATTGGGTACGTTCAGTACTATTTTCATAGTTTTTACTACAATCTGACGTATCGGTTTTGTGTCTGTGTCACATTCATGCGAATTCAAAGCCAAATATAAAATAATTTGTGCCATTCCCACAATTAAAAGCAAACCTGATCCGACAACCGCCTCCGCTCCAATTCTGGATGAGTTCTCGAGATTGTCGAGAGAGGACCGCCCACCGTCAACCGCTTTGCTTCTGTTCGGGCTCTAATGATCTAAAAAAGACGGTATTAAGAATTGTTTTTTCACTCGATTATAAGGATTGAGTAATAAGAGCAATAAGAAAGTAAAACAGGTATTTCGTTTTAATTATTTTATTATGATCATCAGTTGAAAATAGTGCATTTTTCAAGACGCAAGTGCAGTAATGGAATTTCAAGTGGAAGGTATGAGATATAATAATCTTATTAAAAAAAATGTGAAAATGGATACATAGATTTGAATTTTTATAAACAGCCAGAAGCGCTATTTCACCGCTATAAGTTTTTATTTTGAAACTTCCAACAGGTGGAACTTATTTGACACCAAGCTAATTTTTCGGTTTATGTTTAATACGTGTAAATCCATCATTTTAAAACTGATTTCGGGCTTCGCACACGCTTGCTTCTATTTTATTAATTTTTTTTTTTTAGAAAACACATTCTCCATCACTAAATGGGAATTGTTTAAAATTTGGTGAAAATTTTCGAACAAACTTCCAAAAACCTAGGTTTAGAAATAAAAACTGGCATATCAAACAGGGGCACACAAGGCATAGCTGTCATACAAAGCACATTAAGTTTGGGGGTATCTAAGTTTCGGATGTGCCGCAAGCTAAAATCATTAACAATTAAAATAACCATTATGCGTGTAACAATTAAAAAATACTAGAAAATACATTGTCAGCTAGCATGTTCTACACGAATCACTGTGCGCCATTAGGAAACTCCAAGCTTTGTCGGGTTTTCATCTACTTGGTATTGCCAACAAAGATGCGGTCATCGCCTTCTTCGATGACTGCCGCTGGGTACCGAAACGAATATTTTCTTCAATGGAGCATCGTCTTTCATGTGCTGAACGTGACCTAGCCAGCGAAGGCGCTCGATTTTAATGCGCTTGACTATGTCGATGTCGTCGTACAGTTAGTTCATCATTCCAAAGCATTCAGTACTAGTCATTGACGCATATTAGTCCGTAAATCTTGCGAAGAATCTTTCTCTTGAAGGTTCCTAAAGTTTTCCATTTGAACTGTTTAACGTTCAGGCTTCACACAGAAAAAAATCATTGTAAAATCAACTAGAAACATAATGATTTTACATGTTTCCCCTATGATTTTGCTTCATAGAGATTTATAGTAAAATCATTGTGATTTTCATGTAAAAATCGCAACAAATTTTCGTGTTGAATCATTATGAATACATGTAAAATCATTATGATGGTCATGTTGAATCATTATGAAATTATGTAAAATCATTATGATGGTCATTTTGAATCATTATGAAATCATGTAAAATCATTATGATGGTCATGTTGAATCATTATGAAATCATGTAAAATCATTATGATGGTCATGTTGAATCATTATGAAATCATTATGAAATGCAGCTGAATCCTAACCTCAGTTTGATATAAAAAGAACTTCAAGTTGGTTTTATTTAGTTTTTTTTTTATTGAAAAATAAAATTAATACGACTTATAATTTCAAAACATACCTCAATTTTTCTCCAACTAAATAGTTTTTCTCGATAACGTGCACAAAGTCCTATGGGTGGTAAAGCTTCCCGTTTATATTCCTTAGACAAGTACCTTAAACTTTCCTAGTCAACTGAAGCTTCTGTTTCTATTGGAAAATAATACAGCATTTTGATATTATTTTGTTATAGCAACATAAGTCACATATCACATTACCTTGTTCAAGTGCGTCGAAGTTTATGGATTCGACTGCCACCACTTGTATTTCATTTTCATTCCACTTGTCTTACTTTTTCAGCTATTATAAACTATTTTAATTTTTAACGAAGCTACTTCTCGCGATAAAACTTCTAATGTGCTAGAAACAACGGATCTTCTTCAACACGTAAAATTTTTTTTACATGATGCAATAATAATTTTACTAGATTTCATAATGATTCAACATAATGTCATAATGATTCTACATGAAATCATAATGATTCTACATGCAATCGTGTTTATTAACTTTTTACATGATGCTATAATGGTTTTACTGGTTTTCACAATAATTCTACATGAAATCATAATGATTTTACGTAAAATCATAATGATTTTTATGTCGCTGCCACCATGAAATATAAAATCATGTAAAATGAAATCAACTATGCATCACAATGATTTTACTATGCAAAATTTTTCTGTGTGTTGTGATGCATAAAGTAGGTCAGGCATAAAAGGCGATTTCGATATTTGTTTGTCGAGACAAGAATTTGCTTCTCGATTGCCAGAGCTGTAAATGAATCAATCATTTGAAGATTGAATCATGAATCAATCACAACCTGACTTAAAAACAAAGATTGCATTCATTTTAACCTTAAATCATTAAGATTTAATTCTGAAAGCAATCATTGATGATTGCTTTAAGGTGATATTTAATTAATTTTGGAGCAATCATATTGATTTATATATTGAATGCATTCATTTGATTTAAATCAGAAAGGATTTCAATAATTTCATTTAAATCTGAAATGATTACAATTATTTGATTTAAATCAAAAAATATCAAAAAAGATTTAAATTATTTCATTTTAATCAAAAATGATTTCAATTATTTGAATTAAATCGCAAAATGAGTTAACTCTGGTATGGAATAAATAAGAAATAATTTTAAATAAACCTTAAAATCTTTTCAGTTAACAGTGAAGACAAAATGAAGACTTCAGTTAACAGTGTACGATGGAGTGAAAATTCACTGTGGGCAAGTCAAGACAACTCGTCAGCATGGTTTTGTTACTGGCAGATCCACTGTGTCTAATCTCCTCGACTTCACTACATTCTGCTTGAAATGTATTGATTCTGGTAGCAAGGTCAATTGTATTTACACTGACTTAAGTAAAGCTTTAAGTACATGACCACATTATCTTATTTTATTTAAACTAAAATTAATCGAATTTCGGAAGCTTGATCAAATCGTATTTCATGAAGCGATCTTAACAAATACGTTTCCGAAACTTGTTGTCTTCTGAATTTGTTGCAGAATCGGGTGTCCCTCAGGGAAGCCACCTGGGTCCACTTCTGTTTATTTTGGCTATTAATGATATTACTCACATCTTCAAACACTCTCATTTACTTATTTATGCAGATGATATGAAAATATACAGAACAATTGATTCTAGACTTGAAATCCTTTTGAGGTTTGGTGATCTAAAAATAATATGTTTTTAAATCCTGATAAATTTCAAACATTTTAATTTTTGATTACAAAATAAAAGATACTACTTTAAGGTTGCCCGCAGAGTAAGCGCCGAAGCAGACAGGCAGGCAGACAGGCACAGGAAAACTATGTGAACAAGAGAGGAAAAAGTTATTTCTATCTCGTTTCTTCGAAGGGCCTGCCTGCCTGCCTGCCTGCTTCGGCGTTTACTATGCGGGCAGCCTAAGTCGTGTAACTACCGTCAAAGACCTTGATATATGCATGGATAATTCAAAGTTGTCGCTCAGAATGCATATTGATAGCATTTGTAAGAGAGCATCTTCTTTGCCTGGTTTTATAAAGCGCTGGGCCAAAGAATTTTATAACCTAATAACAACTACAACGCTGTATTATTCAATTGTGCGACCTCACTTGAAGTATGTATGTCAAGTATGGTCCCTACATTACAATGTGCATGTTGATCGCAAAGAAAGAATCCAAAGACGTTTTGTTCGGTTTGCTGACACTTTTAATATTTAATTGAGAGAAGGAAATTTTCTGATATCATCTACTTTCACCAACTCATAATTAATGTATTCGTTTCTCAAGAACTTCTTTCCACAAATATATGATTTTTAATCCTTAAGGGGGGCAAACTTTTATATGTTTTTAAGAGTATTTGATCAACCTTTTTGATGGAGTTATTTTGCGGGAAGAATTCGCTACTGTGGGCTTATGAGAACTCCATAAATATAAATATATTTTGTTTCTTATAATACCATAGAAAAGGTTGATCCAATACTCTTGAAAACCTCTAAAAGTTTGCCATCCTTAAGGATTAAAAACCATATATTTTTTATAATTTTCACTGTAAACTCAAGTCTTCATGTTGTTACTAAAAAGATTTAAAGGTTTATTTTAAATTATTTCTTATTTATTCCATACCAGAATTAACTCATTTTGCGATTTACTTCAAATAATTGAAATCATTTTTGATTTAAATTTTTTTATATTTTTTGATTTAAATCAAATAATTGCCACACAGATTTAAAAACAAACATGATTTAAATCTTTTACAGCTCTGTCGATTGCCTACGGAGCACAAAGTAACACCTTTTTTTAAGAGATATCCTTCGTTTAAGGTATGACCTGCGGTTGAAGCCCACAAAAATAACGTTTTTTAAAATTGCTGTAGCTCAGTCGTTTTTCAATTAATCAACTTTGGGATTTTTTAAGTGAAAGCAGACGTAATTTTCTAACTTTTTCGGTACTTTATTATGTTTCGATGTTTTTTTATCCTCCCCTCCCAGAGCGATGAAAAAAGGGTACGTTAAAATGAGAAGACAAACGGGGTGTTGTTTTTCTTGATAACCAGATGTTGTATCAAAGTTCTGCGGGCGGTATTTTGTAGTCACGTCAGACAGGTTCTGAATTAGGATATTTCCAAAATACAAAAAATTAACAAAATGGCGTGATTTTTCACGCCCAATTATCCTAATTTAGGACCTGCCTGACGTGATTACCTAAAAAACGCCGCCCACTGCATCTTCATCCGATTTCTGGTTCTCGACAATAACGACTCCCCAGTTTGAAAAATGTGATTTCGAGAAAAACGCATTTAAAGTTTTATAACTGCACTTCGGCGCGAGGAAAAATCCTTTTAAGGCATTATTTTTGAAGGATTTTAGAAGACATTTATGAAAAAAAAATCGAAAAAAATTTTTTAACCGCAGGTCATACCTTAATCTCAATGCTGATATTGTTGGTTAGGTTTATGCTAGAACCTAGATAGACTAAGTCCTTCAAAACCTTGGAAGAGGTATTTGCACCAGCAATGAGAGTTTCAAGACGCTGGAACTGTTTTTTTTTTTTGTTAAAGAATTTATTCTTATCCGCATTTACCGCAAGACCCGTTCGACTTCACTCTCTTTCTATTCTGGAAATACCTCCACTGACTTCACGCGCCATTCAGTTATGGCCGATGATATCAATACCAGTAGCATACACGGAAGGACATAGTTTACTATTATTAAGAATAAAAAAAACTGAACTGAATTCTACTAGCAAGAAGTGGAATTTCACTTTATTAGTAGAAATAAGAAATAAGAAATTGTAGCGGCCGTAGCCTAGTGGGTAGAGTGCGTGGCCCCTAAGCTAAAGAACCGCGGTAGTCCGGGTTCAATTCCAGCTCAAACAGAAAAGTTTTTTCAATTGAATTTATTTTCCTGTTCGGTCGTCACCTCTCTGCAGACAATGGCAAACCTCAGAGTGTAAAAATTGCCATGTAAAGCTTCTTGAGAACATAAGCCGTTCGGAGTCGGCACAAAACACGTACAGTTTTGTGCATATCAATAGCAACCAAAATAGCCATTGGCAATTATCTCCCAGAACTCTTATAATTTTTGTCAATAGTTTGAATTAATAATATTTTTATGCTGATTAATACACAAATAGTTAAAAAATAACAAAAGGATTTATTTTATTTTTGTCTTTTTAATTGTCTTCTTAAAATATTATACAAAGGAGTAAAATGAGTTGTGCATTACTAAAGCAACTAAAATCATAGTAATGAAAAGAAAGGTTTTTTAGTTAATATTTCGTAAAATATCCTTTGTTTTTAATTACTGCAGCACATCTCCGGGGCATGGAAGCCATTTCTTAACGACCTTTGCGGTGTGCTTAGGGTCATTGTCATGTTGGAATACCCACCTTGATGGCATTTCTCGCTGTGCAAAGGGCAACATGATTGACTCTAAAATATCTTTGTAAATGAACCGGTCCATTATTCCTTCAATTTCGTATACAGGACCTTGTCCAAAGCCGGAAAAGAAGGCCCATATCATTGCCGACCCTCCTCCGTGCTTTACTGTGGGCTGGCAGTTTTGCGGTTTAAACCGTTCACCCCTTCGGCAACGAACTATTGTAATACCATTACTTGTGAAGAGGTTAAATTTAGATTCGTCACCAAAGATAACTCTCTTCCATTCTTCGATAGACCAATTTATGTAAGATCTTGCGAAATTTAATCTAAAATAGTTAAAAAATTTCGAGATATTGGGCAAAAATGGTTATGTCCAAATAACAAACCTTTTTTCGATGTGCCTTTATGTCAGTAATGGCTTTTTCGCGGGCCCAAAGCTTCTTAAGCCAGCTTCCAAGGCATGTCGACGAATGGTACTCGAGTTCAAATTGAAATTTAGCTGTTTTACGATGGACTGCGAGGATATAAATGGATCTTTTTTAATCATTGAGATTATTTTTCGATCCATTCTTTCAGAAGTTTTCCGTTTTGGGCCGCCTAAGTGTAAGGTTTTGAAAGTTTTTGTGGTTTCAAACTTTTTCATTACACGTGAAATGGTGGATTTATTTAACCCGTACTTCTTTGCCAAAGAAATTTGTGATGATCCATTTTTATACTCTTCAATTATTTTTTGTTTGAAGCTGTCTGGATATTTATCGCGAGCCATGGCGCATTGATAATATTTGGAACTTCTTGATACAAATTTCTAAAACATTTATAAATTGCAACTCACGCTAATTTGCTTAAATAAGAATCAAATATGCAAAAAACATTAAATATAACAGTAATTTCCAGTTGGTGAGAGAAAACAAATCTCGATTATGAAAGTTGCTGTTATTATGCACAGGCGAAAAGTGCTCATTTTATATACCACTCTCATTATTGAAGTACCGTTATATTTCTCCCATTTTTGTTGTTGCTATATTAAACACGACACATTATTGAACAAAACAAAGTATTGAGATTTTAGTGGAAGTAGTAAACATATGTAAAAAAATTAAAGAGTTCGTTGTAGTAATTTTGGTTGCTATTGTTATGCACAACACTGCCAGTTGTCGATCATTTGTGATCAAACATTTAATAACACGCGCAACACAATCGATGAATAGAAGCTAGGTCAAAGTCTTGCCAAGGGCTTTTTTTTTTGGTAGAAATAAGAAATTTAAGTTTCTTGGAAAAAAAAATAATTTACTCAGTTTTCAAAAAATATACCAGTATATACATTTATGCTGGTTATTTAATCTAACAAATTTTACATTTAATCTGTGTTCATAGAGCGCTCTTTTGCCAAGTCGAGCCATGATGTTTGTTCTAATGTGATTTTAGGTTCGTACTTTTTTATTTCTGGAATTCCTAGTTTTCGTCCCTTTCTGCTTATGTGTATAAAAAAATGTACCCTTGACTTTGCACAAAGCAACCACCTTAAAAACCACGTCTAAGAATTCAGTCTAAAACATTTATAAATAATGTTAAAATATGACTCTTAAAACAAAAATTGTATGAGAAACGCACTTTATGATAAGGGAATGTCGTAAAGGTTGGAACGGCTTTCGTTTTTGGTGTGTGGTTTTGAAAAGAATGGGAATAATGTAAACTAAGATAAACTAATATAAAGATATGGCAATTGACTACAATTTTATTTAAAAATTTATTTGATATCGTTATCGAGTCAAAAATTATAGCCCTTTTAATGAAGAAAACTTTTTTGGCCGAGAAAAATTTCCCATCTAATTTGGCTCACTTTCCAAAATGTAATAAATAAGCTTACAAATTACATAAAACTACATGGTGATATTGTGATTAGAAGATTTACAGAAAATTCATGTTTCTAAGAAACAATTTAAATACAAGGATATTATTTCACCGAATCTGATTCGCAGTTTTGACAAGTAAAAAAACTGTTCCTAATATTAGCGCGTTGCACTGCGTATTGTAATTTGAAGTTTATGGCTAGAGTGCGGTGGAAAAGATAAGAGCGTCACCTCGTTTTGTACAACCATATGCAAAGCCCCAGTGGAAAAATGCGAACTGTGATTGCCGATCAGGAGTAAAGTGTGTTGGAATAAAAAAGTATCCCAACTTATGCGACATAAATGACCCAACCTTTACACAGTAGACATTTCGTGACAGCCAAAAAAAATAAATTTCTCCAATTCTACCTACAATTCAATTACTCTTTTATACAAAGAAAATACACTGAATACAAGAAGCATTAAAGACACTTACAAGAAACATTGTATATACATTTGACAAATAACGATCTTGCAGAAATTATCGAAAATGGTTCCAAAAAATTCCTCTAAATAATCTATCCCTTTTAGTGTCAGGCCAAAGATCAAACGTCGTTTATATAAGGCGCCAGCCTTAATTCTTTGGTCTTTAAAAAAAAATCACTATTTCTTTGTTAGAATGCACGTTAGCTTATAAAGCGATTTTACTTCAACAGTCATAACATAGGTGTTGCCAGTAAAAAGAAAAATCAGAAATTGGACTGTCCCAATGTATAGGGCGCACACAGAATTCATAAGCACGCAATATAATCATAAAAACTAAAAAGGTATTAGATTAACCAGAGTAATGGTCAATAACAAAAATTTGTGGTATTTATCCATGGTACTCCTTAAACCGTTCGGAGAAAAAATAATTATGTTTCATATGTTTTTCACCTAATTTAAGGTATCAGAGCTTGAATCTGCGGTTTGTTTTTTCATAAACGTCAATCATTTTTATACCCCCACGTTTTAAAAACGTAATAGGGGTATATTAACTTTGTCACTCCGTTTGTAACGCCGATAAGGAGGTATAGAAAAGTGTATATGGGGAGTTCCATGCCAAATCGGCCTCGACTAGCGGGACATGTCTCCGATTTGGTTCTAACTTTGAGGGACGATAGACTAACATAAAAAATGAACGAACGCGAAAATTTAATGTTTTTGAGCCACAGCTTTAGATTTTAAAGTACGTCCTAGAATTTTAACACTTTGAATGTTTAAAAATTACACGAAACTGGTTGAACTTAAAAATTTAAGGAAAATATATATGTATTGCAAATTTTATGTTGTTTTCAAATATTAAAAAATAAATTTAATATATTTGATTTTTACACTGAAAAAAATTTTTTTTTTATAAAAGTTTAATTTCTGAAGAAGGCCCATCTTTCAAAAAATTTGAAAAAAATATATGTTAAAGATGTGTGTCTTACGCAAATTTTAAGTTATCATTTTGGAAAATACCATTACTTTTGTAGGAGTTATGGACGTTTTACTAATGTCGTAAATTTATTTTAAGTTTGATTTCCTTTTTTTTTACTAAATAAATTTTTTGTTTTTTGAATGGTAGATTTACGAGTTAGTGGATTTTTATTTAAATTTAAAAATTTTATGTAGCAAGCTTTTGGACGTAGTTTTTATTTGGATGCTGCTTTCATCTAGTGGGACAACATGGTGAATTTCTAACGTGCCTTTTACAGTTTTGCAGCTTTCATGTCTTGCCTTTAGGTATTCTTCTGCTCCAATATAATCTTCTTTAGAACAAAAAGACAGATTATAATTAATTAAGTTTCTTTGAGCCCATTCATAAAGTTGTTCAGCTGACAAAATTTCTTTGCGTGTGCCTTTCTGCAGACAATACCGCCTTGCCAATCATTTTTATGTACCACCAACACAATCACTGGCTCCTTTTCCATGAGCAGTAGCAAAAAAGCTCCACTTAGCTCTTACCCCAAATACCTAATAGTGATGAGCCAAATTTATAAAATTTTTTCTATTTTTATATTGTTGTAGTGCACCATCGGAGAAATATTTAATTTTGTTCACACAGTGAAATTTTTTTTGTAGAAATTTTAAAAGTTTTTTTTGAAACATGAAAACGGCAATCGTGTCATGTTCGAGACAGCTTGATATTCCGACGAAGGACGTGTGGTCAATTTTTTTGGATTCTTTGTTTAAGAAATATATGACGAATGGATGCACCGTTGCTTGGTTATTATTCCAATGAAAGCCTTGAACAGCTTCCTGTACAACAAAAGCATAGTTTTCCGAAAAATCAAGTACTACAACAAATTCACCATCTTTTATGTTATCCTTCACACTTTTCAAATAGTTTGCTTGTTGTGTAGCAATAAAATCATGTTTTATAAGTTTTATAAGTTTTTCTGAAAATTTTGAAATAAATTCATCTTTGGTTTCAGTTATAGTTTTTAACGAACATCTGTTTTAAAAAAAAGGTTAAAAATGGCAAACACACTTTAAAAAAATACCTGTCTGTCGCTATCCATTGCTTGTAGGTGATGGATTCTAAAGACTCTTTGTCAAAGGTATCATATAGAAGGTTTTCAAAATGCGTTGTACGTGGACATGAGTCCATGATCGGCATTTCCCAAGACTTACTTATTTCTTTCAAGTTTGAACCTGTGTACAAAAAACGTTATCATAACCTTTATAAAATGAAAGAAATAACGAACCCTCAGCAATAAGTTTTACATTTTGATGGAGAATGCAAACGCAAACAGTATGAGTGCCGCTAGATCCTGCTAAAATGCACTCTTTTGGACGAAGTTCAGCAAATTTTGAAAATCCAATTGGAAAGTCAGGATGATCTTCTTTATATAACTGATGCAGTTCATTTAAATTACAATAGAGAAGCCTTTTCTGAATTTTTTCTTTCGCGATGTTACTCTTGACTATGACAAAATCCTTCATTCCCGATAGTTGCCTGGAGTTTCTTTCATCCAAATAAAATTCCTTTACTAAGGTAACAATTTCGGGAGCGAGCTGCCGTCCAACTTCTTTATTTGGAATTGAAAAAATTCCCATCTCAGTTCTTAGTTTAATTGCATGTGTTGCCATGTGTTTGGAACAATTAAAATTGCTAACAACTTCGAAGGCTTTCATGCAAGTTTGTAAACTTGTAAGGATTCTACAATTATCGTCCCTATATTATTATAATTATACAACAAATCTATGAGCAAATTTAAAATTAAGCAAAAAAACAAAAGACAACTACCGAGAAGTATATTCCGCTTTAAACTTATTTACATATGTGGACATAAGTTCATTGTAAGCTTCTACTTTTTGTATTTCATCCGTTATAACTTTAGTTCCAGCGATGTCTTCAAACATGTTTTTGATATTTTTAATTGTGATTTCCAATTTTGTGGTCACATAACCTTTAAATTTGAGTCTGTAATTTTTATGAAGTTGATGAGTGTAGTTAATTATTATTAATAAATAATTGTTTGTATAACTTTTTTAAATTAATTGGTTTATCTCCTAAAATGCTGAGGATAATATTTAAATTTTTAATTGTTTCACTTTTTTCTTTGAAGTTTGTATCACTTTCGTCTTCATCGGATGAACTATTTGAATCAGAAGCACAATTTGTAAGCTTTATTCTACACTTCGTGCAAACGAGTGCACCTTTAGGAGCTGACGGCAGTTTCCTTTTTTGCACCCATGATAGCTCGCGTAAATTTTTTGCATTACCATCTTAATAGTTGCAACTAATTTAATAAATTCAAATAAAAATATAAATTCAAAAGAACTCACTGTAAGAGCATGTACCAAATGGATTAAAGCAACGTTTTTTCGGTGGTGTAGCCATATCAATTTTTAAGAGATATTATCAGTACTTTTTATTTTGAAATTCAAATTCACTTTACTTGTATTCACTTTTGATTTAATTTTCTAAGATATCTAAGTTCCAAAATAATATCATACGACATTATATAATGAAACTTATTTTTGCAGAAACATACGGTGATGTTCTCTGCTCCCGTAACACCAAAAATATAAATTTTAATTGTTTCTTTCGGTCGGTCGGCACTTCAATGTGGTTGAAAGCTCCAATTAAATTTTTTTAATATGTTGAAATTTACGACATGCACTAATAAAACATCCATAACTCCAAAATAAGTAATGGTATTTTCCAAAATGATAGCTTAAAATTTGCGTAAGACACACAGCTTTAACATATATTTTTTTCAAATTTTTTGAAAGATGGGCCTTTTTCAGAAATTAAACTTTTATAAAAAAAAATTTTTTTTTCAGTGTAAAAATCAAATATATTAAATTTATTTTTTAATATTTGAAAACTACATAAAATTTGCAATACATATATATTTTTCTTAAATTTTTAAGTTCAACCTGTTTCGTGTAATTTTTAAACATACAAAGTGTTACAAAATTCTTAGACGTACTGTAAAATCTAAAGCTGTGGCTCAAAAAAATTAAAATTTCGCGTTAGTTCATTTCTCATATTAGTCTATCGTCCCTCAAAGTTTGAACCAAATCGGAGACATGCCCCGCCAGTCGAGGCCGATCTGGCATGGAACTCCCCATATATTCTTGATCAGTATCACCTCCTATGTCGATTTTGCCATATCCGTCTGTCCGTCTGTGGTCAAGATAACAGCCATAATTTTTTAGCTATCGTAACGAAATTCAATATATAACCTTTTTGTTCAAAAATGGAGGTCGAGCTTCAAAATGAGCCAAATCGCATGAAAACCACGCCTACCTTCTATACAAAGTCACTTAACCAAAACGGGAAAATCTCTTTAAAATCCACAAATATTAATATAATGACTTAAAAATCTTGCACAGCGTCTTTGATATTTCTTATAAACTTTGAGTATGAAATTTGTAAAAATGGAATGAAAACCACGCCTACCTCCCATACAACGTTCACCAAAAACGTAAAATCTCTTTCAATTCCACAAAAATTATTCTAATGATTTTATGAAAAAACCTTTAACAATTAATATGAACTTAAGGTATGAAATTTGGAATATCTTCGGCCAAGTCAAAGATAATTCCTTACTAGTTTCAATTAAAACCCCGTTTTCAAGAAAGTATGACCGTTTTTCATATTATGAATATGCATATGGGCTCTTCGACAGTACTTTACATATAAAGCGGCACCGTGTTGTCGATCGATTTTTGGGACAAACATCAATTCGATCAAAAATTCTCGGACTTCATCGGCTTTTCTGAGTTTAAATTAACAAAATTACATGATTTCTTACTAAATAATCGTTCTACTGTAAGATTTTCACTCGGATTTATACTGGGAATAAAAAAAAAACAAGGTTGTAGGAACGACGAATTGCGGGCTTACACTTACGAATTAATGAGAGCCGTGCGTATTATTGGAATAAATTTGATATAACATCCCGAAGAATCAATACCTCAAATATCATTTTCGTGATATCTAAAGTTCTAGCGACTGAAATATCGTCTGAAAATTTACAAATACTTCAATTTACGCAGTTACTTCTAAAAATATATTGGCGCCGTGCAAGAATAATTAAAAGTTTGATCCTATTGATTCTCTATTAGTCATAGAAATATTTTTCACAAACAGGATCATTGAGCTTGCTACCAATAAAAAGATACATCAATAAAAATGTGACACCGTCAAATAATATAATTTAATCTTAAGAGAGAAAACGTACGTTTTGGGAATTAATTTTTTTTTTTTGCATTTTTCAGTTCATTTTACGACTTAGTTTAAAGCTGTTAAACTAAATGCAATGATATAAGATGATATTTTAGTATCTTTTATTATGATATAAGAGGCTAAAGAAAACTCAGAGGCTAAGTATACAAGGTATCGTAGAATAGCCCATATATTTAAAAATCATATAATATTTTATTTTCATAGATTCTTTTTTTAAAGTGAAGTAATTTTGAAGTTAAATTTCTTTAGCACCGTTGTGATTTGAAATTCGATGAAACGAAAAATGACACATAAAAAACATATACAAACAAATCACCGCTTAGTAAGTGCACAAACCAATTTCAAATATATTTTAATAGTTGCAGTAGCTGTTGAACTGTCGGACAAATTCAGAGTCTACTTTTATGGAAATTTGTAAAAGCCAATCGAAAACATAGACAGCGCTGCAAACGCACTTAGCGTGTCTCCTCTTTTTGAGATACTTCGTAGTCATCTAACTCTTGTCAATTATTTTCATAGCTTGCAAATTAACAATAGTTCAATTTTATCATTTACATTTTATTAATAAAACATTTCCAAAGTATGCCGAAAAGCAATTCTGAAATATGTCGCAAGTGTAGGCTGAAAAAAATATGTGTATAGCTGCCACACACGGTAGAAGTGAAACCTGCGGAAAATTAAACTGCGAGAGGATAAAACGAATGCCGTTTTAAGAGTGCGATAATAACATGGGTTATTTATTATAATATTGATACCAAGCTTAAAAGTTATTTTATTTTACATTTTTTTTTTTCAAATTCCATATTTTGAATTTCAACAAATGACACGCAGAGCTTATGGAAATATTAAAATATGCTTTGACTTGGATTTGATGAACATATCTTTGAAATACAGCGTCATCCACTGTTTTTGATCTAGTTGTTAATTCAGTTCGACTGCTGCACATTTTTTAATATAATTTGGTGTTGAGAAACTCAATCTAAGGGAGCGCTGTATCGAATGCTAAATTCACATTAAAATACCCACTAAAAATTGTTGGAATTTTATCGTAATCTTTTGAAGTGAAACTTCTTTAGCTGCTTTGTGATTTGAAACTCGATGAAACGAAAAAGCTACAGTTAAATGAGACAAACAATTAAATCTATTGGATTGAGCCTGCACAGTAATCAAATAGAATAAAGATATACAGTGTTTCCTAATATCCTCGTCTCCTCTTTGACCTTCGTAGTCTAACCACTCTTGTCAACAAGCGTTGCTTGAGTGCAAAAGTTAGCTAAAAAACTAAGCAAAAAATCAACTTCGATGCTAACTCAGATGCGAGGTGGATAGCGAAGGCATTAAATACGATTAATATGATCAGATATCAAGAATGATATATAAAGGATTGCGTCATCAGTGCACGAAAAATTAAATCTACTACGCAGCCGACGTCACATGTAAAAATTATACAGACACAAAAAAGCACATATACAACAAACGAAACAAAGCAAATGAACCTGATTGACTTATTGAGAAACAAACGAAATATAAACAAAGAAACAGTCAAACTGCTGTCAAAACAAATCGAGCTACTTAAGTCCTTTTGTGCAAAGGGGTAAATTGAGAGAAAAAACGCATATGGAATATAAATTTACAACATAAAAAGCTTTTAAGTCATTTATTGAGCAAAAAGCCTCTATTTTTGGAACTGTTTTTAAAAAAGATAACAATGTATACACTGACCTTACGGTACAGTTTAAACTATAAATTCGCACACTCACAATTCATTGGTGTATTTTAGCATATTCGTTAAACTATAAATAAGAAAAGTGAAAAGGAGAGTTTCAGGCTTGACCTCAAAATAAAAAATCCCTTTCCTTTAGCGTCATATATTTCAGACGAGGTTTTTTGATTGATTTGACAAATCATATAAGACTTAAACAGTGGGTTGGTCACAACTAAATCACTCAAGTCTACTGAAGATGAGGGGGTAGCTCTATTCGAAACAGTCTGTCTAATCTGCTGTATGATGATTGACTCTATACAGAGTTGTTGTCTTATTCAAAAATTACCTGATCTAAATAGCTCATAAGTAAATTATGTAAAAATTCGAAGAATTGATCGCAATTAATTATCAAAAATTAAACTATTTTTGTTAAGACCTTTTATTGGACTTTTGAACAAAAAATATAACTTTAAATATATTTAAAACCAGCGCCAATATTTGCATCAAAAGTCAATACTTTGATTTTGAAGTCGTTTCTTCACATTCTTAGACAACGATGTTTTATGAAAAAGTCGTTGCACTAAAAATTTCTACTTTTTTCTGAAAGTTTCACTTCATAGGTTTCAGGCGGCCACACACATATACATTTTTCTGGTGCCAACTGGCAAAAAGTGGAAACGTCACACTTAAGTATAAACATTACAGAATACAATTACCGTTATTTCAGGTCGTTCATACATTTGAGAAGTTGAAAAAAAAATTTTTGAAATTCCATGTCAAAGCGACCAAGTTTCTGACATCACTATTTTTTACAATTTTGAAACTCTCTAGGTGGATTCTTCTCCTGAAAAGTGTTATATCTGCGTACTTTTCTATTTAACATTTTTTATATATATATATATATATGTACACTGTGAAAAAAATGAAAAAATCTTAAATAGCTGTAACTTCGAAACCGGTAACAGTACAGAAGAAAATTAAAGTATGCTTTAAAGACCTTGAATGGGTCTTTTTTGTGTTTTCTTATAGCACTTTTATGAAAAATTATTTTTTTTAACCAGAAATTGTCAGTTACATTTTGTATGGTTTTCGCAACAAATTGTTTATCTTCTTAATACATATATAAAAATAAATTGGACATTTCAGCCCTAGAAAGGACTTTGACCGAGCTTCTTCTGAGAGTGTTGTGCGTGTTATTAAATTTGTAAACACAAATGATCGAGAACTGGACCTACAAATTTAATGCCGACTCCGAACGGCTTATGTTCTCAAGAAGCTTTACATGGCAATTTTTACTCTCTGAGATTTGGCATTGTCTGCAGAGAGGTGACGACCGAGCAGGAAAATTATTTCAATTGAAAAAACATTATGTCTGAGCAGGAGTTGAACCCGGGCCCTCTAGGCTACGGCCGCCTCTTCTTCATTTTATCTTTTTATTATAGTGTCGTATTAAAGCATTAATTTGAAGGCTAACACAAAATTTTAGGTCTAACCTACAGCGATTGCTATTTGTTACGAATTTTTAAAAAAATTCCTTCAAAAGATTTCCTATTTTTATACTGAAAATTAATTATTTTGATACTGGCACCAATACTATAAACATTAAAGTGAAGCGACTAGTATCGAAAAAATCTGATCCCAAATTCCGGTACCAAAATTAACTATTATATAAAAAATCCTTCTGATTGGTGTACTTTTTTTGGTCTGAACCAAATTTGGCGTCACCTGAAATGCATTTCAAGCAACTTCTGTACTGAAGACCAACTTATCATTGATTTAAAAAAAAAATCAAGCTGATCAATCAATTCCTTTCACATAAAAACATAGAACTGCATAAAAGTTGTCTAAAACCCACAAAATTTTGACTTACCGTTAAAAAACCAGTTCTGCGTGCATTCATGCACTTTCTACCCATTAACTCAATCAGTTATCAACAGATTTAAGATTTTATGCCAGTTTCGGAAAGCCAATATACAAACTTTTTGAACGATATCCAAAACTTTGTGGCATTTATGTACACTCAAAGAAATATTCTTGGTGAAATTAATACATAACTTTTATTAATCCCTAACAAAACCAAATTGTCCAATCAATTCAATTTTGTCAAAAATGCTTTATTTTTTCATCAATTCAAAATAAACTTTATCCATTTGCGTTGTTTTGAAGAAATTTTTCTATAAGCTTGAAAAATATACGTTTGTTAACTTGATATAAACTTGTGCACGCTGACAAACTCGTCAATCGATCGGAATAAAATTTCATAATTTTAATAAATAATATTAATAAACTTTTTGATTTTGGCTTGATAAATAGATTTGTTATAGTGAAGAAATAATTAATGTTAGAGGAACTTCGGGTATTGTGGTATAGATATTTGTATTCTGCGATTTGTGAAAAAACTAAAAGTGTGTTCCTTGTCAAATATTATTTGTTTGGATGCTTGAAGTATTGGTAACAAAACAGCATAGAATAAGAATCTTATTATAACCCATTAAAAAGTTATTAGGAAAAGTTTGAGAAAACTCAAAAACCTCCTTACCAAAAATTTGTAGAGTATTGTGGTACACAACATAGGTGTAATGTGTTATACTGTTTTTGAGTGAATTGGTTTTGAAAAATCTTTAAAAAAAATTTTATTTTATATATATGGACTGTTTTGAGGGGTTTTTAATTTATAAATTTATTAGAATTAAATATTTCAAATTTAACAAAAGAAAACGTTTATAATTCAATAAATCAGAAAAAGTAATGAAAAAAGAATGACAACAGGGTTGCTTAATAAACTCATTACATTGGATATCGTTGAAACTTAAAATAAAGAGTATTGCTCATGCGCAAGTTAAGAAGTATTAAAAAAAAAATTTAAAATTATGCCTTGACATGCATAATCATAATACGTCATTAGCCGCCAAGATGTATACCACAAAAGCCGATTTGATACGATCAGGTATAAACAATTTTAAATTGAATAGTGTTGAGAACTATCAAAATGTATCGCAAATTAATCAGAGCCTAACACTTACCTTAAATGCAGAAATTACACAATAATAAATAACTCGTTGTTTTCCTTAAAAAAATTCACTGACTTTGGAACAAAAAAAAATCGATCAAACGCCTTCATATGTTTTTTTTTTTAACTGATCGAAAACGTATTAGGTTTCGTCGATTTTCTTGAACTCTATTCTCTTTTTTATTAGTTTACACAAATTTAAGCAAGATTGCGGAAAAATAAGTTTAGCGGAATCTGAGATATTAACCTATACCACATTATCCTCCTATACCATAATACTCGAAGTTCCTCTATTGATACTCGATTGAGTCAATATGAATAAATATTTTTTTGAGTGCATTCGCTACGTGTGTTTATCAAGTCAACACAAGTATTTCAATTTTTTCTTTAAATCTATTAAATTTTACAATATATTGAAAATAAATAAATTCAAAAAGTTATTTGAAAAATTTAAGAAATTTCAAAAATTGTCGGCCAACTTTGAATGACAAACTTTCAATCAACTCGTAAAATAAAGTTTTTTTTCTAATATTAATAGGATTGCTATGCTTTGTAAAGAAACTGTGTCGAAAAAACATCGGCAAATGTTAATAAGTTGGAAAATATATGAAAAACTTGACATTTACTCGAAAATTCCACAAAGTAATATATATCGTTTCAAAGATTATATTTTATGCAAAGTAATTTTTATAAAAATGAACTGATAATTTCAAGTAAATATCAATATTTTAGCACCAAGTTGATTCTGTTTATAACTTCTTATTTTCCTAAAAATTATTCAGCCCTCAAAAATTTTGCCGCCCCTAAAATGTTGCCGGCCTAGGCCCGTGAAGCCCGTGAGGACCAGTCCTAAATCCAGTACTGGTTGCAAACACATGTTAATGCTTTTTGTTTTTGTAAAATAAGCTATTTTTGTATTGCAAAGATATCGTGAATTACCTTTATGTTTTATGAAATATTTTAAGTTATATTTTTTTTAATCAAATTAATACTGGAATGAATGTAATATTTTTCAAGAAAACGGGGAAAAGCGACAAATGTTTGATTCAGATAAAAAGAAAATAAAGAAAACAATACCTAAGTTTACCAGCAAAAATTAATTCTCAAATTATTTTCGATGCTTTGTCAAAGATTTCTTAACACTAGCTTTTATAATAGGATTCAGGGCTAGCTTTTGTGGCAAACTGAAATGACACAAATTTTGATATTAGGGCTATTCCCAGTTACGGGCAAAAAGCTTTGGAAATCTATGATCTACCAAATATTTTCTATCAACTGTGAGCACACTTTTTGAACAGCACTGTTGCAAACAAAATTCACAGCTGTTTTGGAAGAAATAAAAACATGACGAATAATATTTTTTATACTATTGGCAAATCGTGATATTTGACAGACACGCTCAGAGATTGAACATCCTCCACAACGACTTCTGCAGAAGCTGTAGAGATGAAGAATCTACAGTACATTTCCTCTGCACTTGCCCAGCGCTGGCTAAAAACGCTTTCTTCACTTATGCAACTGGGTTTTCAATGACCTTGACGAACTCTCGGAATCTTCGGTGTACCGAATCCTAGGCTTAGTAATTAGCTAAAACTTGTTTAAATAGAGAAAGGAAAATTAACCCTTGGAATCACAATGGGCCTCATTGGCCTAAGTGTGTTTCGGTTGAGGCAGCCACACTAACCTAACCTAATATATGTTATCTTTTTCCTTAATATCCGATAAAGTACTTGAAATCAATTTTTCCGAGAAATCTTCCAACGAGGAAATTATAAAACACTTCATAGAAAACGCTGCTTTTTATTGTTGTCTTCGCTTGCTCGAATTCTATTTGAGAAAGCTGAAGCGTTTTATGAAACTGTGACAACTGATTGAGTGGCAAATCAGTGTTGGCCATACTCAACTGTATGCAATAAGATTTTAGTGTTACGAATTTGGCACAGTCGGTCAAATGCAAATCTATACATTTTGTTGTTGTGTTTTGCCACCATATTTTGCAAATGCTACGGTGCAAGGTTATTTGGCCTTAATTGGTAACAGCCCTATTGTGTTTTATTTGCACTTTCACTTGCTTGCTAAATGACGAACAAACCCGTGATCTATAAATAGATATTTGAAATGGCATATGGTTGACTTTTCGGTTTCCGTTCGGGAGAGAAGAAGAACAAGCTAATGTCATGCTCTATTCTATTACAACTACCCGAAACTAGCTTGAACTTTACTTGAAAAATTTTTTCGAGCACGAATCTTCTTCTTCCAATTGTTTCAATTCATTGTCAATCAGCTGTCAACAGCAGCTGTTCGGTTCGAAACTTGCTTGAAGTCGTTGCCGAACTTTTTTGCAAATTCTCACATTTTGACAGATAATTACATTACTCTCACAGATTGAACTTTACTCCAACTTTACTTGAAGTTAGTACGGAAACAGACCTAATGTGAGAGGATTAATTTTTTTTTTTTTTATAAATAACAAGTACAATGACAAATCTTAATATACAAAACTTTAAAAAGTAAGCGCAACATATGGAAAAGCTTTAACTGAAGGAACTATTTCAAAAAAACATTGTCCTGGATGTGTAAATGTGTTATTTTATTTTAACATGAACTTTTCATATCTTTTGTTTTACATCAAGTGAAGATGAATGTCACATACGAATTATGATGAATTATAAGAACAATACTTCGGAGTCAGGGGTACGAGCACGTAACTTGTTACAATCGAGGATTGTCGATCGACGTTGAACTTGAAACAAATGTTTATTGTTTCATTGTGATTTGAACTTGAAAATGTCGTTGCGAACTATAATGTGAAGTGCCAAACCGGTTTTTTTTAATCTTAAATTCAAAAAGTATTTTCAAATTCTAAGTAAAAAATTATATTCTTTGAGTCGGAGAGCGAGGACGAAGATAGAGCTAAAACAAAAATTACAGGGAGGTATTTCAGAGATGCAAGCAATCCACTAGAAATTGCCGCAGACGACTTATTCTTGTCGACTTATTTTTGTTTCAAAAGTTATATTAAAAATTCTGTGCTGCCAAATCTAATGATACAATAGGTAATAAACGATTGAAGCAAATTATGTGCTGGCGGCAACTGTGGGTTGTATCGAAAAAACTCGATTGTGTCAAGTTACGTGCTGGCTCCCCAATATTACAAAAGTATATTTTATACATTCTTTGTAGCGAACTTTTCTTTTTTGCTTATTTAAAAAAAAATCAGAGTTGTATCTGTGCTTAGGAATGATCCCCCCACAGTTTAGTTATCTGAGTCCGAATTACAGCATCCGTGATCGAGCAAAATTACGAAGGGCACGACGAGACAAGTGCCTATCAATCTTGTACAATTTTGCTCGATCACGGATGCTGTAATTTGGCCCCTGTTTCGAGGTTTTTATATTTTTCATATATATTTCTTTATTTCAAGAGTACTTTTTATTTTTCGCCAATGCAACCCTGACATAGAATGTTTTCCGCTATAGAATGTTTACCATTTTTGCTTTCTCAACGTATTTTCGTCGGGTTGTAGATTTTGTATGAGCTGTCATTTGCCTATTGACAGTTATGGTAGTTCGCTCTCATATGCTTACAAAGAGAGCGCTCATAATTCTTAATGGACGCATTCAGCGAAGTCAACTGTTGTGAACTGTTATGGTAGCGATACCTTAGTGAGAGATGTTTTTCTCTGAATGAGTTGTTACTATAAACTTCACAAAAGTTATAAATTGTTTAGTGTTATTATTAAATTAAGTAAAGAGTTTGAATGCAAAGGTCTTACACTCAAATTTGTTGCGTTCTTTCTGTGTTAATAAATTTAACAGCACAACAGTTGCCAATTGTTGACTTCGCTGATTGCGACCACTGAATTTTTTCATGTTTGTTTCGCTTTATTTCACTAACAGCTGTTTTTGACAAGAGATGGTTCCCTTGTAAAAGAGAAAATTAGCAATTTTCAATGCTGCCTGGTTACTTATACCATGGTTTGCTCTCAGCAGTGCCGCAACTTAATCTAACTATATCATGGTGAGGCACTTTGAACAGATTGCCCGTCAGACGAATATGTTTGACATTGCAGCGCATGTATTAAAATATTCAACTATGTCCAGTACATTTTAATATATCTACAAAATTCATTAATTTAAATTTCAATATAAGAACACAAATTCAGGTCTAAATATTTAACCTAACTGCAATTTTTAGGTTGAAATTAAACTTTTTTCAATACAAAAAGCAATATTTAAAGTTCCAGCCATTCTTGTTTGAAATAAAAAATTAATATATATGTATACTAGTACTAGTTTCCAACTAAAAGACGAAATTTTCAACTATTTCAACTATTAACGTTGAGTTTTTCTTATTTTTTAAAGTCAACCTTAAAGTTAAATTTTTTAACTTCTTGGGTTGTAATTTCCAACCATTCAGTTTAAAAAATTTGCTATTTAGCTTTGAAATTTATTGACTGATTTTTGAACCGTGCGGTTGTTCTAGTTTTTGTTATAAAAACTATGTTATGATTAAGACTCGGACTGAATTTTAAATTGATATAAAAAAAATTGTTATTATTGTTATATTTTCGACATAAGATTAAAATTTTAGGGGATTCATTACACTTGTATGCTAATATTAGCAGTTACGTTATTGCGTTATTTTAATAAAAGTTGCCATGGACAATTAGTAATAGAATTGCACAATATCTAAATAGTTTTAACGTATGAAGCCTATTGTTTATGTTCATTCAAATTTAATGTTTGAATGGACATTTTTAAAAAAAATCACTAGAATATGATAGGTAAATGAAAAAAATGAACATCCAAGAACTAGCCATAGAGTTTGATCAAATCTTAAACAAGGTTATTGTCATCTGTTGGTAATATTTACAAAGAGGCCTCAATTTTGTTTAACTTTTAGTAAAAATTCAGGTCTGTTAACAAAAAGAATGAATTATATTAACCCTGAAAACACGACTGAATAGTAGGACCAGATATATTTTTAGTTGTTTTGGTTTAAGTTCAAAATATTGGTCAGAGTGACATGAGCGAGTTTTTTGTTGAGCTTTTTTATATTATTACATTATGTACTTTATGTTTTTGTGATATCAAATTTTATTCCAAAATAAATGCGAAAAAATATGTCTCTTAAAAGCTTAAGACACTCTGTAAACGACCTTTTCTGTATGGAAAATTTTAAAATAACTTGTTTAAAATCCTAATTAGGATTTTCATTAGATTTGTCTAAAATCAGAAGATTTAAAATTTTGAACAGATCGGATAACATTTTTGTTCTAAGTAAGAATTTTTTTTCGAATGATTAGTGAAAGTTTTTAAACAAAAAGAGTTAGAGAGTGTTAGACAAAAACTATGTCAATTGATGAAACTAATAGAGCTGACCTTGGTAATGGGAAAATTCTATAGAAGTACACTTCTGGAGAAATTTTTTCTAATAACTTATAACACTACATATTTTTCTTATTCAGAATTACGACCATCAAAATGTTATAATAACATATTAAAAGAAGTTATCAAAAAAGTCTATTTTTAAAATATTACAAACATACAAAAACATCGCACAGTTTTACTTTAGCAAAACAGAATTACTTTAATTTAATATTAAAAATAAACTTATCAATCAAAATGTCAAAGTAAAAAACAAAAAAATACAACCATCAAGATTTCATTTAAATTAAGTATGCAAAATAAGCCCAAAAACACAAAGAACCAAAATTTGCAACATTATAACTATTTTATGTTAATATTAATATTTTTTTTAGATATAAGTAAAAAAAAAAGAAAGAAAAAGCTTAGAAATAGGTAAGAACTTGAAAGAGAAACAAACGCTTAGATGTCATTTTTGTGCAAAACGCGACCACTTAAAATTGATCGACTATTATTTAAAATAGTTATATGATTATATGGAAATGCTACAAAATTTAAACTCGCTAAAATAAAATGTGAACAAAAATTATTATATTGAATAAATGCACAAATAAAACCGAAATCAATTCAGAAATTAGTAAAATCAGCGTAAAAACCTATTAAAAATGAAAAAATAATTAAAAGCCAAAAAATTAAAACGCTATCAGTATATATATTGGGGCTAAAAAGATAGGTTTTTAAGCGAAGTCATGAAGAAGAGGTGTAATAATAAGAGTGGCAAAGATTTACGCAGTCAATTAACTGATTGCCTGCAAGGCCAACAAAAATATGCCAGCCAATAAAAAGAACATTACTGCGAAAATACGACAGAGTCGATACATGTCAAGTAAATAAATTAAATTAAGCAACAAAAATAAATCATGTGTAAACAGCCTGTTTTTTTTTTTGTCATTTTAAGTTAAATAACTTTATTACCACTGACAGTTTACATATATGTAGTAGATACAACAACAATAACAACAACTACAACAACAAGAACATCAACCGGAGCATAAATTACAGCAACCACACAGCATATACAGGCAAGACAGCGGCAGACATATTTTTATATAATCTGGCTTGAGAATTAATGCAAAATCAGAGCAACAGATATTAATAAAATATAGAGTTAATTAAAAAACATAATAAATAAGAAATAATGTATAGAAGAAATACCGTAAAAAATTCAAAAAGAAATTTTGCAAAAGTCACAGAAATTCATTAAGTAAAATTCTATGAAAATTTATTAAACAAAATAAAAATAATATATAAAACTAATTATTAATGTTTATACTTAATTATTAATTCATTTACTTTTATTTAATGCTAATAATTCTATTTTCACACATACACGCACGTGTGCACTTTTAAAGATATCGGCATGGAAAGGATCACAGGTGAGTTTAATATATTGTATGTTAAAAATTTTTTTAAAAAAACCTTAATATATTATATCTTTTCTTTTGCTTTACAAAAAAAGTTAATTAAAGAAATTGTTTTTAAACAAACTATCCGCTCTAGCCTCAAATTTGGCAAACAAAAATCCCATTAAATTAAATAAAATGATTTAAGAGACACTTTTATGATAAGCGAAAAAATGTTGAACGTGCATACAATAAGATCAGTCATTTTATTTGTGCTGTGATGTGCTTAATGTGTGCAATAATATAAAGCTTTCGTAAAAAATTTATTCAAATTGTATCGTTTTTATGAAATGACACAGTTTTAAAGTGTGTCTTTTGGAATTTCGAAATTATGTTACAATGTGCTCAAATTGTGATAGAATTTTACATAAAGAGATTACAACACTTGCATATATGAGGAGTTAAAATTAAAGGTCTGCAGCGAACCATCCGTTCTACTTGTACAAACAGATATAACAAGTAAAAACCTGATAATATTGGTACAAATACAACAAGGAGTAGAACAGAACATATGCATGGTGTAAGAAATAGAGGTGTTTGTGAGTTTGACACTTCTCTCTCAAAATGATAAAATTATGTTTCCTTGCTCTTGTCAAAAACAGCTGATGGTGAATTGCAATGAAAAGAAATTTTGTTAAATTCGTGTCTTTCTGTAATTTTATAAGACTTTTACTAAGATTAAAGTGAGAATAAAGTGATATGGAAAACAATAAAAAATATGTGAAACGCTGTGTGTTATGCAAATAAAACAACGATGTGAATGCAAGTCAGTTTGCATGCTGGCCAAAGCTTCATGTCAGCGGCACCTTCCAGCGTACGTTTCTGATAAAATGGCCAAAACATTAAATGACAAACTTGGCAAATCGGCGAAGACAACTGCAATAACTTTTTGTCAATACAACACGGCAAAATTAATTGCATTAAATATTTATTTATACTTTATTCGCACAATAAAAACTATAGCACAACATTTAGCAACTCAAATAAATAACACAATTTGACAACTTTCAACAGTTTCGCTCTTTCGCTCACAATTTTTTGACAGAAGCAAAGAAATTCATGGTGTTGTCAAAAACTCACTAACACCTGGTTTTCTTGCACCATGAACATATGCTTATATGCTTTGGAATGAGCAGAGAGCTTATCATCTCTTTCTCTGGCTCTCATTATAGTGTAAGCTTTTTTTCTCTTTATCTGTTCCACTAAGTGGAGTAGCTGTTTTAACCCTTTTTTTAAATGGATATATCTATTCAATATGGATATTCCAGATCGTTCTCTTTGTATTGATGTTGTGTTTTTCTATTTCTATTCTACTAAAAGAAAGTAATGGTGAGTGTCTTTCTGTGAATGGACGTTTTTCGTATTTTTGGCAAATTTAAAACATAAAAAAGGTACTTAAATGCATTGTACTTATATAAACTGTTTCTTTTTTTGTTGTTTATTTCACTCTTTATTCTTTATGCTTGCCACGTCACATACTCCAGATGTTCCAAATAAAAATAACAGTATTATCGATATATCTGTTTGTTCTGTATGTGCTCAAACTAGTATTTCTAATAGCCGATACACATTGAAAGCCTGAACACAATGACTGCAACAGGCGACAAACGCCAATTGTCAAAATATAGAAGGCATGTTTTCATATGTAGACGAATTTTATGATGTCAACACGACAAAGAGAGGATGTGACGACAATTGTTGCTGCCGCAGACTTAGATCTATTTCTAATTTGACAGACGACATAACGATTTAATTCATTTCAATTGTAGTTAGCTGTGCTTTCTGTGCCGTTTTTTTTTTGTGAGTTTATATAATTTGAGATTTTTTTGTTAAAAATATTGGAAATTTCGGTAAGTAAACTCAAAAAAATTATAAAGATGCCAAATCATAAATTTTTCAAGTTTGTCAGAAATATTGTTGCTGTAGTGTTCATTTAATTCAAGTCGTCGAGAGCACTGCGATATTTCTCTCTAACGACAAGTTGTCAGATTGTCGTCAGAAGCATGTTGCAGTCATTGTGTTCAGGCTCTGACTGCGACTAGCGACGAACGCCAATTGTCAAAACATAGAACGCATGTTTTCTTATGAATATGTACTTTTTAAAGACGGCACGACAAAGAGAGAACACGACCACAATCTTCAATCTATTTCTAATTTGATAGACGACAAGAGCGAACATAGCAGAGTTTATTTACGTTTTGTATGAAATACAGATTGTCGCTGTTGCGTTCATTATAATCAAGTCGTCGAGAATACTGCGACATTTCTCTCTGACGGCAAGTTTCCGTTTTGTCGGTGGACGACTGTTGCAGTCAATGTGTATCGGCTATGATACTTGGTAATTTCACTCTCTCATACCTATTTCATCGTTATCTAAGAGAGAAATATTCCATGCATACTCAATGCTTAGATAGCGAAACAGATACAAGTAGATATAAGAAAAAATAACAACACACATCTGGTGTACTTGGATGGTTCTTTGCAGAGATTTAGTTAAAATTTAATGTATTTATTAATTTTATTAAAATATTTATACAAAATTATATTTTTGGTTTTTAATGAATTTTG
This sequence comes from Dichetophora obliterata, assembly GCA_963920525.1. NCBI lineage: Eukaryota > Metazoa > Arthropoda > Insecta > Diptera > Sciomyzidae > Dichetophora > Dichetophora obliterata. The sequence continues at coordinate 92,012,070 of OY986437.1, forward strand.
TGTTGTGTGTTGTGTGCTCTGGTCATTTTGAAATTATGTATTTTAAAAAAAATGTTTATGCAAGTTTTATATTTTCCAAAATTTTCAAAATGAGATGTGATTTGCTCAAACTTTGCTGCAAGATGTCATAAAAAAAAGAATTATATTACATATTTGCAAATTTAGCAACATTTGATTTCGAACGGACTTTGAATTTTACTGAATAAGAGTTATTTTTAAAACCACCTTTGAACTATTTTCAGATCACTCAACACAAATAATATGTGGATTTTTTTAGTATATTCTAAAAGGTAAAAATTTCAAGGCATTTTATTATCATAATTGCATCATAGCTTGTATAATTTTCACAAAAATTAGAGAATATCTTTTTTTAATTTTACAAGCACCTTCTTTAAAGTGTGAGTTGTAAAATCACCTTTTAAAAAAAAGGTTGTTAAAATTTTTAAAATTGTACTCCTTGGTTTCAACCCTCAGTTTTCTCGCATCAGGTCTACACCATTTCCAACTGCAATTCAGAAATGGAATTCAGAAATTCCATAAAAATTTCAGAAAAATCAATTGAAATCGGATTTGAAGTTTAGAAAATGGTTTGTAGTTTTCGAAAAACTACATTCATAGTTTTTTTAAGTTTTCCTCTAAATTTTAATAATTTTTTCCTAAAATTTTCAAAACATTGAATTAGAGATAGGTCTTAAAAAAAAGGAAAAAACTTTTCTAGAAAATAATCCAAACACAGTCGATTAGAACTTTACTAAACTTTTAGTAATTTGATATTTCGATATTAAAGGAGATTATTTTGCTTTTTTGAAGAAAAAATACCTTATATTCAAAAAGTCATTAAATTATCACATTGCCCTCATATATCAACCGGAACTGATAGCGTCAGAAAATGGGGTTACGCGACTGAATGAAAAGAAATTTTTTTTACATGTCGAATTTAAAAGAAAAATTTTCAAATTATTACACACACATGCCCTTATAGAATATCTTTCGAAAAATGGGTGCAAAGTTAAAATTTTTAAAGAGAATTTTATCTTTCAATTTTAATGCCAATATCTCATAAACTAGAGCATACAGATTATGGCTTTCAATCGGGATTTGAAATTCGTGATCTCGGGATCCCGAAGTTCCAAAATTTTAATGTAATGGCATTAAGCTGTACTAAAAGCATGGCTGTTAATATAGTATTATATAATACTGTTTCTCTTAATTACTGAGTTTTGGCAAAAAATAATGCATATTACTTTTTTTTATTTTTAAAATAAAAATCCAAAATGTTTTAGTATAAATAAAGATTGTTATACTAAAACATTAAAATATAAACCATTCAAAAGTTTATAAGAAAATACGTAGACGAAACCATAACTACTAATGCAGACAAGGGTTACAAGACAGCTGTAATGTAAAAAGAATATAAGGGAAAAATTCAACAAAAATTGGAAGATGAAGTGGAATTATGAAATCCAATTTTTCAGGGGGAGCACCTATAAATTTTATGATTGAAAAAATATGCATCACCTGATTCAACCAGATCGGGTAAAAATTACATTAGAAAATAACGATTATGTAATTATGACTTTTTTAACCGTCCTTATTAAAAGATATTTGCTAAATTTTTAAATATTTTCGTTATGTAATAAGCCTATTTAATAATTTAGTTATGATTTTTTATATTTCAGAATAGTTAAACATTTATTTTGTTGATTTTATATGATTTAAATACAAATTCTAAATATTTGATAGTTTAATTCATACTTGATTTTGAATACAAATTCTAGTTGTTTGATAGTTTAAAACCGTTTTTTGAGCTTTAGGTCAAAGTTAGAACAAATAATTGTTCTAACGAATCTTTCCAAAGAAACAAGAACATCAACAAAGCTTTTTGAATATGAAAAGGAAAAAATCACTAGCTGATTTTATTGCAATTTCGGCCCTGCTATTGCGCGCTTGCACGGGTATCACAAAGATTTCTGATGAAACCTTTAGCAGGGCCGAAATTGCAATAAAATTAGCTAGTGATTTTTTCCTTTTCATATTGAAAAAATTTTGTTGTTGTTGTTCGCCCATTCCAAGCATAACGCAAAACGGGTCCGTCTCATGGCTTTCGATTTGTTTTATTTTTTCGACTGTAGGTTTCTATTAAAATTCTAAGAACATAAGTTCATTTATTTTTTTTTTTATCGCCATTCGCTAAAAAGTTACGGACCTTTCAATTCTGCAAATCGTCCGAAAACGCCAGAATTGGAAAATTTTTAATTAATTTTATCTACGTCAGTTTTAATTCAATTTTTATAAATGAGGTACCTTTTGGATGTTAGGGTTGCCAACATATTAAAAAAAATTATTTGCTAATATCTCAAAAAACGCGTAATTTTTTTGCGATTTTTTATTTTTTAAATTTGAAGAAGAATGTTGCCTTTCAGTCAAAAACAAATTTATGATGGAGCTTTTATATGTTTTTTCGCAATTTCAATTTTTGTGCACATACCTTATCATTTTGAGGCAATTTATCGCCTATAAATTTCATAACGGTAAAGATATTTGCAAAATTTAATCTGCAAAATGGTTTGTCTTATAAGGACCAACATTTTTTTCATAAGTTTCGATGACCTTACACTTGACCTTGGTAGAGGAAACTGGTAAATACCGAAAAAAATTTTAATTTTAATTTTTAATTTTTTTTACTTATATTTGTAAAAAGGTAAACAAAATATTGATTGCCATATTGAAGATTATTAAATTCTATCGTGTGGTACAAGCAAATCAACTTATTTGCTGAATTCCGATATAAAAACATATAAAAAGAGTCTTTTGAAAATGTTGAAGCTGAGTTGATGTCAAAATTTAAAAATGTGCAAGCTTTAACCGCCACACAAAAGTTACACAGTTTTATTCCCATCAATAATAGGGAGATTAAAACCAACGATATTCAGCTTCAGAGGATTTTTTAATATATTAGCTGTATATATATAATATATATTTTAAAACAAAACTTTTTTTTTTTGAAACCGATTTTAAAACTTTTTGGAACAAAATCAGTAAGAATTTAATATTCTTCAATATAGCAATCTTGAAACAAAATTTTGTTCACCTTTTTACAAATAAAAGTAAAAAAAATATTAAAAATATTTATTTTTTTGGTATTTACAAATTTTCTCTACCAAGGTCAAGTGTAAGGTCATCGAAACTTATGAATAAAATGTTGGTCCTTATAAGACAAAGCATTTTGCAGAATAAATTTTGCAAATATCTTTACTGTTATGAAATTTATAGGCGATAAATTGCCTCAAAATGATAAGGTATGTGCACAAAAGTTGATATTGCAAAACAACATATAAAAGCTCCACCATCAATTTGTTTTTGACTTAAAGGCAACATTCTTCTTCAAATTTGATAAATAAAAAATCAAAAAAAATTACGCGTTTTTTAAAAAATTAGCAAATAAATTTTTTTTAAATATGTTGGCAACCCTCACATCCAAAATTTTTAAATTATATATTTTTCTAGAAACTACTTTCTAATATCTTTCTAACGGTACCTCATTTATAAAAATTGGATTTAAACTGACGTAGATACAATTAATTAAAAATTGTCCAAATCTGGCGTTTTCGGACGATTTGCAGAGTTGTAAGGTCCATAACTTTTTAACGAATGGCGATAGAAAAAAAGATAAATGAACTTATGTTCTTAGAATTTTAAAAGGAACCTATAGACGAAAATTAAGACAAATCGAATATTGAAATAATTAAAGAAGCAACTAGAACAGATGGCAACCTTGATAGAGTTGATGGCGGTGATCTATAAATAGCATACTGCTTTGAAATGTCATATGATTAGCAGCAATACAATTCAAAAGAATGAATTCCAAAATATGCGCACTCATATACTAGTTTAAACAGTGAGTTGATCACAGTTTAATCACTCAAAGACTACTGAAGAGGAAAATGTAGCGATTTGTAACAGTGGTTTTATCGAAGGCTGAGGTTAGCTCAGCCGCTCCAGGATCGCTCAAAGGATCCACAAACCTTTGATTAAATAAAAAGACGCAGTTTTCAATTTAAAGCTTAATTTTATTTACAATTATCAATCGCTTATTATAATATTTCGACAGCGTAAGGTGGTGGTGCGGTCAGTTGCAGTTGTGTCTGGGTATCCGTAAAAGGGTTAAGAGTGTCAGCTGGTGCTAGTCGGCGGTCGGTTGGTTTTAATATTTTATTCTCGCTTTGGCACAAATATTTCCAGTATTCGGTATCAGGTAGTCGGTTTCGGGTAATCGGTTTCGGGTTGTCGGTTTCGGGTAATCGGTATTTAATATACTGGTTTCTCTGATGCTGCGAGTTCTAGACTGAAGGCTAGACGGAAGGCTCAATTAGTAAATATATATATAAATAAAATGATGGGTATAACGATTGTGGCCAGAATCAGAATCTGATCCTGCGACAATCCGGTAGATAGAGTTTAAGCGCAGTGCTGCGGCCCAATGATCAGGATCTGATCCGTACCGCAGCCAGCCAGACAAAACCTAAGTAAAAGACTGCGGCTCAATGATCAGAATCTGATCCGTACCGCAGCCAGCAAGAAAACCCTAAGCAAAAGACTTCGGCTCAATGATCAGAATCTGATCCGTACCGCAGCCAGCAAGAAAACCCTAAGCAAAAGACTGCGGCTCAATGATCAGAATCTAATCCGTACCACAGCCAGCAAGAAAACCCTAAGCAAAAGACTTCGGCTCAATGATCAGAATCTGATCCGTACCGCAGCCAGTACGTATCTGCACTGACTAGTTGTCAGCGCAACCAAAATATTATACAGCAATGCTGTTGTGTGTGCTAAGGCTGAAGCTCAATGACCATAGACTGGTCCGTAATTCGTGCCTGGTGCAATGCACACACACTGAGCACTTACCTAGACGGAAGGCTGATTAGTACTGACTCAACGTCACCCTTATATATACTTCGGTGTAGAAACTAGTTGGGAATTATATGATTCCTCTTATATTTTCTTAGTGGAGGGCTAGTTGAATGGGTCGCCGTTGTTTGTGTGTCATTAATATGATTAATATGTTTGGTTGTTGATATAGGTACTTATTAGTTGTTTGTCTTTTTGTTTTCTTGCAGCTGTCTTACAGTGGTGATCAAGTAAATGTATAACGTGTATAACTTATAGTATAGTTGACAAAATCGTATTAACAGTAATATATATAAATATTCTAATACAGTTTGTGTATAATATTATTGTAATAGATAATACTTATAATAGATAGTACAGTTGTGAGAAAAGTTATATAAATATTATAATAGTTTATGTATGTAGTAGATAATAAGTACAGTTGTGAGAATCAAAAGTAATACTCATATATATAAATATTGAAACTGTTTATATTAATTATTATTATTGTAACGTCACGTTACAGATTTCTGAAACAGACTGTCTTCTAGTCAGCTAAGTGATTGACTCTATACAGAGTTGTTGTTGTTTTTGTTGCCTTCTTTAAAAACTTACTTGATCTAAGGCTCACAATTTAATTCATGTAATAAAAAAAATAATATAAATTAAAAATGTGCGCTAAATTAGCTGCCCAATAAATAAACATAGCAAATTAATATAAACACTCCTTTTTTTCTTTAATTTGAATATTTACATTTGCTTATCTTCGTGTCAGCTGATGTCGCTGACTCAGATGTAAGCTCGTCAGCGGGAGCTGAGTGGCATCAACAAACAATAACATTACCATCAATAATGAAACCAAACTCGTGCTGGATCTTGTGCACTAAATAAAGATATGATAAATCACTTTAATTTTAAAATCGATTCTTCTTCTTGAAGGACTAAATATTTTGCAAATATATTAAACTAATTGAGATATAGAACATTTATGGTGCATTGCAGCAGAACCAGAGCACAACACAGAACATTACCTAAATAACTGCTAGCTTAAACATAATAAAAACAGTAGCTCATAAAATTAATACGAGTAGGTACAATAAAAAAATTGCTTTACATACATCGCAGCACAATACGAGCACATTACAGCACAATTTCTAAATTTCTTCTTACTTTTTAAAAAAGGCATCAACTCATAATAGTATTGCCATAAAACTATATTATATAAACAGTACATTTTTTTTATTTACAAAGTAAAGATGAAAAAATAAATAAAAGTTGGTGGAGCTAAATTATATCACAATGTCTTTATTAAGAAAACTTAAATTTTGCTCCAAATAGCCTCAGATAAATAATCCCTTAATATGCCTGGATTTTAATTTAATTTATGCCCCTGCCTTATATATTTTTCCCCAAATTAATTAACATATTTTCACTTTTTTCTCTCTCTTTCTCTTCTGCTCTCTCTTCCACGCTTGCCCACAAACAGAGCTCCCTCTCCAAGGCATTCCGCATTAATGCAAGGCCCCGCAATGCCGGCGATCGCACTTCCTATGGCAACTCCACCTCCCCCACCCCCTCATACAGCAGCAGCGAAGGTGGTAATGGTGGCTTATATGCCACAATTGGACCAACTCACTACCCGCCACCCACAACTGCACCACCACCGCCTCCCATCGCCTTCGGAGCGCCTAGTCATCGAGTGAGCGCACCACCCGTGGGTGGGGCCAGCGAATCGGCAACAGATCCGCAGCTGCATTTGCTCTACAGTCAGCATCGTCGGGTGAAAAGTATTAGTGATATTGGGATAGCAGCAGAAAGCTCATCAGCAACAGCAGCTGGTTCCCCGGTATGAGAATCAATTATAATGTAAGTTTACGTGTATGAGTGAGAAAGAAATAATAAATTGCGTTAAAGCACACTGTGCAACACACACACACATATTTACGCCAGCACACTGGCATATGCACACACACACTTCTACAATTGCGATATTATTAATACATAGATTAATGAATACATTGCTCATAATCATGCAAACACACTGATATACTTTTTATGTATGTATGTATTAATTTTATTTAAAGACACATACATACTATATGTACATTAAGCTGTGAATGTGTGGGTACAGTTAAAGCTTCAAATTTGTATTTATTTTTGCTTTTGCATTAAAGTAAAGCAATTAACTCATTTAAAATGCGTGCATCATTTGCTATCAGTGCTTTCACGTTTCTACGAATTTACTAAAACGAATTTGTAGCCTGAAACGATATACAGGACGAGCAGGAATAATTATTTCATTTCATGTATTTAATTATGTAAAGCTTACGACACGTTTTTCAGCCAGTTTTACAGTATTAAGATTCAATTATTTTTATCGATGATTGAGAAAACTGCAATTGTAACGCCAATGAACTTTTAAATCAAATTATTTTTAAATAAATAGAATAAAATAAAATAAATGAACTTGCATCTCGTGGAACTTCAAAATGAATTTAACTCAAGCTTGATATGAAAGTTCTAGAAACATCCTCGTATTTTGATAACTACAGAAAATATTAGTACACAATTTTTTTTAATATTACATCGTTACCTAAAGCAAAAAGAAAACGGTTCCAATTTCAAATTTTTTACTTGTGATGCAAATATCTTTACTATTTTTTAATATCGTACATTTCATTCAATCCTCTTTTGTCTAAAAATGACCCACACTATTTCCTTTTCTCCCAAAAAATAGAGCAAAAGTTATTTTTGTTTTAAAAATAATAAAAACTGAAAATATAATTTCTTATACTCTTTTATATGAAATATCATTTTTATCCAAAAACTGTTTTAGTTTGACACAAAATTTGTTGCTCTATTTTTAAATTATGAACATTGTTGTTACGAAATTGAATTTTTTTAACAATTTTTTATATAAATCTATTTTCAACCAATGAACTCCTTTTTGCTAAGAAAACTCTTTTTCATTTCTGCAAGCCGCCCCCCACTCCCTCCCTCATATTCAATTGTATGCCTCATTTATTCATTCTAATATTGCAAGCTGTAGTTTATTCTTTAAAAATACGTGAAGAATTTGGTTTGCTTTGTTATGAATTTTTTATCAAAAAAGTTGCTTTGAGTACGATTTGCATAAAATGGGTTTTTGAAAGAGATTGTACAATATTACTTTTCACAACTTTATTTTGCAAATTCACAATAGCATTGCAAAGTTGTAAATCTACTAAGTTCGTTTTGAATAACGATTTCCAAATTTACAATTTTTTTTAATCCAAATCAGATTTGGTTACTGGGAAAAATGCGGCTATTGAATTTGTAAAAAAAAATTAAATGGAAGCTTCCTGTATTTTTCTTGCCGTTTTTTTTGTTATGCACAAATGTATTCATGTCGATCAATTAGTAGTCGTCGATTGAGAAATTCTTTAGGATTTCAAGCCTATTTGCAGACACATTTCACATAGGATTACAAATTTTTTGTAGACTTACCGCTATTTTTTTATAACTGATATCCCTTTTTTCTCAAAAATCTCAAAACTGCAAATTTTTACATACGACATTAATTTTTTCAAGCGACGTAGTGTCAAAAATACTGTAAACTTGGTTGGCTTATAAATTAATTTACAATTATTTATTTATCCATTGAAATCTTTTTATTTATTAACCTTAACAAACCACTGGACTATATTTTTTTATAATTATAATTATAATTATTTTTATAATTATACCTATGTGATGGCTAGTTTGACAAACAGTGTTTATATTTATTCGACAGAGCATCATCAGAAGTTTTTTTATATTATCTTAATCAAAAACCAATGGCTCTTTTTCGTATGAAGAGGCCCACCTGCAGTAAACAAATTTTAGAAAGTTCAGGTTAGAAATTTATGCAACTCAAATCATAAAACTATATTTTTCTTAAAAGTGACATTTTCTTCTCTGTATAGACATCCCAGCCAATTTTCCACATTTTTACAAAAAACTTAAATATTTTATTTGTTTTTCGACCTTTTTTGAAGTCATTTTTATCTCTAATTTTGCGGGCTCAAGGTCCAAATTATTGAAATGAAAAACTTTAATAGCTTTAATTTTTAATTTTTATTACCAATATTTCGATTGCCGTCAGCAATTATCATCAGAGAAAAAATTTTGAATAATTAACACATTTTAACAATTGAAAAGCATTTGTAGTGTCCACAAATTGTTACAATGTTTACTTGTTTTATTTTTTTTTTTGTGTGTTTTAAGAATTTGAAAAAAATTAAATAAGTTTAAATTGAAAAGTTAAAATATTAATTAATATTTAGTTTGGTGTTTTACGTTAATAAATTAATTAGTTATAAGAATAATAGAATTAATTATAAGAATTAAAATGAAAATAGCCAAAACGGAATTTAAATACCTTGTAAAAGTCGGAATTTGCAGACCTTCTAATTCTCCTATTGCATCTGCACCCTTCATTTAGTCCCTAAAAAGAACAAAATGATTGGCGACCATGTGGAGATTATAGAATGCTCAATTGTATTACTGTACCCGATCGTTATCCTCTTCCACACATACATGATCTAAGCATCGAACTAAAAAACAAAACCGTATTTTCGAAAATTGATCTTGTTCGTGCATACCACCAGATTCCAATGGCCGAAGAAGATGTTTATAAAACGGCAATAACTACTCCATTCGGAATGTTTGAATTTTTACGCATGCCATTCGGTTTGAGAAATAGTGCTCAAACCTTCCAACGTTTCATCAATGAAATATTTTTTGGTTTAGATTTTGTTTTTACATACGTGGATGACATTTTAATTGCAAGTGAGAATGATAATCAACATTTAGAACATCTAAAAATTATTTCTAATCTACTACAACAATATGGACTTTCACTAGATTTTCTTAGTTATGAAATTTCTTCTAAAGGAATACAACCCTCTAAAGATAGAGTTAATTTAATTATAAATTTTGATAGACCAACTTCTATAAATAAACTTCAAAAGTTTATTGGAATGGTTAATTATTACCATCATTACATTCCGATGTTAGCTGCAGAACTAAGTTCTCTGCACGAAATGCTAACATCTGCATCCAAATATAAAACTAAACAATTAACTTGGACTGAAAAATCAACAGTTGCATTTGAGAAAGTTTACTCTCTTTTTGCCAAAAATACTCTTCTCACACATTTCCATAAATATGCAAAATTATCTCTAGCAGTGGATGCATCAAACGTCGCTATTGGAGCTGTTCTACAACAATCCACAAGAGATAGTTGGGAACCTCTAGCATATTTTTCTCAAAAACTTAGTCCCACAGAAATAAAGTATTCAACCTTTGATAGGGAACTTTTAGGAATTTACCGCATTTACCACATTTTAGACATTTTTTAGAAGGAAGACAATTTATTATATACACTGATCACAAACCATTGACATTTATTATAAATTCAAAAACTGATAGATCACCCCGACAAACACGACATTTAGAATACATAGCTCAATTCACAAACAACATACAATACATTTCGGGAAAACAAAACACTTTCTCGCATTCCAGAAATTGACGCGATATCTTCACAAGATATAAATTTTCAAACACTACACAAAGAACAACAAACAGACGAGACTCTACAACTTCTAATTAAATCTCCAAATTATAAATACCATTTAAAAGAAGTTCTAATTCCTATTTTAAATATTAAAATTTGGTGTGAAATTTCTAGTCACTCTACACGACCCTTTGTTCCAACTTCCATGCGAAAAAGTATATTTGACAAAATTCATTCATTATCTCATCCTGGTGTACGAGCCACTAGACGATTAATACAATCAAAATACTTTTGGCCTAATATGCGAAAAGAAATAAATGATTGGTCATCAAGTTGTATTAACTGTCAAAAATCCAAAGTTAATGTATACACAAAAACACCTATCCAAAAAATCGAAATTCCACCAGGCAGATTTGAACATATTCATATGGATCTAGTGGGACCACTACCTATATCAAATGATTTTCAGTATATGCTAACAATCATAGATAGACATACGCGTTGGCCAGAAGTATACCCTCTAAAAAATATCTTGGCACAAACTGTAGCAAATACTTTCGTTCAAAATTATGTTCCACGTTTTGGTGTTCCTCTTACTATTACTGTCGATCAAGGCACTCAATTCACATCAAAATTATTCAGTGAATTAACAAAATTACTAGGTGCACACAAAATTCACACTTCTTCATTTCAGCCACAATCAAACGGGATGATAGAACGTTTTCATCGACAACTCAAGACGTCTATTGTATGTTCAGAAGATTCCGTACATTGGTCAAAACTTTTACCTTGGATACTTCTTGGCTTACGAACTGCAATAAAAGAAGATTTAAATTGTTCTTCTGCAGAGTTGGTTTACGGTAAAACTTTAAAGTTACCAGGGGAATTGGTTGTTCCAAATAATGATAATATAAACACGGATCATACTCTTCAAAAATTAAGAGAAAATTTTTCCCACATTCGTTCAAAAATTGTTCATCATAATAATGACAAAAGTTATGTTCCAAAATCGCTGAGTACTTGTGAATATGTTTTTGTAAAAATTAATCGTTTATCTGGACTTCAACAGCCGTTTGAAGGACCTTTTCAAGTAATTTCTAAACACGAGAAAACATTTCAAATTCAGTACGGTAATACAATAAAATCTGTCTCTATTGATCATCTCAAACCAGCATACACTAATTCAAAAACAGAAATACACAATTCTACTCCTTCAAACAATTCTTTTAAAAAGAAAGTTACTTTTAATATTATATAAGTGTTGAATTGGAGGGGGAGTATTTGTAGTGTCCACAAATTGTTACAATGTTTACTTGTTTTATTTTTTATACTTTATGTTTAATTCTGTTTATTATTTATAATCATAAAAAAAAGTCACAGATAAAAAAATGTGTGTTCAAAAATTTTCATTATAAAATTATATTTCAATTTATAAACACGAATAATAAATAAATGTATATGTGTTATAAAATAAATGTGTGTAAAATAAATAACACCATAGCATTTAACATTAAAGAACAACATTAAACATTAATATCACAGTTTTTTAGTTATTAGACAAGAACTTAAATATGTAAACAAATGAACAAAATTAGCAAAAGATATCCACTTCTTGTTCCGTCAGGTTTTTGAACTTTTAAAGTTAAGAACCTGACGGCACAAGTTAAAAACCTGACACACAAAGTGGATAAAGAATCCACAAGAAGTGGATGTCTTTAGTTTCTGCAATTTGTTTATATATCTAAGTTCTTGTCTAATAATTTAAAAACTGTGATATTAATGTTTAATCGTTCTTTGATGTTGAATATTTTTCATTTGATAAAATGTTTCAATTATTTAAAATTTTTATTTCACTGATGATGATTACTGACGGTAATCGAAACATTGGTAGTAAAACTTAAAAACTAAAACTATTAAAGTTTTTCATTTTTTATAATAAAAAACTAAAATAAAATCTTAAAAAAAATATTTGTACTAACATCAGTCCAGAGTAACGCCTGGTATATCTAATTTGTAATAAATTTAAAACGTGAATGGTATATACAAAAAATAAGCTGGAAGTTTTTGGAACTTTTCGAAATATTTGCATTTTAGGTAGTAGGTAAGATAATGTTGACAAATATCCTCTCTTTTTTTTCGTAAAAAAATATTGAAAACAAGTAAGAAATTATCAACGACTAAACGCTTATTAGCAAATATTAGAGTTTTAAGATTCAGTTTTGTGGAGTTTATAGAGATTTTAACGATTTTATTATGATAATTTGTATGGTAGGTGTGCTTTTCATTCGATTTGGCTTGTTCTAGAACTTGACATTTTATAGTAAATGGAAGCTTTTATATCAAATTTCATTCCGATTGCCTTAAAATTATAGCTGTTATCATGACCATAGCGAGACGGAAAGGCAGACGTAATAACTAAATATATTCAGGAAGTCACAGTGATCAGAAATGTATATACTTTTCTATAACTGCCACATCTCCACATCTGATGGGAGTTTCAAGGGTAAAGTAAAAATAATCAATTACAATAAATAACATAAAAAAAAAATTCAAGTCCAAAAAGGCACAATACTTCTTCATTATTGCACTGAAAAAATGTTTTAAAATTGACGAAAAGTGTCTTCAAAATAAAGCTATCAACGGATTTCTCAAAAAAATTGTACATAAACATAGGTTTAAAAAAAAATTATACTTTTGTTACAAAGTCTTTGAAGCGACTCAAGTTTTTATAGATATAGTTTTTTTTTAATTTATATTTAACTTATTAGGAATCTACTATTTATTTAATAAGCATCCATTTAGCAAAAAAATACATGTAATAATTAAAAATGCCTCTTATTGTTTTAAATAATATGCAATAGCGTTCATTTTGACAAAACTTTTCTTTCAATAAATTTCAATCAAAAATTAAACTTCTTATATCAAAATTTTTGTTGTATTCAGAAGTTACGTTTTAGAGCCAAGTTCTTACAGTAGTCAACTCAGTTAACTAACTTTTGATTAGGGATATCAAAACTAGATGGCGTAAGGTGAAAGAAAAAATTAAGGGACGATATTAGGTTCAAGGAAGAAACTAAGCTATTCTACCTGGTGTTAATTTACAATTTAAAAACCGTAAAGTCTAAAATTTATTTACAGAAGATATTTGTTGTCATAAAATGTTTTGATGAAGGCTCAATAATTTTGTGATACAATTTTGTAGTTCAAAGTAAAAAAGTGTATCACAGCACTCGCACCGTGCTGTGATACACTCACTTACTATTAGTTTTTCGATAATAATTAAATTTCAAATTATTATGCCAACTCAACCAAACATTTTTGTTGTATTCAGAAGTTACGTCAGGTAACTAACTTTTGATTAGGGATATCAAAACTAGATGGCGTAAGGTGAAAGAAAAAAATAAGGGACGATATTAGGTTCAAGGAAGAAACTAAACTATTCTACCTGGTGTTAATTTACAATTTAAAAACCGTAAAGTCTAAAATTTATTTACAGAAGATATTTATTGTCATGAAATGTTTTGATGAAAGCTCAATAATTTTGTAATACAAATTTGTGGTTCAAAGTAAAAAAGTGTATCACAGCACTCGCACTGTGCTATTAGTTTTTCGATAGTAATTAAATTTCAAATTATTATGCCAACTCAACCAAACAAAATCGATTCATATTATAAGCATGTTTTGCTAAATCATTAGCTTATAATTTCATGCAGGCCTAGCAAGATACATGAAACTATTTCCATGTTAATATATGCATTTGCTAACTCTCATACAATAAATTTCACAAAATAATTGCGATTTAAAAATTACAAATTATTGTTTTTGCTTAAAAAAAAGGAAAGATAAAACTAATTGTATGCATAATTAAAGAGCAACACACAAAATAGAGTGAAAACAAAGTAGAATTACCGTTAAACTTAAAAAAATTACTGCCATTAAACTAAAAAAAACTTTATGTAATTGTAAACTGTGGTCTAAAAACCTTAAAAAAACAGATTTATGTACAAACTATTATGTTGCTCTCTAAAAACTCATCTGAATTTCATAACCAAACTACACGATTACTGAAAGTCCAAAAATAGGCCCTTATAATGGTACATGATATTTATATTTGGAATATCAAAATGAAAAAGTGAAGTTCAAAGAATGAAAAATTTACAAATTAAGTTTTAATTGCCTGTTTTTCAAAATCGATATCCATACACATTTTGAAGAAGATTTTTTTTATCTGCTAAAATAAGTTCGTAAGTTTAAGGACTGATTTAAAATTAGATAAGAAAGACTTTAAAAAAACCACAAGAAATTCATCCCTCTATTGAGCTTAAAACAATAAAACTTATGAATCATTTGTGAAATTAATAGCTTTTTGTGGACTAAATGTTTTATCAACTGAGCAAAAAATTTAAAAAGTTTAGGCCGCAAACTAGTGTTATTTCTCCGATGATTTTACAAAAATAAATAGAGGAAGCTATTCCCATAGATGGATTGTCAACTGCGCGGGAAAATATTCCCAGTAACTGCATTCATGCATACAGCATTGAGGATATATGCATACGTTTTTTGTTTACATATCATCATAATGCCATTTTGCATGTCACAATAACTAATGCTGTATGCATGGTCCATTAGTAACCACCCATTGTTTTTAATACTGTATACATTCGTAAAAACTAGTTCCGTATGCATACAATATAATTAATACTGTATGCATGCATAAATACTGATGCACTAATAATGTATGCATATTTTTCCAGTCATTTCATTCAATATATATATGACTTTAAAATAATAATAAACAAAACAGTGAAATACTGCATGCAGGGTTCACGCTTTAGCACAGAAAAATCTGCCTTTCTCCGATGCAAAGCGACGCCATCATAACAGGAGATAAGGTTAGGTTAAGGTGACGGCCAGTCAAAGACCGACCCTCATAGATCATATATATTTGGTCTGTTGTGATACTACAGGATAACTACTCCTCTCATCCTGCTTTCCTAAGCAGTGTCGTGGAACCAACCTGTACTAATAAAAAAACGCAGTAGACGCGTAACGTCTACCTCCTCAAGATCCCTGAGATCATAAAAAGAGGCTACCTAAATGCTTATGTCTTCCGCGGGATAAAGCGGGGCCTGAACAGAGGAGATGCGATACAGTTTCCTCCCCTGCAACTCCCGCAGAAGTCATTCGCATGAACGCCCATTCTTAAGGCACTTAACAGTGTCCTGTTATAACGACTATCAGAATGGAGAGATCTTTCCTAACCATTTGAGTGAGATTCGTCGTTCGTTTTTCAGTAAAACTAAGCCACATCTGTCTATCTGTGTTGGAGGTGGTGCTATGCTTCCAACTGAAATTAGCCATTTTTGTGGCATGTTGCCTTAGAGCCAACTTGCACGACGCAAGAGGTATGCCTAATGTTTCCATGTCAGCCAGCAGCGTTACCGTTGTACATTTTCTAGCAAGCTCATCCGCTCTACAACTTCCAGGAATGTCCGCATTCCCTGGTATCCAGTCAAACTTATCGACCATCACATTAAGATACGATCGACATTTAAGAGTTGTTGGTTGGCGATTAAGACCGCCAAGAAATTTGATCGCTGCTTGGCTGTCCGCAAAAATGTAGATATTTCTATTTAATATCTCACTTTACCTCAGCAATTCCTTAGCTCTATAAATATCCTTTATTTCAGCCTGAAAAACGCTGCAATAATCTGGTAGTCTAAATGAGCTTCTAATGTCCAGATCCATTGAAAAGACGCCTTCTCCGACTTTGCTGTCAAGTTTTGAGCCCTCAGTAAAAAAATGCGCACCAACTTCAATAACCCGTCGTATTCTACTCTGGTTGGGATAATTGTGTGAAAACTATTCTCAAATGAGGGAGTGGCAATGGTGTGATCGATGTTGCTAGGAACTGCTCCTGCAAGATCGATACGAGTGTAAGCTCACTGCGAGGTTGCTCAAAGGTGGATAGCTTTTTGCTGTGCCATCCCTTTTCCCATAATATCGAGGAGTATTAAGCAAAGAATCGCATTTAGAGCTTCGGATGAAGTGGACCTAACTGCTCCGCTGGTACTTACGGACGCAGTTCATTGTACTTTCCCTAACAATTTTGCATCAGACCGTGTTTTTAGTGCTATCCACCACACACAGCCATCGTGTAGCAAGGCCTCAATATAGCTGTATAAATCCAACGTGCAATATTCGGGTTAAGTCCCCACGTCGCTCATGAATATTCGGTTTCCAGTTTAACTTTCCATCCAAAATAACTTCTAAGTATTTTGCCTCTTCCACGAAGTGTAGCTGAGTGCTATCAAGACGCGAAGGAGTTAAGCGCGGATTTTTGTCTTTACGCGTAAAAATGACCAGTTCAGTTTTTTTGGGGATTTACCCCCTGCCCACAACTTTTGGCCCAGCTATTGAGGTTGCAGAGCGCGGACCTAAGCAGCTTCGAGAGAGTGTTAGGAAACTTCTGCTCTGCAGCAATAGCTACATCATCCGCATAGGCAATCAGCTTGCAACCCACCTTTTCAATTTTCCTTAATAGTTCATTGACTACCAAGTTCTATAATAAAAGTTATAAAACACACTCCTGAGGAGTGTGCCTCTACTCACAAATCTCCTGGCCTTTGAGTCACCTAGAGATACACTGACGGCTCTGCTGTGAAAAAAGGTATTTTCTATAAAGCCTGCCAGGGAATGCAGACCTACCTTTCCTGTAAGCATTTGTGAAGCTGAAAGCAAGTTTGAGCCGATGTTACAACGAATATGAGCGTCAATCAATCTTTCGAGTGTTTTCGGCAGAAAGATTATAGATTAATGGGTCTAAGGTCCTTCGGACTCGTTTGCACATTTAAATGGTATGTATGTCATTACAAGACAACCTTTGAAAATAGCAAGAAGCCATGGAAGGATAATTGACGCTGTCTGCTGTAAAGCGGCCGGAACTGTACGATCAGGCCCAGCAGACTTATATGGTTTGAAACTAAACAGAGCCCATTTGATTCTGTTCTCTGATATGATTTTTGAAGGATCACTCACTGCCCTCTCACACTTAATGTGAGTGGGATCCACAGAGCAATCCGGGAAGTGGGTTCTTAGAAGAAGATATAGGGTCTCCAGATCGCTAGAGGATGTTCAAGTATCGTCTGATTTCTTTGAGTAGCTTGGACAGCTAGGATAAGAAGCGAGGATCTTACAGAGTCTTAGTGCTTAGGAAGATTCCTCTATATTATCGCAAAAAAGCCTTCAGAATTTACAGTTAGCTTTTCGAAGTAATTTCTTAAAAAATGTTTAACAGGATTTATACTCCTCCCAGCACTGAGTTCTACCCGATTTTTAATCTTAATTTAAATTCACTGCGACCTAAGATTAGCAATTTTCCTTGACCACCAGGTTTTAGTTTACCTCTTGGGGCGCCCTTAGGGCATGAGATTTCTAAAGGCTCATTTAAGGTCCCCGTCAGCTGCTCCACCATTGAATCGAGTTCATGTGGCATCGAAGAGGGAACATCTGAGAGTTGGGGTAACGATGCTTCCACTACCTCCCTGAATTCACACCAATTTGTTTTCTTTCGATTCCTGAAGACAGTTTGGCTTTTGAAGTGGCCCTTCAGACCATCATAATAGTAAAACCTTTATAAATTCCAAAAAAAAATAATGTTTAAACTTGATATTGTGCTCGTAAGCTTTAATAAAGAAAAAGGACTATGAGTTTCAAATGTGAAATATTTGGAAAAAACCACGCCTTATTAAAGTAACGTCATTAAAGTAATACAGGATTTAAGACTTAGAATATACTTAAATACGATCATGAGGGTATTTTAACTTCGATCCAATCGAAAATAATCGGAATGGCCGATGTTATTAATGTAATCCATTATCTTTACCACATAATTTTACATCACAGCCTAAAGACTTATTGATAATAGGCAAAAATACTGCTCAAAACGCAAAAAATTATATATTCCAGAAACATAACATATATAAGAAACATGTTGCAATAAATATATTAACGGTATTCATCAAAACACGCAAAACTTTCGTATAATGTGCCAACTGTGCATTTTTCCACCTTCGCAAATGAACTGTAAAAATCTTATGGAAAACCTTTTGCACAAACCTAATAAGTATGCGCGACCAAATCGTCAAGAAAACTTGCACTGTTAATTGTGCAAATCCGAAGTCAGCTCATTTTCTCCTCCTTCTGTGATTTCAACTATCTTGAAAAACAGTTGTTTAAGTTTTTCTTTAAATAATTTTACTAATTTGCTTTTTTCAAATTTTTATCAACTGTCAAAAATTGAACAAAAAAGCTAAGGTGCATTCATTAAAGCTTCCCACAAATGGGAAACTTGCGCGTTTAAATGAATACCATTATTATGTTTACTGTGCCCATGCATAAGGGTACATGGTGCTACGGCCTCCACCATCACCGGTCGTCTGAACATAGCAACTCATAATCATGGTATGACTTTTAGAAACATAAAACATAAACATATGTTGAATACGATCATGTTGTATATTTCTAACAAATACAACATAGCTATTCATGGTAAAAACATACTATTTTTCACAAGCATAGATACTATTGTGAACTTGTTTTCCGCAAACATATTTTTTCACATCAATAAAAATATGTTTACCTGGAGTTGTAAACAAACATTGAAAAGATTGTCACAAAAATAGCATTACGTATCAAGAATGATAGAATAGTAGATTGCGCCATGGCAGAATAACCAGGTAGATGCAATTCGGAGAGCAAAAAACGAGAGAGCAAAACATTGGCTTAACTATAATGTCACTATTGACAATTTATGTTTATTCGTTCAGCCATAGGGATGTTTAATTTATTTGCAACCGTATAAATTAATTGAGTACCCAGATTTTATGTATGAACATGTAAAAAAAGTAAACAAAAATCTTAAAAATTTTATAAAATGAGCCGTGTTTTAAGATATAATATATAACTAATTGTAGTTTTGCCTTAAATGAAGCAAATGAAAGTTAACTTTTAATATAATTTTCATTCGACTACTTATTTCGATTGTTCAGTAACCAATTTATTTGTAAAGCTATGTACGGCTTCTTTAAACTGTCAAAATATATTTCGACAAGTGAAATTGCTGTTTGAAAAAATTAAATTTATTTAATGAAATCGACGATTGTTTGTTTATTTGCCAACAATTGATGAATTGTTTTGGAATTATCGCGACGGGAGGAAGTTATAGGCAGTCCAGTAAAGCCGTTGTCAAACCTGAGTTGTCGTTAAACATTTGCAGTTACCGCAATTGAAATACTCAAGATAAACTGCTTGGGAGTACATGCTATTTACGTTTAAGTCCACCGGAATGGAAACGGATGTGCTAAATTCAAGAAATAATCTTAAAACAATTATGTGTATTGTGTTGCAAGTAATTGTGCTCTGTGTAATTTTCAAATTGTAATGTTTAAAATGTAATTAATAACTTGCTGGGACTTTGATTGCAGCTAAGGACTTTAATTGTCCTTAAGATTGCAGCTACGTTTTTAATTCGATCCGATCGGCAATAAGTAACATGCGAAATTACTACATTAAAGGCCGTTTTCTCAATGTCCGTGTAAGCACTAATCGGAACTTTGACCGGCTGTTAGCAAGAAAGCATTTTCTCAATGTTCGGTTAGGTCTTAAGTGCCGGTTAAGTTAATGGCAAGTTGAGGTTCCGGTTAGTTGCTAATCGGAAGAACAGCTGTGTAGTGCAAAAAATAATTATATATTTTATAATTAAGAATTGATTATAATTGATAATCATCTAATAAAAAAGTCAAAATTGATATCATTTTCAAAACAGCTCATTTTGACATTATAACTATGCCTTTGTTATTGTTTTGTTGTCGGAGAGAGCGTATTTCTAGTGCATCTACCTGGTTATTCTACCATGGATTGCGCAGATCGTAAAAATAATTGTCTATGATCTGCGCATTTCGTCATGATAGCCTTAGGATATGAACTTACGATATGAGATTGTTGTCAATTAATGTAAGCAAATGTGAAACTAGTCTGTAAGCAGTGCAATAAAATTGTTAATATAATTGACTAAACAAATTTTTCCACCGTTTTATATTAAAATATGAGTAAAGAATTATGAAAGAGTGCTGCGCATATAATTTTCGTGCTAGTTTTTTAGTTTTTTTTTTTTTGGTTTTAAAGCAAGTTGGAATGAAACCAACTTGCACTGGCAAAAGATTCAAGAAACAAACTTCGTCTAGCCTGACGTCATGATCGTAAAACATATTTTTATCGTAGCTAGAAAAGTCAAAATAAAAAGTAAACAACATGTCGGACCTGCGCAGTACGTAATTCTTTTATCTATCATTCTTGATTACGTATGATAAACATAATTTTGGTTGAATTACAAGATACCCACTGAACCAAAACTATCTTATTGACGACTGAAACCAAAATGCTTTTTGAATTCATAGCCTTTTCGGGTAGAAAAGTTCATTTTCGGCACTCATGAATGAACCATTTTGGACTTACTCGTCACTAAAATGTCTCTCAAAAGCGAACCTTTTTTTTTCTTCAGAAATGATTAAAAAAAATCATCAATTGCCCTTTTTTTTGTTTGGAAACGAGTTGAAAAAAGAACCATTGAAAAGTTCTTTTTTGGCACTCAGAAATGAACTTATTCGCCGGACTAAAGCGCCTCTCAAAAACGAACCTTTTTTATTCGAAACAGAGTTACGAAACGAACCATAGAAAAGCACTTTTTTGGAAATAATAAATTAATCTTTTTCAATCATAAATTGTCTTATTATTACATATTGATAATATGCTTTATTTGAAATAAGTTGTAGTGTATCCAGGACAGTCGCCAGCGAAATATTGCTCGTAGAACTAAATTTATTCCAAATAAGAAAACTATAAAATTAGAATTCAAACGAAAACACTGAGCAATTTTTTTATGGAAACAAAATTTAATGGATTCAGTCCTATCAAGCATTTAGTTTAGATCTACTAATAAAAAAACATAAAACAAAATTGAAACCAACCCGAAAACGTACGCAAAACTCAAACTTTACGCTTGTGGTTTAGTAAAAAGGAGAAAATTTTATGATTTTTTTGATGATTTTTTTTTTTTTTTAATGTGAAAAAGTAACTTTTAGTATTTATTTCTGAACTTATTTAGGAATAAAAAATGGTTTTTTTTTTTGTAAGTAATTGTTTCCTACTAAAAAAATGTTTCTTTTTAGGCTAAAAACCAATTTGTAATTTTGCAAAAGAATTAAATTTTTTTATGGAAAAATTATTCGCGAAGAACACTAATCATACAAACTAAAAAAAAACAAAATTCACAAAAAATTTTCTAACCGAAAACGTACTTTATTGTTACTTTACGCAAAATCTTTGTATATGGTTTAGTGGGTATATTTACGGTAAAAAGAAATATGTTTGCTACAATTAAAGCAGAAAATGTCATTTGCCTGCGTGAATACAACGTAAAGCGGTAAAAAATGGGTTAATATTTGTATCCGTAGACGCCAAATGATATCTGTCACATCCCTAGTAAATATCAACACTGCCTGCATTCAGCGGAAAGAACTGTTCCACAACTTTCGGGCTGAATGGTATGCTCTCACAGAACATGTTCCTTGAGATGTCACAATTTATATAGCGAAAATATTTTATGCTACTTCGCTACTTGAGCACTTTTTCGGCTAGAATGCGGCCACTGTGTGCAAAAATTTAAAACTGCAAAATTTAAGATTATGTCGTCAGAAATTAGAATATAGCAAAACCAAAAATAGTTCAGTTAATATCAATGCTACATGTAAATTAATGAAATTTCTCACAAGAATGCAAACTAAAATTCGAGTAAAAAACGACAGCTGAAAAATCTCACTACATGTATACAAAATTATACAAATGTACAGAGTGCATCTACATATATTTTAATGCATGCACAAATTTCCATGTGCAGAAAAAAATATGTTCTGGAATTATGTATATGCACAATGCTCAAAGTGAATTTATTTGAAAAACAAAAACAAGATTTTCAAATAGCTACACGATGCATCCGTTTTAAGCTTTAAATAATTTATGATAACGTGAGTGTTTTAATCATTGAACTGAATAATTCAGATGTTTAACCGAAATTGCATTTATTGCAGATTTCTGGCATTTCTAGAAATAAATAAATGAAGCTGAAAATTACGAAAAATATGTCATAACAACGCTGCTTAAATATTCAGCTGCATAAGTATTTTGATTTAATTTAAATGTGCATCTTTTTTTACTGAAAGCTTAAAATTATTTAAAGTTTAATATTCCATTTTAAATGACACTTTATTCTATTATTTTTTACCTTGTTGTAAATTTTTTGTTCTTCTTCTTATAGTCTTATTTAATATAGCTAATTTTTAAATATAACATAATTGTACGAAACAATTTCCAAAGTGTCATTTTATTGCTATATCTTTCAATAAGATATAGTTACACCCATTGTATCTGTGTGTTTGTGAGTGTAAATGTGTGTGTACATTAATTTTTTTATTCCGTAAGAAATAACCTTAACATAAATTTTCATTGCATTCCAATAAAAAGATATGTAATCATAACTACAGTCATTATTAAACTAATCTTAATTATAGCTAAACTAATTTTTAAGCAAAAAATTAACTAGTTTATTAAAAATATCTTGTAGTTAAGCAAAAATTGTCTATTATGCCTATTTAAAAATATAAATAATATTAATTTTTAAAGACTTCTTGTATATTTTATGAAGACATTACAGCTAAAATACCAAAAAAAAATATTTAAAAATTACTTTAAATGTTTAAAATTTATATCTATACTTACTTATATAAATAAATTTATAAAAGTATATATCTACTGATATGAATACCATTGATATATTATATAAGTATTTTTTGTAACATGATGCTAAGAAAAATAAATAATAATATTTCAAAAACGGAAACAATTGTCTTTTGTATTGCAAATTAAATGACTTTACTTGAACAGCTTGCAAATCATCATTTGAAATATCAATATATCAGGTAGGTTCAATTAAGTGCATATGTATGTATATCTTCAACCACCTCGTTATATTTGACACAGAGAGAAAATATTAAGCATTTTATTCAATAAATCTCAAGATATAAAAATCAAGCCATAAACCGTATCTTACGTTTTTTAGCATTGCTCAGCTGAAAAAAGAAGTGCTTGCGAAGAAGTTCTGGAATGACTTTTTTAATGCTGGGTATCTGTTCTCACTCATGCATAAAATTTCAATCCAAGTTTTATTTTCCTTGCACCTATTGCGAAAACAGAAACACAGCTATATTCTATTACAGGCTCGTAACCAAGGTGAGAGCTTTGGTGTTCAAAGCCCCGCCCCATACAGTCTGAAGGTATAAAATAAATCAATTTAAATATGACAAATCGAAAAAATGTTGAAAATAATTCTTTTAAAAATAAAAATTTTACCACTTTCAATTAAAAATTTTAAAAATTATTAATTGATTTAGCATAAAATGTGCATTAAAGTGGGTCACCAAAAAAAGTTTGCTAAGTCTGCGCCTCATTTAAAAGCTTATGTAAAGGAGGTTTCGGTCCCATCAACATTTTTTCTTAGGTGGACCCACGGTTGCCATCTCAAATTCCCATAAAAAATATTTTTTTATCACGGTAACAAAAGTAAATTACCACAAGAATTCCCATTGCAAAAAACTTAAAAAAAATACCCAATACAATTACGAAAATACCACAAAAAATACCACACGTATTTCAAATTACCACAAAAATACGACTCGTTAAAAAATACCACAGAAAATACCATACGCATTAAAAAATACCACTAAATTTATTAAAAATGTACCATACTTTTTTACATTGAAATGCAAGCAAAAAGTACTCGTTAAATAAATAAAATATGTATTTACAAATAGCAATCAATCTCTTCATATTGTTAATTTTTTTGTAAATCATACATATTATTATTGAACAAGTCATTATGATTTCTGTTTAAAAAAAACCTTGTAACATTTTTTTCCTTATGATAAACGTTTGTCATGAAGAATAGCGGTGACCAAATCCGTTGAAACTCTGTTTTTATCTGAAGTTTTACTTATATTAACTTTCGGATAAATACGTTCAGCATTTCCAGAAGAGTGAGGAAGGCATGAAATATATGGTATGAGCTTTCTCATTAATGGAATATAAAACTCATCAAAATGTTCTCTTCTTACACCTACAACTTCTGGCCAAAAATTAAAGAACGATAAAGTCGGGTTTATATCATCAGGTGTAATGGTTTATGTCATCTAAAGATATTACATATGATAAATGTCGTATGAGCATTGGCGTCGGAAGCGGAGGGGAAAGGGGGGCAATTGCCCCCGCACTTTTTTAGCTAGATAAAAAATTTAAAAGGAAAAGTAATACAAAATATCAGTTTTTTTACAACGATAATATTTTTGTATTATATATTTTCCTCTTTTTTCTCTCTTCTTCATGTTTAATGTTAAGAAATTTTGGTAAACTTTTTTTGCACCACCATCTGTACTGTCCTCCCAGATGAAATTCGCTTCCGACGCGCTTGCGTATGAGCGGTATTATTGATGCTTTTTTTAAATTTTTTAGGTCCAAAATGGTGAAATGCTTTAAAACTTCCACTGTGTTGCTGCTTTTCTTATAAATTTCCAAAACATTTAAAAACTGTAGAATAAGGAACTTTGCGAAAAAACCCATGTGCATTAAAAAATACCATGCTGATTTAAAATTTCCCAAGGTAATTAAAAATTCCCAAAAATAGGTGGGAACCGTGGGTGGACCCAAAATGTTATTTTTTGTATAACTTCACCAGTTTTTAACCGATCGTAATAGCTCTTAAAATAGTTACAAAAATTCTGTATGAAGGCGCTTATCAGGCACGTAGCCAGGAATTACCCAAGGAGGGAGAGGTTAATTAAAAAAAAATATTGATTGTTTTTTATTAAATGTTTTCTAAAATTGTTGACGCCATAGGCTAAAAATAGTTGATTTGATATTTGATATAGTGTTAAAATCTATAAAGTTTCGGGCCGATTTATAGATTTGTAGAACTAGCTCAAGAGACCAATAAATGCAGAAGAGTATTATAATAGTTGAAAACATCTCTTCAAGTAAATTTTTTTACAAAACAGGTATTTATTTGGTTTTAAATGTAATTGTTCTTTACAATGAATTATAAAACATGAAAATCGGCTTAAAAAGTACCAAAGTTGTGATATTTTACTTTTCAAAAAATTTGTTTTTATTTCTTGTTTCAATAAAAAAAATAGTAAATTCCAAATTTGAAAAAATTGCAATGAAATGTTAAAATATTTTCTGAAACAACACTTCATACATATATAAAAAATTCTGTGATTCCGTGCTTACTCAATCCCCAAAAATACAAAAATGCAAAATTTTAAAAAAAATGACATGACGGGTGTTATAACTAGTGTCCGACCAAATATTCGGTTTCGGTTACTGCCAGTTTCGGCTATTCAGCCTTAATGTGGCCGAACCCCGTAACCAAAACTTTTGGTAAAATTTCTTCCACTAGTTATTTAATTCAAATATATAAGTTTGGTTTAATCAAAATATTTACAACTCGTAATACAAAACAAAAATTATGAATTCGTCTACAACTTGAATTATCGTGTAAACGCAAAACATTTTGATTAATTTTAGGCGTTCGATATTATCATTTTCGATTCTATCATCTATATTGCAATTAATATAACATTTTTTAAATAACAAGCCAAAAAGTGATAACCAGTTTCGGTTTCGGCCGAATATTATAAAATGGCCGAATATTCGGTTTCGGCCAAAATTCCAGTTTCGATCGGACACTAGTTATAACATATTCTTTAGCTAATTTATGAAAAAAATTGCAATAATTCAAAGGTTATAACATTTTCTGTTCTTTTATTAATTTTTATGAAAAAACAACAAAGAATGTGAATAGACAACCTTGATCACAAATTTAGCTATAGTTGGAACTAGGTAGTCCAATCCCGGAAGCTTTTCTCGATCTCAGGATTATCGGGATTGAAAATCTCAACACCAGGATCCCGGGATTAGTTCGGGATTTAAAATTTTGAGAAGTAAATAATTCAAAACGTTTTTAATAAAATTTTTTTGTTATTTATTACTTGAAACTAAAAAATTAATTCATTTATAAGGTAACAAAAACAAAACGAAACACATTAAGGATATTCACCATTGCGTGGTTTTCAATGCAGTTAAAAAGCCCCGTGGTGTTGTACCACACTTTACCGAGCGGATTTAATATTTTTTTTTTATGTTTCACATGAAATCTCTAAAAACCAAAAGTGTGGTAGTTTTAAGTAGCCCGATGTTTTGTTTAACGGAACGTGGTTTTTAAAGTTCCATAAACAACTGATCGGTTGGCAGTTATTTTCTAATTGCAATAAATTGGAAGAAGCTAAAAATGCAAGTTACACTTTTTTATGCCATATATTAATAAAATATATCAAATTGGATAGTTAATTTATTTACATAGTAACAAAAAGCTATAGTGGGAGGTTCTCAACCACAAATTATATTTTAAAGGGTGCTCATATCGTGATTTTCAACCACACAATTGTTAATACTCTTATTGTTAATAAACACAAAAAACATAAATAATATTAATGACTAGCACATTGTATTAATTTAACCCTTTCAGAGGATTTGCCTAATATGTTGGACACTCCAGTCGGTAATTTTTATATGTAAGGTCCCTTCGCCAAATAAGGCCCAAGCCTTAATAAGGCCCGATTTCTAATACGCACATTTATTGCATTTCCTGCAAAATGATTTTTTGCACGTTTAAACATGTTCGTATCTGCATCACGATGCAAAAAAAATTACTTCGATTGCGCATCTGTGAAGCGAGTGACAGTCGAACGAAGTCAGCGGTAGCGTCAACAACGTGGTTGATGTAATATTGTGCTCGCAGTAAAAGTCCGTTATTCTACGAATTATTGGGGGTTGGAATTAGTTTTAAAGGTTTTCTAAGAGATGGCGTAACTATCAATAGATCGCATCGGGCACACCTGTGACTATATTCATTTCAAAGCACATTGTCTAAGCTTCATTTTTCAGTATGTGTCATTCCACTGAAGTGTAAACAACATATATTTTTTTTCTCTGTGAACATGTCGACTTTCGTTCCAACAAAACGCAATTTGCGGGAAGGTTTACTTTTGTGCTTCCATTTGAAGAAAAAAGCGGTTGAAGCACAACGCACGCTTACTGAGGCTTACGGGGACTATGCTCCATCGATTTCTACTTGTGAGTACTGGATCCGTCGGTTTAAAAGTGGTGATTTTGATACGGAAGACTAAGAGCGTCCGGGCCAGCCGAAAAAGTTTGAAGATGAGGAATTGGAGGCTTTGCTCGATGAAGACCCGTGTCAAACCCTTCAAGAATTGTCAGAATCATTGGGAGTCGACTTATCAACGGTCGGCAAACGCTTGAAAGCCATGGGAATGATTCAAAAGCAAGGAAATTGGGTGCCGTACCAGTTGAAGCCGAGAGACGTTGAACGGCGATTTTGCATGTGCGAACAACTGCTTCAACGGCATAAAAGGAAGAGTTTTTGCATCGTATTGTCACTGGCGA
This sequence comes from Dichetophora obliterata, assembly GCA_963920525.1. Classification (NCBI taxonomy): domain Eukaryota; kingdom Metazoa; phylum Arthropoda; class Insecta; order Diptera; family Sciomyzidae; genus Dichetophora; species Dichetophora obliterata. Next base: position 92,040,127 of record OY986437.1, read on the forward strand.
TGAAAAGTGGATCCATTACGATAATCCTAAGCGAAAAAAATCGTGGGGACCACCCGGCCATGCATCAACATCGAGGGCCAAGCCGAATATTCATGGCGCCAAGCTTATGCTGTGTATTTGGTGGGATCAGAAGGGTGTCGTGTACTATGAGCTGCTAAAACCTAACGCAACCATCACTTGGGAACGCTACCAACAACAATTGATGCAATTGAGCCGAGCATTAAAGGTTAAACGGCCGGAATATGCCAAAAGACACGACAAAGTGGTTTTTCAACATGACAACGCACGGCCACATGTTGCAAGAACCGTCAAGGAAACGTTGGAGGCGCTGAATTGGGATGTGCTACCCCACCCGCCTTATAGCCCAGACATAGCCCCTTCCGACTACCACCTATTCAGATCGATGACGCATGGCTTGGCTGAGCAGCGCTTCACTTCTTACGAGGATACCAAAAAATGGGTCGATTCGTGGATTGCCTCAAAAGACGAATCGTTCTTCCGGCGCGGAATCCATATGCTGCCAGAAAGATGGGAAAATGTTGTAGCTAACGATGGACAATACTTTGAATAATATACATTGTACCGTTGTTTCTAAATAAATGCTCAAAAACCGAAAAAAAACCTTTAAAATTAATTCCAACCCCCAATAACTATTGCCTACGTCCAGCTTTGAATTAAAAATCAAGAAAGGTATTTTAACGAAAACAAAAAAGGCCCAAACATTTTTTTCTTTCCGGCTTTCTTTTTCCGATCTCATGTCCACACCTAAATCTACCTGGCAGAAAAAATTCAAAAAGAAAGCCATCAACTATAAAGGTCAGCAAATTACCAAAATTTTCTTTAAAAAGCCAGAGTAACTTTATTTTAATTTTCAAAATGAACTTTTGGTAATAAAAGTATTTTTTCGAAAAAGTTTTTATAAAAAAAAGCTATGAAAACCATTTATGTTTAGTATAAATGTAAACCAACATTTGTAATAACAATATGTGTTCTTATTTTATTATTTTCTGACTGTTTTGTTATGTTTCTAAAACCGTTATATATTGGGTCTTATTTAGACATGGTGGTCTTAATATGGCAAAAATCAGAAAATTTTTAAAACCTTCTGAGCTGGATATATTTTTTACTTTTTCATGCTTTATTTTTATGTTTTTGAAAAAAGAATTGAATAAACAAAAATACAAAATTGCAAAAATAAGTTTAAAAACACCCGTTTCTCTTCTGCCTGGTAAAAACCGTTAGGCTGGCCTTATTTGGGTAGCTTACCTTATTTGTTTTGCAAAGCTTTTTTTTAAATCAAATCGTTTGGTTCTATGAAAAAAGATCAACCAACATGATAAAAATAAATTTAGAAATATATTTGACATTTAAGTCAGTTGGATTTTCGTTTTTGTGGCGAAGAAAAGAAAAAAAATTTGTTTGGCCAATTTTTTTAGTAAAAATCAACCGGACAAAGATCAAATTTCTGTTTTTTCATCTTTTTATGACTTTAATGATAAGAATATTAGGAGGGTTTAAAAGCAAAGATCTAAAGGGCTGAGAAACCTTTAAAAGATTAAAAAAATGACTGTGCCGAACAGGAGCAAAACAATTTTTTCTTTGTACAAGCTTGTAAAACGAAAGTAGCGCAGACTAAAATAAAACATATGTTTTTTCATCTTTTAAGGACCTAACTGATAGGAATATTACCTTAAAAAAATTATTTCCTTCTTAGTTTAGCCTAGCCATTGAAAGGGTTAAAGAAAAAAATATAAAAAAAGACAGGACAGTTTAAGGTATTACTATTAATTTTAATTTAATTTTAATTTTTTAATTTAATTTATTTATTTAACTTAAATCATAACGATTACATTTTTCATAAAATAAACTTAGGATTATCCGGCAACTTGTCTGTAGCTACGAGGGCTAGTGTCGACAAGCTATCCGAAATAAGAAAATAGAATTAACAAGATCCAAGACTCAGGATCCGCGGCATCGTCATACCCGACACACCATAAGGGAATGCCCTGTGGCATAATTTTATACAAAAAACAGGATATACATTGACTTTATAAATACATATATGTATGTCAATCATTTAAACAAATTTCAGCTAGAAAAAAAAAAGAAATATATAAACTGGATATTATTCAAAATATTATTAAAATAATTACAATCTTTAGCTCACAGGGAGCTGGAGGCGAAAGTAGTAGAGTATTAAATGTTAAAAATTACATCAATTTATTAAAGAGAGGGGTCATAATTAATGATAAAAAAACTAATAAAAGAAGAAAATAAGGTAAATATATTAAGGTAAACAAAATAAAGTTTAACAATACGGCATAAAATCAAATTACAAAAAAATCCGAGTAGACATTTCATCAACAGAGTAGAGGAGTTCATCAACATCATAATAAGACAAAGTGAGAAGCCATGATTTTACTTTTCTGAAAAATAAAGATTTACTGCGAATAGATTGAATGGAAATGGGCAGTCTATTAAAGAGTCTTGGAGCAACTGCTGTATTGGAGCAAACCCCAATAGAAATTGATAGTTATGTTGTGAGATAGATACTAAGTTCCGAGTGTTAACTCTTAAGTTATGGTTATTGTAACTTCTGCTTAACGAATAGCCAGATCGACTGAAAAATGTTTTTAAGACTTTAAAGTAGTAAAGATGTTTAAAAGACAGAACATTCAAGTCCATAAATAGAGGCAGACTACTTTCACGGCGATCTTTTTTAAGAATAATACGAATGGAATGTTTTTGCGATACTAAAAGCGGATATATTTTATTGTTATGCGTACCACCCCAACATGTCAATCCATACTCCAACTTTGACTGGAAGATACCAAAATATATGCACTTTAAGAGACTGGAACAACAATATGGTTTCAACAAATATAAATACACGCTCAAAGATCTTGGACTAAATTCGAATAAATCCTGTATTGAATATATGACGACACCGAAACTGTATTAAAATTTAATCAACGGTATATATTACAATTGATTTTTATTCTCTTATGAGACTTAATTTTAATACATGCTTGTATTAAAATATTTTTTACAAAAATAAAAAATTAACGAAACATGTGGGATTCGAACCCACTACGTTTAGGTTATAAGTTTTTGGCTCTACCAACTGCTCTATGAAGCCACATCTATAAAGAAATGATAAACATGCATAAGAACTGAACCAAGCCGAACGCTGCTTTTGAAGACTAATCCAACCTGTATTAAATATTTTTCCAGGTTTTATTAAAAAATGTCTAGTATTTTGAAGAGTTTGAATTCTAATAGAAAGGGTATTAAAAAATGCATGATTCCAAAGATTGGATTAAAAATTAGTCCAAGATTTTTGACCGTGTACCTAGTCGCGGCCATAAGATACTTTTTCAGTTACCAAAATCTAGATCTCTGCCAGAAACATTAAAAAACATGATTCTCGTTTTGTCACTAAGGACCAACCTATGAACTTTGAACCAGTGATTTAATATTTCCAAATCATGATTTATGTCCGCAATCAGGGATGATGGAGAGCTACCAGTGAAAGTATAGGCCATATCCTTAGCAAATGCATTTATATTGCTTACAAAGCTTTGCGAGAATATTGAATTAATTAAAATCAGAAAGAGAATTGGGCCAAGCACTGAACCTTGAGGTACACCTAAAACTATGGGCAATGAAGAACTCAAGAAGTTATTAATCTTCACTTTTTGTTGTCTATTGGATAAATAAGAACTGAGCCAATTATAAAAGGAGCCTCTAAATCCAAAATTATATAATTTAGTTAACAAAATAGAGTGATCGACGGTATCAAATGCCTTAGTAATATCTATAAAGAGTGCAGCTGTTATATGCTTATTATTAAGGCCAGAGTAAACATTACTACAGAAATTAAGTAGAGCATCTTCAGTAGATAGCCCTGCTTTGAATCCAAATTGCCATTTACTAAAAAGTTTGTTCTTTTCAATAAAATTGACTATACGAGTCTTTACAGCTTTCTCAAAGATTTTAGCGAAAATTGGTAGAAGTGATATTGGCCTGAAGTTATTTATAAGTTATTATAAGATATTTTCATGAATTTGAAAAATTTTCCCTGAAATCTGTTCAAAATATCGTCCTGAAAAATAGAATTGCATATGCATAAAGAACATTATGCATAAAGACTTGCATTTACACGCTCACAAGGTACAATTGAGTCAAGAACTAAAGCCTCTTGACCATTTCAAGCGTCGTCAATGGTCAGAATAGTGGCAAGGAATGGCAACAGTGGATGATCAGTTTTCGAAGAAAATCATCTTCAGTGATGAGGCACATTTTCACCTCAGTGGATTCGTCAATAAGCAGAATTGCCGTATTTGGGCGAATGATAATCCAAGAGTTATTGTCGAAAAAGCAATGCACCCACAAAGAGTGACTGTTTGGTGCGGTTTATGGGCTGGCGGCATCATCGGGCCGTATTTTTTCCAAAATGAGGCCGGTCAGGCACAGTTACTGTGAATGGTGTTCGCTATCGTGAGATGATAAGGAACTTTTTATGACTCGAATTGGAAGATATAGATGTGGACGATATGTGGTTTCAATAGGACGGTGCCACTTGCCACACAGCTAACGAAATAATGGCTCTTTTGCGCGACAAATTCAATGGCCGTGTTATCTCACGTGGTGGAGATGTCAATTGGCCGCCAAGATCATGTGATTTGACATCGTTGGACTTTTTTCTTTTGGATCATTTGAAAGAAAAGGTGTATATCGATAAGCCAGCAACAATTCAAGAGCTAAAAGATGAGATAATTCGGCACATTAACGGCATAGAACCTCAATTATGCCTCAGCGTCATCGAAAATTTGGACCATCGGATGGAGGTGTGCCGCCGAGGTCGCGGCGGCCATTTGGCCGATATTTTATTCCATACATAATTGAACTACACCAATATTATCATAATAAGAAGAAATGACAGTAGTTTCCGAAATAGTTTGTGTTTTATTCACAATCAACATCGGCCCTTAAAATTTAACCACCCTTTATTTATGATTTCGATTTTTTCACATTGCCTACATATACTTCAGTAATAAAAAAATTGTTTCACTGATCTTTAGTGCATACGCTTTTAAAGAAATCAATATTTATCAAACAACTACGAAAAAGTCGAATTTTTACAGCATGCGGACATTCTAGGGCATGGCGCCATCTGAAGAAATCAACTGTCGACCTTCTCCTTGCACAGGTTTTTTATTTATGAATTAAGGCACCAGAAATATGCTATTAGAAGTGAATTAAAAAAAAATTATGCACCCTAGTGTACATTAGTACACTAGGTGCCTTGAAAAAATTTCCATTTGTAACCCCTAAAAATGATCCTTGATCTTTTTTATGATGATTATCAAAATATTTTTGCTCTTATGTTAACCACCAGAAAACTGAACCATTTTGCAAAAACCTCAAAAAATCATGTTTTTCGTAAATATGTTGGCTGATGTAACAGGTGTAAAGACACAAACTGTCGGAATTTATAGGCCAGAAAAAGCTCTCACAATCTGCAGCAAAAATATTAAGTTATTGCAATCGAATTAAAAATAATGCTGTTTTTCATGAATTTTTTTACTGTTTTCATAACCCCACGCATAAAAATATGCGTATGGGGTATATTAACTTTGCCACTACGCTTGTAACGCCGCACTGTGGGCCAGCCAGTACTGTTTTTTGGCCAAAAGTCATTAACTCTGCTTAACATAATGATAGATAATTTATTTTATCCACGTCTGGAAATGACCACGGCTACCTTTTATATAACACAAATAACTCACAGAAAAGTCTGTAATATATGTGTAATATACGAGTGAGCTAATAAAAATTATTTTGCCACTCCCACCTGCCATACTTTTACACGAGATTGGAAGAGCATTAGTGAAAAGTAGTATTTTTCTATTTTGCATTTATTTTATATAAATATATTTATATTATTTGATTTTATTTCATTTCGCGAGATTTTCTTAAGCCAAATTGTTTTCATTGTATTATTTTTTGATAAAACCGGTATGAAGGCCATTGAAATATCATGCTTTGTAAAAATTATATATTTGTTAACTTTACGAAAACAATTACCCTGTAATATAAAACCTTAAATATCAGCATTCAAGTTTTGTTCCAACTGCTTGAATCAAGTAATTTATTCTGGATTCAAGAAATCGCAAATAAGAGTGAACACAACAAATAACTATTTATAGTAAGAATTCGTTTTAACTAATGTTTCAACGTTTAAAATAATTGATTTAGGAAAATCAGGTTTGATTTGAGTTAAATCATTTAATATATCTTTTCTTCTTCGATAATAAACAATAACAGCTTAGGTTTGACATCAAAGTTTCAAAAATATTGCTTGGTATTAAAGTGTCGTTTGTTTTCGTTTTGTGTCGTAACTTTGGCTAAGTTAATAGGTCTATTTCCGTACTCGATTCAAGTAACTTTAAGTTGCTTGAAAACGTTATTTTAGAAATTTTTGAAGAATGAGAGTGAAGAATAACATGCAAAATGTCACTCTCTATTCTATTACAATTACTTGAACCGAGTACGGAAACAAACCTAATGCTTTAAGATCCATATTTTGTGTATTTTAAGTACTACACTCACGGTCAATAAAAAAGCCGACTTAAAAATTTAGTAACAAATATTCTTTTTCTTGAACTATAACACAGTGTGCCGAAATCGAACAAAAAAAAACACAACCAAACTTTATAGAACTTCTTAAAGAGAGACATATTGAGATTCCATCGCACCTGATTTGACTTCTCAATTTTGTCACAATTTTTTGAAATTTCTTTTTAAAGTTGAAGTGTTTGAATTTTCTTGTGCCGATGTTCATTGAATTTTTACAGCCATTTGCCTTGTTGGAAATAAAAAATTAAATCCATTTCTTTACCGTAGAATTTTGCGTATTACAAGGCTACGTAAAAAGAAATCCGATAAAATACAAAATCAAGTGTGTAGCGAAGCAAATTGTAATTTTCTTTACCTTAAAAAGAAATTGTGTTTCTATAAGTTTTAGTTTAATAATATTCCATTAATGACATTTGTTTTTTCAAAAATGTTAATTGCACGTAAAAATGCCTTTCCATTGAACTTAAGAAGATCGAAATCGGTTCAGAATTCGCTAAATGGCGTCAAATTCAATGGCGTAAACTTAAGCTATTATTGCTAATCCACATATAGAATATATACATTAGAGCAGGTCGATTTAAAAATCGCCCATTGCTTAGTGAAAATCGTATTCTAGGGATTAAAATAAGAAACTTTGCCCGAGGAACTATACTTCTAAAACGAATTCTAATGCCCCAACTTTTGACTTTTGTCCCGTAGGGTCAAATTTTGAAAAATCCCTCTTTGACCCATTTAGAGTGACCCAATCGAGTCCAAATGTATGACCGACACCGAATAACTTTGGAGTGCCGATCCACCCATGCCAGTGGCAACACCATTTCGCTGATTTTTTCATGTAAAGTGCCAAAAATGGTGATTTTTTTAAATGTTTGTATGGGGAACCCCCTGGGGGGTCCACTGGCATGGGTGGATCGGCCCTCCAAAGCTAGTGGCGGTCGGTCAAACATTTGGACTCGATTGGGGCACTCTAAATGAGTCAAAGAATAATTTTTCAAAATTTGACCCTTAATGACAAAAGTCAAAAGTTGGGTTTTTGACCCATTTAGAGTGCCCCAATCGAGTTCAAATGTATGACCGATCCCCACTTACCTTGGAGGGCCGATCCTCCTGGGGGTTCCCCATACAAACATTTCAAAAAATCACCATTTTTGGCACTTTACATCAAAAAATCAGCGAAATGGGGTTGCTGGGGTGGATCGGCGTATAGTATAAATTATACATTATAAATTATTATAAAAATTTTATATAATTGTATACACACTAAAAAATTTCAAAAATAAATTCACACCGGGGAGCGGATATTTACATTTTCTACACCGAACGGTGTTAATTTACACCGCTTACTCGGTGTGAAATGACAAACTTATCCGATCGGTGTGAAATTAGAAAGGCAAAGAAGAAGAGCAGTATTGAAATCACATTCTCATTGATAAACAAATTAAAAATTTAAAATTCCCAATTTTATTTGTTCATTTTAATTTTGTAAATCTTGATTGAATATTCTAACTTTATTTTTGACACCACTAAATAGACCCCAAAAAAATTAAATAACTTCAAAAAAATGTCCATACATTTTTGGGTGTTACTTCGTATGAAATAACTCCCAATTTTTGGGGACAATTTCATTACTTTTGGGAAATATTTAATTTGTTTTGCTTGGTTTTATTCCATTGTGAAGTAATTCCCAATGAAATAAGCCCCAATCAAAGTTTTTTGCGGCTTATTTCATTTGGCAATTAATAAATTTAATGACAATTTAATAAAAATTGTAAAAAACATCCTTTCGAATAGTTAAAAATTACACCGTTCGGTGTTAAATAAAATTATCATTTTGCGTATTATAAATAAACACCTAAAAAATAATAAAAATTAAACTGGCCATTTCAGCCCTTGGAAGGACTTTAACCTAGCTTCTATTGAGTGTTGTGCGTGTTATTAAATGTTTGATCACAAATGACCGAGAACTGGACCTACGTGTTTTATGCCGACTCCGAACAGCTTATGTTCTCAAGAAGCCTTACATGGCAATTTTTACTCTCTGAGGTTTGCCATTGTCTGCAGAGAGGTGACGATCGAACAGAAAAATTAATTCAATTGAAAAACTTTCTGTCTGAGCTGGAATCGAACCTGGGCTACAGCGGTTCTTTAGCTTAGGGGCCACGCACTCTACCCACTAGGCTACGGTTGCCTAATAAACACCTAACAGGGTACAAAAAAAACATCCTATTTCATGTGTGATCGGTGTGAAAAAAGTATGCTCTTTCGGATATAAAATTCAGGCACTTGGTGTTTATTAAACGGTGTTTTTTAACACGGTGTGGGAATCCCTGGAACACCAATCGGTATAAAAATTCTATACAAATTTTTAAGTGTGTAGATATAGATATGATAATTTTAATGTCATAAAAACATTCGTAGTTTTTTTACTTTTCCTTTTAAAAATGTGCGTTTTCATTTTTGTATGGCGTAAATTTTTTTTAAAAATATTCATTTTACTAAACGTTTTTAAAATGTGCGTTATTGATTTTTTGTTTTCTCAGTGTACTCTGACGAACATGTTGTTAAAATTTCCACGCTTGTTTCGCAGCTGCCATCTTTCGTAGGTAGAATATCACTTGAAACTGAACAGATAGCAATCTGTTAAAAGCGAAATTGTGTCTGTAAGCAATAATCGCTTAAGTCGACTTAAGACAGGACTGAGTAAATGATGTAGCTGTGTTCCACGCATTAAGCACTACAAACACATAAAATCTTGAGCTTCTAGCATGACTTTAGCCAAAGTTATGAAACAAAAGTTAAAGACCCATTCATATAACTTATATGGCGATTTAAAACTTTGAAGCAAAATTTCTCAAAAATTTGAAATCAGACTTAAGCTGTTATTACTTATCGACACAGAAATTACTCTAGAATATAAAACAATTGTTTCTCTCGGTGTTGAGAATAGGTTTTTTTGTTAAATCGTGTTAATCGTGATAATTAAAATTTAAAAAAAAAAGGTTTGCTAAAAAAACAATTTGCTAAAAGTAAAAACGAAAACGAATTGACCATTTCAGTTCTTGGAAGGACTTTGACCCAGCATCTATTGATCAGTTGTGTGTTGCGCGTGTTGTTAAATGTTTGAACACAAATGATCGAGAGCTGGACGTACGAGTTTTATTTGTGATAATGATCTAAAGAAGCTAATCATGGCACTTTTTACTATCTAAGTTTTGCCATTTTCTGCAAGGAGGTGATGGTGAACAGAAATACATATTAATTCAATTGGAAAAAATCCTATCTCCGGTGAGAATCGAACCCGGGCTACCGTGTTTCTTTTAGCACACGGATCACGCAATCTAACCAGTATGGCACGGACGTCACAAAAATAAATTGCTAAAAAATTAACATTACTGTCTAAAATCTCGACAAATAGGTTCAAAATTAAAACGAAACCTCTGTTATGCTCTTTGAATAAGTTTTATTGATAGGCCGATCACAATTTTGTTAAAAAATCATTTAAGACATTCAGTTACGACTCACTTCAGCCATGTTTCTTGCCATAACCACCGCCACCCTTGCTGTAGCCACCGCCTTTACCGTAACCGCCTCCACCACCATAGCTCTTGCCCTTGGTTGCCTCGACCATATTTGAATGACCGCCTAGCAGCGTCATAGCTACAACCAGCAGTATTAGAAAAATTGAATAATTCATAGTAAGTATTTCGGCGTCAAATATAAATCCACAGATTGATGATGTTTCGAATGCAGTAAAGAAAACAGAATGATTTGATATGAAAATTCAACGAACTTTTATAGCACAGCGCATTGCAATAAAATTTCCCTTAATTCATTTAAGAATATTCTCAAATTAATTACCATTATCACGAAGAGTTCAATTAGCAATCGAAACTGAATTAATCCCATATAAATAACGAATACCTTTGAAAACTAACATGTAGAAATGCTGATTGAGATCAGCAAAAGTACATTCATTAGTTTGGTGGTTTACCCCCTGTGACGTCACTAAATTAGGAAACTTCAGCAGATTGGAACCCGATGGCAAAAAGATTGATTTGACACTTCACAAATATGCATTAGTTAAAATTTTATTTCGAATTTGGAAAAATTTACAATAGTAGAATTTCGACATAACTCCATCGACCCCCCAAGCACTCTACAAGGATACGTTTTCCCTTTCTTTGGGGCGCCTTACATTCTACAACCTTGTCTGTGCGCACGTGTAGCTAGCGCCCATCAATTGTAATAGGACTTGGGCTGGTTTGTGGACGTTTTGTAGTTGTGGCTGCACGTCCTCTGGGACTGGGTTCTGGTAAAGCTACTGCTGGCACAATCAGATCCAAGCTACAGATGACAGCAATGAGCCCCAAAATATAGAATACACTCCACAGCTTCATTATCTTAGCTTTATATTGAGAAATCTCTTGTTTTACTTTGTATCTTACGAAGTGTAAAAGTCACTGATCGTAGTTTTGCAAAACTATTCCATTTTTATATAATTTTGCCAATAGCTTAGTGGCAACATAAAAAGCAATTGTCATTGTTTCAACAAGAATCAGTGCACATAAATTTTATTTGATTAAAATCTAAATAAAATTACCTAATTCCATCTTGTTCAGCTTTTCCAAAAATGACATTTTAATAGACCATTTAACGAAAAACTGTCAACAGTAATTTTCGTTACATTGACAACGTCTATTGTTATACTAGCGAGTACTGCTAACAGCTGATTGTTATCGCTATTTTGACCATGTTACTGTAGCTATCTGTAATTTCGCTAAAGGCAGTGGTGGTGGTGGTTGGGCAGACAATCATTTAGGCAATTAGTTTACACAGTTTCCGTCAAGTTGCAAAAACGTTGTGAAATATTCTTAATTGAATTGAGTGAAAGACTTTAAGTACTAAGCTTAGCTTAACAACAAATACTCGTTTTGTCTTGAATGTCTTTGAAATGCAATAGACACACACTGTCGCAAAACATAATTGATTCCTTAAAATATTCAAGTTTAAAACAAAGTATTCCTAAGTAAACTTTAAATTAATTTAAAAAATATTTATTGCATAAAATTCCAGCCATTACTTACACTAGAAACGATAATTTTTATGGCAAGATAAAGGTTTTCTTTGATTGTTTCCTTTCTTGTTTTTTTATTGCAAAGTTTGCTGCAAGGTCTACTGCATCAAGAAAAATAAAGTTTTTTTTTTTATTCCCCCGGAGGTATGAAATCTTCCAAAGATACCCGTGCTATGCGCATGCACGATTTACATTCTAGATCCTGCCCGGATCAGCCGGGACAGACATAATGCACCTACGTACTAAAACATACCCCCTATTGGCAATTAGGATTTTCCACTAAGCACATTAATTGGCTTTTCAGCGGAATTTAAAAATTGAATATAGTAGCGAAAACGCGTATTTAAGTATATTTGAATCTATATAAATAAGCAACATCGAATTAAAATAATAGTGATTATTAATTTAAGGTACTCGAAATAACAATCCTGACTTGACACTACACTCATTGTAACTGGTTTGCGGCCATTGTCCAACCCAAGGACCTACGTGGAAATGAGGTAAATCTCATATCCGCCAAATCAAAATACCAATTTGTTGGATATGCATTTGGGCCAACGCAGGCATAAACTTGTGTGGAAAAGAGATATACTCTGGCACACCAATCCAGGTGATAGTGTAAGTTCAGTCTAATTTCAAATCAGGAAGCTACGTGAGCACGTAAATCACAGTTCGATTTTAAATTAAAATATTGAATAATTAAAAAGTAAGTTTTAAAAACGATTCATATTTGATGGTGCTTACCAGTGATCTGCAAGCGATGGCATTTTCGCTACTTGCAATCTACCCCCAACAAATACAGTGACAGTCTGACCGCACTACGCAAGCGCTGCGATTGTTGTGTCGAACATACTTGCAACATTGAAGCTAACTGTGTATGAGCGTGCCGTAAGTCCGCAATAATGCATGTTCGAGTTGTTGGTTTGATAACCAGCGCAGGGTCTTTTCAACTTCTGGTATGCAATGGTAAGTATGGTCATTTACAAGCAACAAAACAAAGTCATAAAGCGTAACTCCTGCATAAAAAAACCAGCGCTTATTTTGTTCTCCGAACACAAAGTATTTGCAGTAACATTGCAGTAACATTGCAGTTACTTTGCGTGACTTTTGAGAGCTTGTATTGTAGCTCATAAGCTAATGGTTCAATTGAGCTGATTTCTTTTTTAAAATAAATTCTAAAGTTTAATTGAGTGAGCAATAAAATTTGTTTAGTAAATTTTTAAAGATATTTATTAAATTTAGTTTTTTAAGAAATTATATCAGACGCCATTTTACTATAAAACACCTTTAATCACTGATTTTGATAAGATTTTGTATGCATGCAGATCTTTAATAAAGCTACAACTTTTGTTCAATTGTTCAAAATTTTGAAATAATAGGTTCGCCACCTAATAATATGTCTTTTCAAGAGTTTAAAACTGATAAATGACGTTTAAAACTCTTGAAAAGACACATTATTAGGTGGCAACCCTATTATTTCAAAATTTTATAATTTTGAAATTCTGACAATGGATTCGGATTCAGCGACCCATTTTTGGTGTACGATTTTTTTTGCCAGCCCCGAATTCATAAAAATACAAAAAATTAAGGTGGCAACCCTATCCACCATCTTGAATTTTAAAATTCTAACTTTAGATTCGAAATCTGCGACCCCTTAACACTGATAAATGATGTTTAAAACTCTTAAAAATACATATTATTAGGTGGCAATACTGTGGTAAAAATTTAGGTGGCAACCCTAACCTCCATCTTAAATTTTAAAACTGTGACATTATATTCGAAATCAAATCCGTTGTCAGAATTTCAAAATTACAAGAATTCGCAAAAATTAAAAAAATCTAGGTGGCAATTCTATCCGCCATCTTAAATTTTAAAGTTTGACATCATCTTCGAAATAAGTTACCCCTAAAACTTTTTAAACTATTTACTCTATTCATACTGAAGTAATCTACAAACACTTGAGTAAAAATGCAGTGTACGCGCTGATTTCATCGTTCGTAAGCTTACTTTTGTATCACTGCTTAGCCGAAGTTGAAATCAACTTGCAATGGTACACGAGGCAGTAGCTCAAAATAATGCATAATTATAACGATTGCCGTTCGTGCGCTGTGGTTTATACACATAATTATTTTATGCAAACATCTATACTTCCCACTGAAGTCGAAGCACACATCACACAGTGTTTGACTTTGGTACAATTGGCTAATACAACATGCTTGATGTTGTAAGTGAGCTCGATGGCGTAGAATATGTTGCATGGTATTAATGATATTGAAGTCATACAAAAACCAAGTATGTACTGAGTGTAAAACAGTGATGATAAATGGTAATTTTCGAAAGGACTTTTTTTACTCTTCCAAAAGTACTTTTTTGAACGGCAGAGTACCATTGATAAAAAAATAAAACAAAACTGCTTTAACGCCAAAAGATTAACAGATATATAAAGATTAAAAAAATCATTTGTTAATCTTTAGATGTTCATTCAGTTTAGGATAAAGTTCGTCTTAGTACAAATTTATTTCAGTCTTTTTATTTTAAAATAACAAATAAACAAACAAAAATAACAAATCAAAAATGGCTTTAGTTAGTTCATATCTCTTAAAACAGTAAAATACATATACACAAAAGTAATACGTTAAGTTAATAGCTCTTCCTCGGGTGGGTTTTCATTTGGTATATTTTTTTTAATTAAGTCTTCATTTATTTTAAAACTGTGACAACAGTTATTCTTGGATTTAATTAAATCCCTGGTCTGTAAAAGTGCAGAGCAGGTATCTATCGCTAACCGATTTCGACACTTAGTTTTTATTAAATTTTGCACCGAGAAGATGCGTTCAACATTCGCAGAAGAATGTGGAATTGACAAAACTCCTTGAGCTATTCTAAAAATATTAGCAAACATGAAATTATTTAGTTCATTTTGAATTTGTCCAACACTTATCCAGAAGTCTGATATTGAGCTTTTCTTAAAAACCTTAAGCTCTTCATAATCTGCCAATGCTCGATACTCGCTATTAATTGTTTCTGCCAAATGTAACTCCTTATCAGGAAATAGTTTAGAAATTAATGGAATAATATTATTAGTTTCTCCTGATAAAACATGCTCAGGAGAAAATTTAGTTAAAAAATGCAAGATTTCGTCGCCAAAATGTATTCTTTTTAATAAAGCTTCGCAAAATGTGATATAAAATTTCTGAATATTACTTTTAAATAAACATTTATCGTCTTGTGATATATTTTCTGATTCAAAATACATCTCGCAATTGGACCCACAATATATGTTTTCTATGGACATTTGATTGTCACTTTTCTTAACATCAAAAGTGCTTAGGTACTTTGTTGAATCAAGGACTGATTTCTTAATGAAATTACGCGCAACCTGATTGAATAACCATTTCAATCTGGGTAAAAAAAATATGTATACGTGGTTCCTCTGATTGCATTTCAATGTTAACGCCATTGATTATTTTAAGAATATATGATAAAAACAAAAAATACATTTTAAAAATCTTATCGTTAAGACTCGAGAAAATAAAACTTATGGACTCGTTACCGTAATTAGATTCAAAGTCGCTTAATCCAAAATAATATGTCAATGCAGTCCATTGTTCCAAAATTCTATCGATTGCTGCCTGAAATTAAACACATAATAAACATTATTTTTGGTTGTATAAATTGAAAAATATAATATAACTTACCTGACGCGAAAGCCAGCGAGTCGGGGCATATTTCAAAATTGTGTGCAATTCTGTTCCGAAAGTAATCTGAAATTTTTCAAAATCAGCTTTTCGACTTGGACTGTTGCAGAAATGATGATTTATTGCCCTTATTAGTTTGTCAATTTTGCTTGGTAATTTTAATGCTGCTTCCATTGCTATTAAATTAAGGTTGTGGCAAATACAACCGTTAACGAGTAGTTTTGGAACCTTTGCTCTTAGTTTTGCCTGGACTCCGTTATGTTTGCCCATCATTACTGAACAGTTGTCAGCCGTAAAAGCAATTAAGTTTTCAATTGGCACACTATATTTATTTAAGGTATGAATAATTGTATCAAATATACCCTGAGCTGAGCAATCATTTATCGGAGCCAACGCAAGAAACCTATCTCGACACTGGTTATCAAAAGTTCTGATAATTATTGCGAGGTTCTTGCACATAGTGGTATCAGTACTTTCGTCGACAACTAAAGAAAAATATGACTGTTTAGTTTCCGTTGATAAAAGGACTGCATTTTGTGGACCAGTTACGCTCTTGATTATTTTTTGTGCTTTTATTCTGTTAATAGACATCTTTTTTATGATTTTTGAATCAGTAGCGTCTTCTTTTATACACGCGCTTAAATGATTTAAGACAGAAAACGGTAGGTTATGCTCAGCAACAAATAAGCATAATCGTAATTCCAATCTTTTCGCTGCGTCAGTAATAGCAAGTTCCGATAAGTTTGAATCTTTTTCAATAAAGTCTGTCATTTTCAAAGTTTTGTTTGCAGCTGCAACTGCTTTTGTATGTATTGCAGATTCTTCGTGCCTTTGTAAATGTGTTTTGCTTCCTGTAATTGCAATGTTGCAAAATGTGCACTTCTTTCCTTGCTTGGAATTTTCTTTAACTAGCCATAGAAACTGGCTCTTCCATTCCTCACGAAACTGGCGTGTATCTGGGCCTAATTTTTTCTTGGCTCTTGTCGGAACCAAAGAATTTGATTCTGATGATGATGTTGGTAATTCACTTAAGAAGTAAATGCAAAGACTTTAATAGAAAAACATTTTAGAAGGTGGCCGATGCCAACAGGTTTATGTAAATTTTCAACCCAACGTAATTTAATCATTCTGATATTTGGCACATCTATGTATCTTTATATATCTCAAATTTGCAATTAAAATAAAAAATATTGTTTGAAAATTTACATAAAGCAGTTGAATCAGCTACATGTATCTGTTTTACTTACTTGACGTATTGAACTGATCCCGATGTTGTCATGCTCAATGGACATTCATCACCATCACTATTTGGTACCGACTGGCTCCCTTGAACTGTTCCTGACGGTCCGGGAAATTTCACTAACCAACTGTTTTTGTTTTAGTATGCAACAGTATGAAATCATAGTAAATTAAAACAAACTTACCTTTCCATTGCAAAATAATTTAACAAAACACTTTTAATAAATTGTCTTTCTTTGTGCACACTTCTTGTTTTGAAACCTTCTTTAACAATAAGAAGACAGAAAATGAAATTAAGCCGTTAGCTTTTATTGCATGTGTGTGTGCAATGTCAAAACAAAAAGTAAAAAGAGCAACCCAGTAAGAACAAACTAAACACATCGCAAATTGCCAATTGCGAAAGTACCAAAATGCAATGATGTGAAAGTACTTTTTTTGGCCCGAAAGGAGTTGGGTACTTTTTGAAATCGAAAGTACCACAAAAAGTCCCTTTCCACCGCAAATATCATCACTGGTGTAAAAGCAGTTGCAGTTCATCGCTGCAGGTCTCTGGTGCTTACTTTATAAAACATAATATCGAGAAAAAAAAGGAGAAACAGAACAATCTCAATTACCGATATTAGATTGTTAGAAAACTGCGTTAGGTATAATAGGATGAAGTCAAATTGATTTAGTTATTTAAATGTAATATAATTTTCCGTTTTAAGACGTCTATTGAATCAGAAAAATTAATCATGTTGAAGTTATTATTGAAATCACTGCACATATATAGTAAAGGTCCATTATCATCATGCACCAATTTCATCATTTTAATAAATTGTTTTAACAACCTAAAGTAGTTGACTTGATAAATAGATTTGGTATACTGAAGAAATAATTACTGTCATTGATAACACAGGACAACACTGTTTCTGCGGCATGGGATTTGGTAGTCAATTTTAGTATATACATTGATGAAGATCTTAGCCTATTATTTAGATTATTTGAATTGACTCTAGTTAGTGAAAAAAACATTTCTTTATGCAAAAATTAAACTTTTTGTTATTTTATAATTCATAAAAAATCAAAAACATTAAAATAGCTCTTTTTTAATAATAAGTTATAAACGCATATATGTTACAAATAAAATGAGCCATATTTTATTAAAATCAATTGGCATGTTTTGGTTTAATTCACATTTAATGATGATATCTCATTTTGATAAAAAACTTATAAATAAATACACAGTGGAACAACAAGAATTTTTTCTGCGGCGTACATTTTACTTACTATTAGGTCACCAGGGCATTAATGGTAACGAGAAGTCTGGCAGACTAGCAAAGAAGGGCGTCGGGCTGGGATCTGAGTTCATAGAACATAGAACAAAGAGAGCGTTTTCATCAGGATATCAAGACAATGGAGAATAGATATCAAGGCCGATGGGATTGCCATATGATGGCAGACTACTGCTGGACCTTACAAAGGGACTGTCCTGAGCAAAATTACAACAGACAATCACTTACAAAAGTTTTTCCTAACTTATTTTGAAATATTTTTGATAATTCTGATTGATATTGTTATGAGTTATTAATTGCATTTTTCGCTTATAACATAAAATTTTCTCAATATATTAAACATTTAACAGTTATTTCATCTTGATTTATTTTATTAGAGATGTAAGCACTTGAAGCTCATTTACTTCTTATCCATATAATTTGTACGTCGATGATTTGAAATTAAAAAGCATAAAATACCAAAGAAAATCCCATAGGAAACGATGGATTTTAATGAAATATGGCTTATTTTCTTCGTAACGTATGTGTGTTTATAACTAAATATCAAAAAAGAGCTATTTTGACGTTTTTGATTTTTTAAGTATTATGAAATAACATAAAACAAATAATTTAATTAAGCATAAAAAAATGTTTTTTCAGAAGAAATTTCTGAATATTTCCGAAACTAATCAGCTAATTAAAAAATAATGTAGATGTAACTTGGAGGTAATTTAACTGCTGATTTTTGGGTTTTTTATTTTACCAAATCAGACTAACTGTTCTGGAGATATGTTAAGATCTGTTATGTAACAACCTTAATTTTTAAAATAGTAGTTAATCGCGAAAACCAGAGTCAATTAAAATAATGGGAATTATAGGATTAAAACTTCACTATCCCATGTATCTTAATTAATTCCAAAAACTTATGCCGCAGAAAAAAATGTCTTCTTTGTTCCTCTGTGTAATTAAAAAGCAAGTTTTAAAAACGATTCAGATTTAATGGTGCTTACTTTATTAAACATAATATCGAGACAAGCGCGTCGGAAGCTAATTTTATCTGGGGGGGGCAGTACAAATGGGGGTTAAAAAAATCACCAAAATTTCTTAAAAGAAACATGAATATCAATAAACAATTTTTTTTAGTTTCAAAATAAAAAAAATATAAAACTAAATAAAAAATATTAAAATTTCATTATTTTTAAAAGTTTTTCCAATCACGATTGACACTTATTTTTGTTGTACCAAATTCTCCAAAAAAATGTACCAAATAGGAAAAATGTACCAATTTTTTTTTAATATAATAAGTTGATAACATTTATTATAATAATTTACTGGAGTATATTTGTTTACATACCGTACATAACTTAACATTTGCTGGTCAAATATAATTAGGTTCATTGCGTTCGACACACAAGAGAGCTTTATGTTGTTAAGTGTTTTATATTCCAATTTATTTCTAAGCTTAGTTTTAATCAGGCTTAAATAAAAAAATATTGGTTCAGCAGCTGCTGAGCTGTGTGGAAGGCACATCAGACTATTTACAAAATTGATAAAATCATTAAAACAAATTTCTCCCAATCCATTCTTCACGACCCAGACTTTTTCTCAAAATACCCAAATTTTTTCCCAACGTCATTACAATTTTAAAAACTTATATTTGAAACCTGAACAAGATTCCTCTGAGTCACAATAACGTCAGGGTAGCATGCTATGGGATGATATTTTAATATGAATTATTGAATTATGGCAACAACGAAATTTTGTTTTCTCACATAACTTGTGAAGATGTTATTATATTCGAAACATTTAGATCTTCTTTACCTAAATCTAACTTGTCTTTTAAATGTTTTAGGATATCTTTGGTATTAAGAGAACAATTTTCTGATTGGAGATATTTTTCTGCTTTAGTGGAAATTCTCACAAAAAATCCTCAAGTCTCAAAAAATGTGATGTTTAATATATATGACAAGAAAAGCATGTAAGCTTTCAACTTTCAGAATTTAATGCAATGAAAGTTCCAATAAACATAAGTCTGAGTGCTACCAAATTTCGCTTTTTGTAACAAGTTGTTAAATTGTAAATCTTTTACAAAGTGTACCAACTCCAATTGTGTTTCCAATTTCAATATTAGAGATAATTTTTTAAAGAATCTTTCATATGGTAATATGAAAATATAAGAAATAATGGTTGCTTTTATAAAGCAAGACTAGGTATATCTTTACATGGTTTAAATGCAATAAGGTACAAAAAGTTATATCAATTTAAATTATTCCAAAATGTTTTTTTCTGTCCTTGCGAGAAACAAACTCTTTCACCACTCCATCGAATTCAATTCTTCGGATTTATCTTTGTGAATGTGTATCAGTGCCGCATGAATGAGTCTTTTCTGTGTCACAGTTGCTCGAAGATACGTTTTAAGGCGTCTTGCGTGCAATAAAATAACACTCAGATGAAGCTCCTGATGCAGGCACAGTCAAAACCAAAGCAAAAAGTTTTCCAACTTCATTTAATAGTTTTTTCAGTGTATCCGAATTTTTTTCAAATTGGAATTGCAATAGAAACTCTACATTTTGTTCTATCTTTTTGCAAACACAGAGAAAGAAAATGGCTATCCGAAAGCATGGTTATGAAGAAGAGAGAAAGAAGAGCAAAATATATAATACAAAAATATTATCGTTGTAAAAAAAACTGAAATTTTGAATAACTTTTGAAGTTTTCTTTTTAATTTGTTAATCTAGCTAAATAAGCGGGGGGAAACTGCCCCCTTTCTCCCCGCTTGCTACACCAATGTATCGAGAAAAAAGGAGAAACAGAAAAATCTCAATTACCGATATTACATTGTTATAAAACTGCGTTAGGTATAATAGGATGAAGTAAAATTGATTTAATTAATTAAATGCAATATAATTTTCCATTTTAAGACCGAATCAGAAAACTTAATCATGTTGAAGTTATTATTGAAATCACTGCACATACATCGTAAAGGTTCATGAAGAGCGTAATTAGAATTGCACTGACTTAACTTGAAAAACAGAAAATGTCTAGTTCCTCTCCTTGGGATGTTAAAATTTAGAGCTGAGGTGAGATATTCCGAATTAATCCCGCCACGAAGTAATTTATACAGAAACATTTATACATTATAATTTATACAGAAGAAGTAAAAACAAAACCGGTCCAAGATAAATGTCCGAGGAACGCCAGAAGTGACCTAAATACTTTTTGAAAGAGAATTCTTATATAAAAAATTTTGAATACGTCTAGATAAATACGATTTTATCCAATTTAATAATGTGACAGGAAATCCAATAAGGTGGAGTTTTTTCAAAAGAAGATTATGATAAACACTGTCGAAGGCTTTGCTAAAGTCCATATAAATAACATCAGTCTGCAGTCCCAAAGTAAAACCATTTATAACACGCGTAGTAAACTCTTAGAGGTTTGTTGTAGTAGACCTACCCTTCAGAAAACCATGTTGAGAGACAGAAATGGTGCAAGACACGGAGTGGGTTAATTGATCAGTTATGATTTTCTCAAATAAGTTAGAGGTTGCACTTAATTTTGAAATAGCTCGATAGTTAGACACATCTATCTTGGAGCCAGATGTATGAAGGGATATAATATAAGAATCCTTCCAGATAATAGGAAAATAAGCACTACGCAAGAAAATATTAAAAATGTTTGCCAAAGGAGTACACAGGTTTGTAGCACATTGCTATAAAAAACAGCTCGGAATTTCATCAGGGCCGGTGGTAAAAGAGGATTTTACTTGTTGATGATAGCACATAACAATATTTGGGACAATTACACGAGTTTCAAAAGAGTTAACTGGCGGGAGAAAAGGATACACCGTGCGAGTATTAAATGGTATATCGGAGTAAGTAAATTTAAAGAAGTTTGCAAACATGTTAGAAATTACATTGTCACAAGATGATTCTTACTGATTGAATTTCATAAGGGGTAGAAGGCTGGAGGCTTTACGTTTTGAGTTAACAAAACTATAGAAAAGTTTTGTATTATCTATAAATTGAGATTTTATGTTAATTATATAAGCAGAATAGCATTGTTTATTTACTTGTTCATATCTATAAAGACAAGAAGAATAGGAAGCAAAGTTTAAACTAGAACCAGATATTTTATATTTTTTAAATAAACGATTTTTTAAATTTTTTTAGCAGGGTGGATTTAAAGGATTGGAACAACACTTTTTTTTGGGACGGACAATAAGAAACACCTTTGCAGAGTATCATTAAAGAACTGTACCGAAGATTTGACGTCATAATATGAATATGATGTTTCGCTAGTTAAAATTGGAGACCAATCAGTCCGCGAAAGTAAAGAATTAAGTTTTACATAGTCCGTTTTTTTAAAATTATAAACTTTTTTATTTCGCGCATCAACAGTTACTTTATCTTCTTTTTCGTGGGAGAATAATACTGTGATTTCAAGAGTTAGATGATGTACATCTTCTGGAAAAGATACGGGATTCGAACATAGGAGATTAACAGTACGGCATCTACCTACAAATACAAGGTCTAGGGTTCTTTGGTTTATATTTAAAATATCACTGACTTGTTGAAGACACATATCAGATAGCTGATCTAAGAAATCATTTATCCAATCACTATTGGAAACAGGTGTAAGAAATTAATAATCGTCAGACCATCTTCAAGTCACAAAAGGTAGGTTAAAATCACCCAGCACAATAAGAACGTCTTTATTTTTAACAAATTATAAACTTTTTCGATGGCGTGTATATGTTTTAAATAAATTGATAAGTCACATTTAGGAGGAATGTAAGAGCAGGTAACATAAATAATACTATTATTTCTTTTAACTGCAACACCAAGAATTGTCAATTCTTCAGATGCAAGCGAGTTTTGAACAGCTATCAAAACACCAACTCCGATCTTATCATGACGATCTTTACGAAAAATTTGATATTTATTGCACATTATTTCAGAATTTAAGATATTAGAGCGAAGCCAAGTCTCTGTAAAAATTATAATGTTATATTCGAAATCAAAACTGTTATAGAAAATATCGGAAAGTTTTGAGTTAAGACACCTGACATTTTGGTACACAAGCTCTAATTAAAACTTGCGGTTTATTAATCGTTTTTTTGGAAGAGATTCAGAGCTATTTCGGGGACGCGGTAAATGTTGTACATTTTTGTACATCTTGGATTGCTTTTAAATTCAAATTCGCGTACAATTGTGTTTGACGGCCAAAAGTTTACATCAACTATAGAATTAAATAAATTTTCAGGAACTGTTAATCTAAAAGAAATAATCTATCTTACATTTGAATATTTGAATTTATGAACCGAAAGATTCAAGGAACACTTCAACTTGATTTCAATATAGTTAACAAACTGATTTCAATATAGTAAAAATAACATTTGGCTTAGTACTTGGAAATAATTCATTTACTTCATCATTTTATTTTATATAATTAAGATCTCTTATTTCTTTTACTAAGCTGCGTCGAACTTGACTGGTTTATCATTTTCTTAAATCACCCTTTCAAACCCTCCTTTGATTCTTTGGTTTCTTTTCTTGAGTACGTTAATTATTTGGGCCTATTCTGCCAAATCTGTTACTCTGTTATGAATTTTCTGTTATGAATCATAAAAGATGCCGACCATAAAAGATCTGCTAAAATTGGTATTCGGCCTTTCGATCTTTTATGGTACCCTGTTATCAATCTTCGAAAACAAAAATCTATTACAATTCCGTTAACTTCTGTTATGAAACAGCTGATTGCTGTCAATAAATTAAAGAAAACAACGCAAGTTAAAGTTGTCGCTTTTAACGTGTGAATTGCAAAAATTTTTGCAAAATTAGATTTAAAAAAGCGTCGCGCATTAGCATTACATACTAGCATGTCCGTTTTGATTAAATTGCTTGTTTTAAAACAATGTCGGACTAAGAGGACGACCCAGAGCCCGTTTACAATGATAGCAGAAGCTCAAGTTTAAAATAAAAGTCGTGACGGACGCAGTTATGGTGAAGGTGGTAGCGAAAGGGACAGAGGCGCCCGTGCAAGTTTCAAACGTAAGGAACAACGGGGAGACGAGCATGATGATCGCGATCGCCGTGGTCAAAGAAATGGTGGTGGTGGACGCAATTATGACTACCGAACAACTAGATGTGCGTTCTGATTGTGTATGTATGATTATTGGATGCGCAGGATCTAATATTCAGACAATACAATCTGATTATAATGTAAGCGTTGATTTAGATAAGGGTAAGAAGATGTTAACCATATCTCTAAATTCCAAAGGAAACATCAAAGATGCTGCACTGTGGCGATAAAAGTAGCTCATCCTACCAAACGACTTCTACAATAGTACAGTAGAATAAATCCAAAGGAACCTTTCGTAGTGGGGGCGGTCAATCAAAGCTGCAGAAAAATCTAGATTTCCAGAAACTGGAATAAATTCCTTTCTAGATATAAGTCAGCTTGACATTTCTATAATTTTTTATGCTGCATTTTTTACACATAAAAATATTAATAATTTCTTATTTAAAAAGTTAAACATAACGAAAAACAAAACAATCTGATTTAGCTTGACTTATTAAATTTATTGAAATTCGTTATGATAAAAAGCAGAAAAATTTATCTGTTATTCTGTTGTGTTTCATAACAGATTTCATAGCAGATTTTGTCATGCAGAATACCAAATAAAAGATTTTGTAAAAGATTTGTTGGCAGTTCGAAAAATCTGCTATGATATATATGTATAACAGACTTCATAAAAGATTGTCGTGCAGAATACCAATTCTGGTCTCGTAACAGATTTTTTGACAGCTCAAAAATTTGTATAGGAAATCATAACAGAATAACAGAATTTTTTCATAAAAGATTCCGCAGAATAGGCCCAATTATGACACTTTTGTATTATTTATGCAAAAATAAGTAGCTATAAATTAGCTGAAATCAGAATTATTACACAATTTAATTGAAATGTGTATATTTTATAGCTTTGTTTTGTTTTTTTTTT
The DNA here is from genome assembly GCA_963920525.1 of Dichetophora obliterata. NCBI lineage: Eukaryota > Metazoa > Arthropoda > Insecta > Diptera > Sciomyzidae > Dichetophora > Dichetophora obliterata. The sequence goes on from OY986437.1 coordinate 92,065,036, forward strand.
TTTTGCACTTAATTAGCTATCAAGCATTTGCGAAATTTTAGTTGATTCAATTGTTGCCGCTGCTATTGTTGTTGTTACTGTTTTATTTATGGCAACCTTTTATTCAACACGTTCGGTCAACTAATTGCATTGTTTACAAAACTATTAACAACGTTAACAGCATGCAAGCGTTCGCCTAAACAACTGATGTGCAATAAATAGATAAAAATTGGGAAAATTTTTTAAAAGATGATTCACAGAAAGAGAGAACGCGTGAATTTAATGGAACCGTAGAAGCTGTGGAGAGGGGAGAAGGTGTTGCCTTAAAAAATATTATATGGAATCGTACCTAGCCGATTTGCGTTACTTTTGCATTACAATTAAACTAAATTAAAATTATTTTAGTTTTAAAATTATTGCATTACCATTAACTAAATTACTTTAAGTGCACTATTTTTTGCAATTCACTAATTTCTTATTAAAGTAGTGCATTAATATATTTTCTTTACTAAAGTTTATAGAGAGTAATCCACTACTCTTACATTTTTCACTAAAACGTATTATGTACTATTATTGCATTATCACTAAAACCCATTATAAAGAAAGCACTATTTTGTGCTTTTCTATATACAAAAACTCCAAACGAATTTGGACATTTCAGCCTTTGAAAGGACATAAACAGTGCTTCTTATGAGCTATTCTGCTTTGCGTTTTATTAAATTTTGTGCACAATGGATCAAAAATTGGACGTACTTGTTTTATATACGTTTTTATATATAACCATTTATACCCAAATTTATGACCTTTGTGTTATCGCCAAACATACTAAGGTTCTCAGATTCATCACACAACTCAAATTTTTAAGGTAAATAATCTGTAGGGATGCAACATCGTTCTTAAAATCATCGATGTTTGAAAACATCGATGTTCACTTGGCAATTATCGATGCTTAAAAACATCGTTAATAAGACCGATATATCGATGTTTTTACGATGTTTTCATTTTTGTATTAGGCCTAGTATTGGATTCGAAAAATATAAGTATTATTTTTATAGACTACATATTTTTTATTTGCACTCTATTATAATATATGAAAGAAAGAATAATTTCTTAGTGTATGGACGCAGAAAAATTTACAAAAATAAAATTAGAAAAAAGGAATCGACAAAATTTCTGTATTTTGTTTAAAAAATTTATTTTTTTGTCATTTTTCATTCGACCTCAAAAAAACGGGGTGTTTTTTGTTCATACAAAACACAGTTTTTTTTGTTTACACAGTTTATCATTATTGTTTTTTTTTTAATTTTATGAGAAAAAATCTCATGTTCGTTTTTGTAAACTTTTTTATGTTCATTTTTTGAATTAAGGATTTTTTTCATATTTGCCGACCTCAAAATTAGGCTTTATAGCAAAAATGAGCATCGATGGCGTCAAACGATGTTTTTCGGTGGTAAACTTTGATATTTTTGTTCCAATACTTATCCTTACTTTATAGCACGGGTAATCTGCTGGCATCACTTGATTGCACCAGCAGGATGGTGTCTTATACCTGTAGACGACCTACCAAAAAAAAATCTATATAAAATAGAAAACATGTTTTCCCATTTCATAAATTTAAAACATTATTTTTGGAGTTTATCAATTTGTAAATTGAAATAAGGAAAAGAAGCTTAGATAACCTCGTCACTAGAAGCCCGTTTCTTTCTTGAGTGATGGTTGCTCCAGCTTCCGAGAACAAGTGTTCGCTGGGTACAGATACAGCATTCCAATCTTCGCAAGTTTTGAAAATAGAGATTTCATGTCATCCCAAATTTCGACCGCATCTTTTTTGTTGGGGTAATAGGAGACTACAGGTACATCTGCACTTCTGTTTCGCTTACATTTGCTATTGAATATGCAAAAGAATATTTCTTTTTCGTGTTATTGTGTGTTAGCTTTCTGTGGTATTTCTAGATGTCAAATTGTGAATCGGCTAAAAAATAGCAAACGATATCGATGTTTTTCCTTTTCAGACCGATGTATCGACGATGTATTGCTCATAAGAACATAGATGTTGACATCGATGTTTATGAACGATATATCGTCGATGACGATACTATCGATGCATCGTTTGCATCCCTAATAATCTGCCATGAGTGAAAATTCGTGAAACTAGCCACCTAAAACAGGAAGTCCTAATTTTTATATATACCTATAATGGATATTATTGAAGTGCATATGAAAAAAAATTAATTGCAATTTTTTTAAGTTTTTTTTCAATGAGTTACAAAGAATTTAGTCTTAGGCCACTGCTTTAGTAAAATTAATTTTGCTTAGTAACAGCTTGTTCAAAATTTTTGATTTTTGGGTCAAATACTCTTAATACACGTTAAGTTACAAAAAATTATTTTTTTAAAAAGAAAAATTTTTTCTTTAAAATTAATAAATATTTTATAAAAAAAAAAGTTAAAAAAAACCTTCTGGACCACACAGAAAATTCTTAAAAAATATAACATATACAAATTTAAAAATAATACAAGAAAATAAAAATGATGTTTTCTCCATAAACACTTGATGACTAAGTTTCTGTTGTTATGGCTTTCCTGGTTTTTCAGATATTGCGAAAAATAAGATCCATTTGGTTGGGATGTGCCACGCCCACTTGTCCAAATATTTTTATAAAACCCTTTTTTTACTTTTCTGTGCCTAAAGCACTAAAAACGTCAAAATAATTTATTCCCTCTAGTTTGTACCAATCATTCCATTGTGCAGTGTGCTCTGTATGGCTAGCACAAGACAGGCAGCGCAGATTTAAAACATTTCATAACAGATTTTTAAAACAGACTTGGATATTGAGAATACATCATTTTTCTTTTTTTTTTTTATTATTTCTAAATTTGTATAAATATATATATTTTAAAAATTTTCTGCGTGGTTCAGAACGTTTTTTTTAAATTTTTTATAAAAAACTTATTAATTTTTAGGAAAAAATATTTTTTTAAAAAAAACATTTTTGTAATTTAACATGTATTGATAGCTCTTGACCCAAAAATCAAGAAATTTTAACAAGCCGTTACTAAGCAAAATTAATTTTACTAAAACAGTGGCCTTAAACTAAATTCTTTGTAACTCATTGAAAAAAAAAACTTTAAAAAAATTGCAATTTATTTATTTTTCATATACACTTCAAAAATATCCATTATATATATAAAAATTACGACTTCCTGTTTTAGGTGGCTAGTTTCACGAATTTTCACTCCATGCAAGAATTTTCAAAGTTAAACTAATGCAATTTGGTAATTGCATACCTTGTGGTAAGTAGCATTCTTGGTTAAGATGTCTTTTATTAGAACAATTTTTTTAAGGGAAGTTGCTTAAAATTTCCAATAAATTGACACCATAAATATTTTCGTGCCTGGCACACACAAAAAATTTTTAGTAATAATTTTATTTTTTGGTGAAATAGAAGAAAAAATCAATCAAAAACGAAAGTGCTGGCTTTGAAAGTGAATAACTCGGTCATGTTACAAAGGATTGCATTAATTTTTTTTTTAATTTTGATTAATTGTCCGTAGACTCGTGTTTCAATCTTTTTCATTTTCGTTTCCCTTCTAATTTTTATAATTTTCAAAAAAAAACTAACAAATTTTTTATTTCGCAAAAAACTTTGGTAAAAATATTTGTTGTTAAAAGAATATTCAAAACCAAAAATAGCTTTTTAATGTTCTTTCATATAAATGTAGGGTTGATTTAAAGTATCTATCGCAAAAGTTAAAAAACGTTTAACGATCGAAAAATAACTATCGAAAATTTAAGATTTTTTTTTTTTATTTTTATTCATTTTATATTTTTGTAATTTTGTTTGCATAAAAAGTAATGGTGTAGTGAAAGAATCACGACAATTTCTCAATTCGTTTCTGAGTTATACTCTCAAATACTCCTTTAAACACTGCCACAGCAACAACAGCTCCACCTACCGGGTCAAACTTTAGAACAAACCATCTACAGACCCAGCCGCACACACACACCAAATTCATTAAAATCGGTCTAGCCGTTTAGAAGGAGTTCAGTGGCAAAGCCATGTACAGAAAAATTTTATATATACAGATAACATCAGATCTGAAAAACACACTTTAATTTGCTATAAAACAAAAACATTTGTTTTATTAATTTGCATACTATTTTGTGTTAAGTGGTTTGTTTTGTAAATTAAAAAATATGCAGAATAAATAATAAAGTAGAGATCAACTTTATTGTAGATCAAGAGAAATCAACAAATTATCTCTTAAGCCATGTCGACCCCTTTGCGCGAAATTATCGCATGTGCCATTTTTTCGAAATTGACTTTATCATGCAAATTTGTTCTACACCCCACAACGCACCACCTCGTAAAATATTGTAGCTGAAATCGCTATAGTTACGCCAAAAATTGACTGTATATTTTATCGTATGTAACAATGCATTTTTTCCTTGTATGTGCCATACAAAAATATTTTGTACATAGTAGTTGGTATGATATTTACTTACAGATAAAGTAATTAAACGATGAAGAGCTGTTCTTAAAGACAAAGGTCTCAGGAATACATACGAAGGAATCGTTTTTAAAGTTTGCTAAAAATTTATTTTGGCAACTTTAAATATTGTTTAAATGATGTTGAGATACGCTTTAAAAATTTATATTCAGCCTAAAGCAAAGGTTACACCTCAAAATAAAACAGATGAACATAATTTTAAACTTCTTAAATTATAATTTGAAAAAATTCCAGAAGTGCGATCAAATTATTGCAGAGCCAAAAGCGTCAAAGTGTATTTGCGACAAGAATTTAGAAATATTTAAACAATTTATAAGTGACGCACCCAATACATTGGGTGTCCATTTGGGTTTTCAGACAGGATTTTAACCAAGATTTTAATATAGGTTTTCATGATCCACAAAAAGATAAATGCACCAAGTGCGAAAATATTAAAAATCTTGTTGAAGAGAAATTCAGAATTCAGAAAATCATTTGGAGAATTCACATGAATACAACATACATATGAGAGATAAGGATGAGGTCAGTCATTTTTTTAAGAGATCAAGATGAAAGCAAAAAGCATTAAAATTGCTTATGTTTCAGCTTAGATTTGCAAAAAGTGATGCCAGTTGATTCTGTGCATAGCACAATTGAATCTTTTGTACGAAATCGTACCATTTGGGCATCCAGTGAATGGCCCACAACTATTTACAATGCACGAACTAACCAATTGGAAAACGACTTTGCCACTCCGACTTAAAAAACTGGAAGTCATATGCAGATTTTTTTAATAACGAAAAAAATTAGACTAAACTTAAATAAAGTTCGCATAGCTTCATTCGAAAAAAAAATAAATCAATTAAACTCATATGTTGGTATTCTGAAAATTCTACTTAAACAAAATATGACCAACTTTAGTTTTACTTTTATGATAGAAATGTTGTATCTTTTCAAGAAAGCATTCTCATGTATCTCCTCGAAAAATTTAGAAAGCATTCTCATGTATCTCCTCGAAAAATTTAATAGTTTGCAAAGTTTATGTTTAAAAAATGCTATTCCATTAAAATATCACAATGAGTATTTAAATATAAAGCATTCCTTATGAGTTAAAGACTCGTTAAATGAAAGCGACGTCGAAGAGTACTTATATATGTAAAAAGCATGCTTTACTTAAGTATTAACATACACCAATTAAAATAATAAAAAAACCCCCGAATAAAACCTTACTTTGTTTCACATTATTTCACAAAGAATTAAGATCCCAAAAAAATTATATTTCTATTTATTTGAAATTTAAACTGTTTTTAATGTTATCGTTAGTGTCATTTTTTACAAGCACACTTACCAAACGTTGTGAAAAGATATGTTTTTTTCGGAAAATCACATGTCAAATTTGGTTTTGATATTGTAAGCTAAAGCACATTAAAGCTGAAAAGACGTTCTCCTGTAGAATTTGGTTCTTTGCACATACGATAATTTCGCGCAAAAGGGGTCGATGTATTAAATTAAAATGCTTCAGCTGATACGTCAACTTGCATATATGAACTATTGATAATATTGCATTAATTCATTATTTCTGTGAACCAGAGGAGACTCCAATACACCTACTTACAAACTGCGACGCTGTAACTCGCAAACGTAAACTAGCACTGGGGAGCTATCAGCTGAGTCTAGAACAAATCTCATCTCATCAGAGAACTAGGTCTGGATGAAATTCTGTAATCCGCCAACCTATCGGAGCCTTGAGAAGGAGGTACAATAGATATCTTTAAGGTCGCAGTCCACCATAAAACATTAACATTAATTCCTTATAGTGATAATGCAATAATAGTGCATTTATAAGGTCTTTGTTTTAGTGATAATGCAATAATTGTGCATTACTCATAATACATTTTAGGTACAATGTAAAAGTAGTGCACTACTTGCCATAAACTTTAGTTTATGAAATATCTAAGAAAAGATAATGCATTACTTTGATAAGAAATTAGTGCAATGCAAAAAATAGTGCGCTAAATGTATTATTAATGGCATTTAAACAAACTTGCATTTGCATTGATTTTGTTTAGTTACAGAAAATGGCCCAGGTCTGCTTGGAATAACTGTTAAAAAACAAATCTAAATCTAGAGTTAAGATATATTTTATTGACCACTTGAAGTGTTTCAATAAAATATTTAAAATTTATTTTCGTGCTATTTTTGTATTAGAGAAAAAAATCAAAGATATTGGATTTTTTGGATTTTTTTTCAGCTTATTTAAATGTGGGCAAGTAGGTATTTTATCATTATTAATCAAACTTGATGCACTTGAATAAAACCACAAACATTCTTCAATTTAAGTTGAATTTAAGTGAACAAGCCGCAAGTATTGCAGATGGCAAAATTTTTGTGTTTGTTTTTTGGTATAAAAGTCTTTGGTTTATCTTGAAAGAATCAGTACTGAAGAAATATACATATTCTTAGGAACTTCTGTTAAGCTTTCAATCAGAATTCCAACAGCAATAATGCAATTGTTTAAAACTGTTCTGGCCATCTCTGCAGTACTCGGAATTTTGTACTCCAGCGTAGATGCTGCTCCAGGACATCTGCATCATCATCACGACGATCATCACCATCACCATGGTCATGTAGTCGTGGTTGCACATCCTGTCGTGGTGCATCCTGTAGTTGTGGCACATCCACATCATCATATACATCACGATGATCACCATCATCACCATGGACATCATGCTGTTCACATAGTTTCTCACTCACACCATCTGCATGGTCATCATCATCATTTGCACCATTGATTGGATGGCTGGAGGAAACCATGAATGACAACTTGATATTTTTTTTACGCCTATTGATTGATTCCGCTTAAAATAGTTAATAAATATTGTGGTTTATGGTAAAGGTCTCTCGTTTTAATTCTTCGCTGATTTTTTTAGAATCCTACAAGTAGAAAAAATAAGAATTGCTTCACGTAGCAGCAGCGAATTTTTAAGAAAATATTGATGCCATAAAATATGTCCTCCGATCACATAATTTAATTTTTCTGTCTTGACTTAAACAAAAATAACTTTTATTCATATAAAACCTAAAAAATATTTAACTAAATGTTAATTCAAATAGTCACGCTTTTCAAACTGATTTTCTCAGCGTCTTCGCACTACATTGTCGTCAGTTAGTTGTAGGTTGGAACATTTCTTTAAATTCTTTGAAAACTTCTTCTCGAACTTTTTTTGTTGCTTATCTGTTAGTGCTTCAGTGAGTCCCAATTTTACGGTGTACTTTTTGAGTAGCTTCTTTTTGAGTTTCTCCAAAGCGATGCCTTCTACATGTTTATCGACAATCTTTTTGAGCACCTCACTCCAAGCGAACTTTTGCTGCTCTTCGTTGTCGTTTTCGGCTACGGCAGATGCTGCTTCTACCCCCACATCTTCTTGAACTGCAGCTGCAGTTTCAGTCTTTTGCTTCTTCGACTTTTTAATCGCAGGAGTTTCTCCGTCATTGCTTTCAGTTAACTCACGCTTTTCTGCCTTTTTCTCTTTTTTTTTTTTAGATTTTACTCCATTTTCTTGACCATTTAGTTTGTCTATTCCATTGGTCACACTTGCTGCTGGTGTTGGTGTTGGTGCTGCTACGTCTTTGTTTGCTTTTGTCACCGCTGCTAGCGCTTCTTTAGCTGGCTTCATCTTCTCAATTTCCTTCTCGAGCACAGTCCACACTTCTTCAGCTTGTCTTTTATGCATACGCATGCATTTCGTCACAAAGTTTTGAAACTTGGCCTTCTTTCGTGGCACATTGTCAAAACTTTGCAATCGCTGGAATTCAGAGCGTGCAGCGGCACTCAACTTGTAGTCCTCAGACTCTAGAATTGAGCGTATTATGTCCATCCAGCTTTCTTGCTTCTTAGCTCCATTGTTCTTAGATTCTTTTGGCACGTAGTTCTTGCCGGAATATTTCTCCAATTCTGTTATGCATTTGGTGTGCGCCACATATTCCTCACCATGAAAATCTTTCATGCAGTCCATGCACGATACACTGACGACTGCTCCACGGCATTTGAAGTTATAGTGCTTTTCGACAGCCACTTTCTTAACAGATTCGCCGCAATGGTTGCAGGTGAAGAAAACCATTTTAGAAATGTTTGTAATTAATGTTTCTTAAGGTGACTTTATGGAAAAATGATTCCCACGACAAAACCAAATTAAAAACTTTTTCACACGTGCGATCAATGCGTGCGATAATCAATAATTTAACCCAAATGTCAGCTGTTGTCAAAAAGATAACAACGTTGCCAACTACGCAAAGAACACATTGAAGATACTTACATTCACAATAGATTTGGGCTGCCTTCAGTGTTGTCGAAGCAAATTTTTTTTTAACCGGAACGCAAATAAAAATATCCAAAATGTAAAGATATAACCAGCATTTTTCGTATTAAAAAGAAAAATAAACAAACTTGGCACGATTATGATTTCCGGGGTGCCACGATTTGAAAGTGTTTTCTGGTAGATAACAACAAAAACAAATGTTTGGTCGAACAAAAAATTGATTACTCAACTAGTTATCGATTTTTTAGTTTTTTTTTTTGTTTTGCTAAAATATCTTCAGTGATGTTCCTTGATGTGATGTTGGATAATGTGAACCCGCTAATGCGCATTCTTTTCTAGAAAAAAAGAACTCCGTTACCCCTTTTCCATAAGTTAAGTTTTCTTGCTACCAAGTCTGCGGTACAGGCAAGTCTGCACTGGCAAGTTTTTCTTCTGTGCTATTCTTTCTTTGATGCTGTGCTCTTCTTTTTTTATATTTTCGACTTGCTGACAAGAAAAATTGCCGTGTGGAAAGAGGGTACGTCTTCAAGAATTCTGCATTTTTTCTGTTATTTAAAAATAAAATGTGCAATCAGTATCAAATGATAAAAACATGTTGATTTTTTCCGTTCTTTTCTCAGCTCAAAAGTGGTTAACATTCTATAAATTCAGGTCAGAACCAATGATGTTCCTCGACGCGTCGTTTTTAATTGTCGACATTTTGGTGTCGATAATGCAGAATGTGTCGACAATGTAGACAATGTCGAGAATTGTGTAAACAATGTCAACAAAATGCAACACTGCGAAAACGCAAGTTCCATTTAGATTATGCTGATTCTTAAAACCTTTTGAAAAGTCGTTTAATTAACAAATTTTACAATTAAACAAACAAAAGCCATGCCCAGAAGGCGTAAAAATAAGGAATACTTTGAACTTGGACTCAATTTAATTAAATATTACAATAAACATGCAGCCTTTTACATTAATTATCTACACGTCGTTAAAAGCAATTGTCTACACGACATTCTCGACACCGTCGACAATAGTATTGTCGACATCATGTTCTCTACGCCGCACATCACTCAATATCTTGAAAAAAACAGCCATTTCTTTGCCATTATCCAATGGATCTAAAAGATTGGTATGTCATTTGAAAGATCAAAAATTACCTTTTGAATGATATACAATTTTTATACCATTGCAAGCATATTTGTCATTGTATAAGCAATATTATATCATATTTGAAATTTGTAATAAAAAAAAACCATTATTTTCTACTACATTTGCGTTATTAAGGTACTACAATTATATTTTATTTTTAAAGCTTACAATTCAACATTTCATTTGATGTATTAATATACGCATATATATTCTTCACAATTTACACTATATTACATAAAATTAATAACAATTGCTATTTGCTATTGCATTGTCCAAAAATAATCAACTAAAAATCTCGAATTTTTTTCGCTGGCTAGAAAATTCAATTTATTCATATTAATATTGCAGCTGCAATATAGCCTAAAGAACAGTAATTTATTGTAATGGCGATATAAGAAAATATGGAATAAGAATACAAAACAACTAAGGTAAATATGCTTGAATTAACAACTTTCCGTACAAGGGCAAATCATTTCATCATAAAAAAACACATCAAAAACTAAATAAATCATGTTTTATACACCAAACGAAAGATAAATTTTCAGGCTTCAATAATTTACTTTCCATAATCCATAGTAACAATGGTAGTTTTTGAGAAAATTACGGTTTTATATAAGCAAATATTTTACTTTGGCATACAAATAGCTATAATATATTAAATGCTCAACGGATTTGATTTATTTAAAATTATTATAAAAGCTTTATGTATTACCTTTCAAATAACACCTAAGTCAGCAATATCGGTTATACACTTAGAAAAATATAGATAGTTTTCTTAGAACATCTAAAAAAAAAATTTTCTTAAAAAATTTATAGCTTGAAAACAAATCGATTAATCGAGTTTTCCTTCGGCCATTCTTATTTTTTTTAAAAGAAATTCCTGAATCCATTGTCAAAACGTAGCACCCCGGAAATCGTTGTCTCCCCACAATAGATTCTTACTTTTGCATGCTGATTCTTAATTTGCTTTTTAAACAAATTTGTCATAGCTTACTTTTCATGATCAAAGTTATCTACATTGCTGCGTATGGTACTGCAGCAGCACAGAAGCAACTCAGATTTTGGTTTTCATGGTTGTGTGCGTCAACCTAAGCTGCAAAATCCCTTTAGGGTATTTTTCCATCACGTCTCTTGGCAAATTTGATTAAGCATTGTTTAGAAAATATTTTATAAACAGGAGCTGAGGTACTTGGGGTAGCATTTGATGGGGCTGCAGTAAACTTTACTGCAGCTAGGCTGTTAGGATCTGATGTGTCAGATATTAATACAGAAAGCGTTTTTAAGTTAGATTGATTGACAAGTAGATTTTGTATTTTACATGACCCTTGCCACGTGATCAAACTCATTAGAAATTTTTTTGCTGAAATAGGAGAGTTTAAAGATTCAGAAAAAAATGTCATAAAATTGCAATATCTTCAAAAGCTAGTAGATTTGCAGGAAAAAGAGCAATTGCATTTAGGAAATAAGCTGAAAAGTGCTCATATATATATTTTTTTTTATCAAAAAATGAAGGTAAGGCTTGCTGTTCAAGCTCTTAGTAAATCTGTCGCAGATGCGTTAGATTTTTGTAGAGAAGTACTGCTATTTCCAGATTTTCAAGGTAATGAGGCTACAGTAAAGGTCATTAGGTATATGAATAATGCTTTTGATATGCTTTTGATAAATAGTAGAAATATGTATAAATTTGGGTTTGAAAAAGCCCTTTGCAATGCAAATATAGGGTCTTTAATTTCATTTGAAGAAGAGTTTGTGGCATATATAAGTTAGCTTCGTATTCTTAATGGTCAGTTAGTAGTGAGCAGCCGTAGAAAGACAGGGTTTATAGGTATAATAGCATGTGTTAGGAATATAAAAGTTATTTATGAAAGGTTTATAGCAAGTGAAGTTTTGTCCTTTATACCATTTTATAAGCTTAATCAGGACCATTTAGAACTCTTTTTTTATTTCAATTCGTTCTCACTTAGGACATAATGATAATCCTTCTGTTAAGCAGTTTAAAGCAGCTTATAAGAAATTGATTATCAGATGTAAGATTAGAGAAGGGGGAATAAGTAACTGTATACCACTGGAAAACATAAATATATTAAATTTAAGTAGTTCTAACCCGGTCAAATCAGATAATCTCGAGTCAATGTCATCAAGGCAGGGAGTTGTTTTAAGGATAGTAGATAATGACGATAACGATAGTTGTTTTCTTAATGATCATAATTACTTTGCAGATGCCAGTATTTTAACTGCGTATACAGGACATGTAGTTAGATATATAGCAGGGTTTGTTGTATTTAAATTGCAATCAATTCTAAAATGTAGTGAATACAAAATAGACTTGGAGGGGGAAGTTATCAGCAATCGCTAATTAGCTTTAAATCAAAGGGGTACATGAAAAATCCTTCAAAATCGTTTGAAGACGTTTGTATTATTGCTGAAAAAGAGCTACGCATACAAACAAAATTGTTAGATAAAGGCAAATCTATTTTGCATAAAACTTATTATAATAGAATTCTGTTAAACATACAACACTCCTCGATAAGTAAAAGAATATTTGATTGTCATATTAAGACTTTCGGCCATTATAATATTGTAGTTCAGTATATAATTGAATTTTTTAAAAACAAGGTATTTTTATATAACTAAAAAACTAATGAAAAACCAACAATTAGGCAAAAATTACTTAAAACTATTCATTTCAAAGGAGTTTAAAAATAATTTATTTCATTTGTGTTCATTTATTATTTAATTCATTTATTTATATAATTATTATAATTTATAAATTTTTTAATTTTTGTACTTTTTAAAATTTAGTGCATGCATTTTTTATATAAATGAATATAAATCAAGTAGATAACTTTTATCATATCTCTTTTATTGCTAATTCACATCTTTTTATATTCTTTACTAGTATTCTTTTTTCGTTTCGGGTGAAATAGGCCTACTGGGGAACCAAATACCTCAAAAAAATTGGTAACGCACCAATTTGTATACCTCAAGGGTGGTGTGGAAATATAATTTAATATGTATAAGAAAGAACATTAACAGTTTGGGCCTTCTTTTACGATGCAACCGAATACGGGCCTGTGTAAAAGTTTCTGTATTTGTGTAAACCAACACCGACATCTTGGTCGACATGGTCTTTCTTTGTTGTCGACATGGTCTACGTTGTCGACAATGTCAACCATTTCCTACGTTGTCGACACCAAAACGTCGACAATTAAAAATTACGCGTCGAGGAACATCACTGGTTGTCATTGCCAATTGTCAATATGAAAAATTTGACATAAGCTGAATAGTGCTGGATGTGCCCATATTACACGATGTCCGTTTGTTTGGCGTACAATATGGTTGTTGTATGGATGTTGTTGCATTCTACAAAATTTTTGACAGTTTCGCATTGGAAGCTACAACAAAATTATTTTTACGAAGAGCAAATGGACATCGTGTAACTTTGGGGAAAACAACAACAAAATTACTTGTACGCCCAGCAAATGGACATCGTGTAATATGGGCAATACTGATATATCTTTTCAGGGATACCGCATTGCATTTTATGAGATTTTGTTGAAATCACAAGATTTTAAATTCTAAAGGCGAATTTACATGATTCACTATCATTGTTCACTTTGGATGATTCATCTGATTTGAAAATTTAAATTGAGTTCCATAGAAGGTCTTCCTACTTTTGATGAAAGTGAAAGCAAATTGAACTGAAGTGTCATTCGTACTGAAACACAACTGAAAGGTATTAATATATCTTCAAGCAGAAAGTTTATATTTTTTTATTTAATTGATGAACGTCAATCATACTGTTTCATATTTTCCAAATTTGGGTTACTGGATTTGTACAGCTTTTACTTATTTCATTTTTTTAAACGTCAATAAAAAAAATCAGCCAACAAATATATTTTGACTCTCAACACAAACTTACACTTTGAATAATGTAAATTAAAAATTTATTCTCTGTCATAGCTCAACGTTCACTATCATCATTTTGAGTGAAATGTGTAAATTCGTCTTTAAACTTGTATAGAGAACTCTGTTGATTTCAATATGGATTTCACGATATATAACAAAATCTCAAGATTTCGAGCAGATGGAAACATAGTCCAAAGGATTGTAAATATTTCTATATATTTAGTTATAACATAGCAATTACAGTCATGTATATTTTTTTATTCCAGAAAATAGCAAAAGAAAAGCGATTGTGAATGTGACTGCTATGTCACACAAATCTCAAAATAAGAGATAACGCTAATAAAAGCCAGCATGAACGCAGTTCGAAAAAGAATGCTCGAATATGCAAAAAGCAGCACTTTTATGAGCATGAAAATGGTATAAAAACAAAAGTTATTATTTTTAGAAGAAAAATATCATTGCCGCAGATTTCTTCATGCGAAAACAAAGGAACTGAAATATGAAAATTATTGTTTTATTAATTAAAAATATTTAAATTTATTGCAGCTTACATTCTGTTAATTTAAAATTTTTTTAAACTTTCTTATAACTACTGTATAATTTTATGTTTTAAAAAATTTTAAGGTATTATCCCTAGTAGCACAAACAGTATTTATAGCTTCTTTTACAAACCTTTTAAAGATATGTACAAAAACAGGAATTGTATTTTTATGTTCCTTATTAAGGCTTTTAAGGCCAATTTGGCGTATGTGATATAAAGACATGCTTAGTGTCTTTGAAGAGACTCGATAAGGTATCTTTTAGAAGTCTTTGAAAGGCACCTGACAAAGATTTTAAAAATAGTAGGTAGGAATTCAGAACAGACAATTTTTTGTTGCCAGCAGCGTAAGAAAGAATTTTCTTTTCCACCACTCTTGCTGGACACTTGATCCACTCGATCTCGGGCGGAATTCCAGGTGCAATATTATTCAAAATGAATTGAGTTACCTTCTGATCGCTCTTTAGTTTTGGCCATGACAGCACTCCACGGCTTTCCCAACTAGCTGGAACGAATGCTAGTGATCGCTTTTTTCCGTCCTTCGTGCATATAATTTTAAATGAAGCTGCCATCTTCTTTTTTATTTATATAAGCACAATTAATTAAAGCACACATATATATTTTACCTTTTAATTTTTCTATTCAACTTTTTAAATTTTTTAATTTTGCTGTTCTAACTGTTGCTAAATAACTTTAACTACCTCGCATGCCTTTATAATCATTTTATTACGCACATTATAAAGAAACTAATGCGACATGCAGCAATGTCTTTATAATAACTTCAATATGAGCTCTAAAAATGCATATTAAAGACATTTTTTACGTATCTCTTTTTAATGGTCTTGTAAACGCTTTATTGAGATATTATAAAAGCAAAAGTTTGCTATAAAGCATAGTATCTTTTTAATTACATTACAGAGCTATTATAAATATTCGCTGTTTTGTAATCTGGATTTTGTAAATATAACTTCTCCTTGTGCTACTAGGCATGTTGACTTCTGGTATTTTGTGAGATTTTGTGTTATTTTGTGGTAATTTTGTGGTAGAATAGTATAGAAAATTGTTGAGGCATATTCATCTGACAACGCTGATCCGCTGATAACATATGTGAGTGGACAAAATCGGTTGGCGGTAACTATTTGTAGACTGGAATGGGCTAAATAAGTTCGAAAATTAGAAAAACATAATTACAGTTTGTAAAATTCGATCAACCTTTGTACTCGTTACATTTACACACTGTTTGTGCAGTCTGAATACAGCTTCGTGGACGCCATAGAATAAGCTGTTAATGCAGTTCAGACATTCACAATAAAACACATGAGATAAAGCAGTGTCAGTGACTTTTTAAACTTACAAAATAATATAAACTTTACCGTTATAAGATACATATAATTAAAAATTTGCTTAAAATAAGCTGATAAAACTAATTATTTTTTAAAACGTAAGTAAGTTTTAGTAATTTTCCATAGAATTTTCAAGCAATCCTGCCAAATCTTCTTCGCTCTGTTGACGTGGTGCCAATTTTGTTATGCGTTCCTGTGGCAAAGTTCCTTTCACCAAAGCTGGAATGTCTGATTTAGTAAAACCTAAACTATGCAAGCCGTTCTCTATGTGAGCTTTCTGCATAAATTCACGCACAATATCGCCCAAAATCTGGCCAGCATCCGCCAGTGAAGCATTCGACACGTCGCAACCTAGTAGCTGAGCAGCTTCTAAATGACGTTCAGGACATGCTGGAGCGGTGAATTCGAAAACAGCTGGAGCTGTTATAACCACTGAAAGGCCATGTGGAATAATTGGATGGTCGCAAGAGTAGCCTTCCGGTAAAAAGTTGCGAACATTGCCTGAGATAGGATACGAGAGGCCGTGACAAAGATGAACACCGGCATTGCCAAAGCCAACACCAGCCATGGTTGAGGCAAGATGCATCTGCGAACGGGCCTTCAAATTTTCTGGCTGGAAGATTGCATCTATAAAATGCTCCCGTATGATGGTAAGGGCAAAGCGTGCCCAAACATCAGAAATGGGATTGCGTCCTTGATAGGGTGGTCGCTGACTTGGATTGGTGGGGGCAGGACCGCGTTCGCGGTAGTCAATTGCCGTGAAGCTCTCTAGTGCATGACAAAAAACATCAAACCCGGAATAGGCGGTAACGCGTTCGGGCTGATAAAGCGTGTGCAGTGGATCTATAATACCTGAAAAGAAGGATTTCAGATCTTTACGTTTTAGTTGAAATTATGTGGGTTTATTGTACCTAATTGTGGTTTTAAAAATTTGCTAGAAATGCCTGTCTTTGCATGCAGTTTTTTGTAGTCAAAAATGATCACACCCGTTGTCTCGGAGCCAGTGCCCGCTGTCGTCGGCAGTGCTATCATGGGTTTTAGCTTCACTGAAATCTATAAAAAAGAATTCTCTGTTTTTATTTTTTGTCAATGACCCTCCTTTCCTGTCCCATCCTTTATCCTGTTTTACCTCTTTTCCTTTGCCTATTGGCTTATTTACATAGTCTAAAAAGTTTGCGTCCTTATCGCTGGCGAATAGATTGGCTGCCTTGCAAGTGTCAATTGTCGATCCGCCACCAATTGCCACATAGGCATCAAAATTTCGGGCTCTTGCAAATTGTGCTGCATGCCAGAGGCTTGCATCGGTGGGTTCAACGCATGTCTCATCGTACACTTCAAATTCTATGCCATGTCTACTGAGTGAATCGAACGCTGTCTTGACGCTGGCTAGCTTGGCGACATTTTTATCTGTGACTAGACAAACTGAACGTACACACAAATTGCGCAAATCTGCTCCCAGTTCTGCTGAAACTCCGGGTCCAAAGCGCACTGTCGACGAAGACATCTGTTTGGACGGGTGCGAAAAGTGTTTTTTATTAAAATGGCACTTTGGCCTTATTATGTATGTACGCAGCAGTAACTCACCTCGAAAGCATACTCGGATTTTGCAGTTTGTTTGGAAGTCGTTGTAGTAGCACATCCCGACGAGTGGGCGGGGCACTTGCAGCTTTAATTAATTTATTTATTTTTATGAATTATTTCTACTCAATTCTTGTAAACTTACGAATTTCCTACAACTGTATTGATTAAATTCAAGACGTTCTTTCGTGACATTGCTGGTTATCAGCTGTTGACTAGCTGATAAGTTCTCTTTCACTTCCAACGATCTCTCTATTTGTTATGGTTTTATCAACAGCCGTTCTATGCGCTGCAAGCATCCGGTTTAACTGAAGTTTACTATTTTGATTCAGACAACAGGTCATTCCATCAGCTGCTAGTTTTGTTTGTTTCTATTAAACAAAAAATAAACTACGAATTGGTTTTTTGACATTGTCGGTTTTACAATCAAGTTCAATTTAGATTAATCAAACATTCAATGATTTTGCTTATAAATAAAGTGGTCTCCAAGTTGAAGAAAATAAAGAAACTACAAAAAAATTAAATAATTGTAATAAAAAATGTAAATAATTATAGTAAATTTAAAAATGACGTAGTTTGCTTGCAGGTCACAAACTTAACTAAAATTAAAAGTAAAATTTTGAATCAATTTTGAATAAAAAATTAAATCAATTTTAATAAAAATCAAATTAGGTCTGTTTCCGTATTTATTTCAAGTAACTTGAAGTTAACATACGTTAAAGCGTTTAAACATTTTTCAAACTCGAGGGAGGAAAGAATGAAGAACAAGGAAAATGGGTCCCTCAAAAAGTGTGCCGATTTGATGAAATTGAGTTTTTACATAGACAAAAAAAAAATAATTCTGGGGTATGCTTTTTATCTGTAAAATGGAACATGCACGAATTTTTACACAAATAGAAAATGTTGTATGCTTCCTGGCCTTGCATAAAGAAATTGATTTTACAGCATATGCTGATGACTATATTTTAATTGAAGCACATCCGCGAATAACGTTACAAAACCCACTTTTTGCAAAAACGATTTTATTGCAGATTACCGTTAACATGACTCTCTTACATTGCCCTAATACCAAATCAGACAAAAATATGCACCTTATCGCTATCAAAAAGCAATAAGAAAGTTTCAGTCAGTGGAAGAACGTTACAAGTTACATACAAAATTATTAGAGTTGAATTATCTAATGTAATTGATAAATGTAACGGATGCATAAAAAGGAAGTCTTATGTTGAAAAAAGAATTGATAATAATAATAAAAGATTGAAGAATTGTGGTAAAGAATACATTTTAAGAAAAAAAAAAAACAGTATACCTCCAAAAAAAAGCTCCAGAGCAGTCAAAATGGAATAACGTAAGTTCACATTACGTTTTTAGGTATTTGAATTGTTATTATATATCCCGAGAAATACTTTCATATTTTGTGTCAATAAAGTATCTAATATATGTCCGGTGCCCGTGTAGGTAAATGTCCGACCTCTGCACCGAAAGAAGTGCTTTTTCTGGAACACCTTGGTTAGACAAAATGTACGAAGGAAGACCGATTCGGGCACTCGTCAGTTTATTGTGTCCGAATATAGTCGCTCGTTTTTGAACACTTTATTGACATAATACAGACTTACTACGGTAATATTTCTGGTACCTTTCAAGGTACTTGTTGGGTATTTTTCGGGTACATTATAGTTAAGACTCTGAACCTGTTCGCTGAAGCTCGTTTGCATTCGGCTTAATATCAATGTGCGATTAATTTCCTTCATAAACTTCGCAGTTTTTCGTTACCACTCGTAGATTTTAAAAATAAAATTGAGTCCGATACTCTGGGCTTTTGTGCTTAAGTAGTTTGGTACGGACACAATTTGTTTCTCAGGTATATTTGTGATTGGCTATGCATCTTTTTTTTGCAAAAAATTCGATAAAGTGCAATAAACGAACATTATTTTAAATTCTATAAAAAAAGAACCTATTCAAATAAGTGATGAAAAGAAAAAGAATATCCTTGCAATGACTTCATATTTGCCTGAAAAATACGCTGAGTTCTATAAATCCATCCTTTGCAGTTAAATTAGGAAAAATATAAAGTTTGTGCTCGAACTCAAACAAATATATTTTGCTGAAGGTTTGAAATATTTTCTTTTAAGTTTTTCACATGACTTATTGTTTTTGTTATTAAGGGTTTTTTCGTAAATATATTTTTAAATTCTTTTATTTACATTTCATTTAACGAAAAGGATCCAATCAAAAAAAGTTTTCTTATATGGCTATTAGGGCGGGTCAAATTCTGGCTCAGCGAAATTCGTAAAATACATGTAATTTCAAGACTTTTTCTCCACTACAGCATATACAAATTCTGAAAAAAAGCTGTGCGGACTTTCGTAAATAGATTTTGTTCTCAATTATAAAATATGAATGTATGAATGTATGTGTATGAATGTATGTGTATGAATCTATTTACGAAAGTCCGCACAGCTTTTTTTCAGAATTTGTATATGCTGTAGTGGAGAAAAAGTCTTGAAATTACATGTATTTTACGAATTTCGCTGAGCCAGACCACCAAAAAATTCGTCCATACAAATTGACCCGCCCTAATGGCTATGCTTTAATTGAGCGAATTACGTCTTAAAGCTATCGCACTCTCTGCTTTGCGACGTGGAATAACGTTTTAAAACCCGATGGGTTTTGGATACGTAAAGTTTTTTCATTTTAAATATTAATAATACTTGATTTACTAACCAAATATTTTTATTAAACAATCGTTTTTTTACTAAAATTATGAATTTACCTAAGTATTTCCATTTGCATTTAAAACGTTTTTACGTATTGAGAACAATTAACTTTTCGTCGTTTAAAAAGTTATTCGCGGCTGTGCTTCAATTGTCAAGTAATGATAAGAACCCAATACTGAATCTTAACCAACTCTTTGAACTCTTTGTTGGTATTAGTATATTATCAATTTAAAACAACTTGTTATTTGAATACGATATATTACAACTGGAAGAACAAGGATATTTTCTCACTGCCAACACTTTTTAACCTGACTCTTTAAACACAGTAGACACACCCCCCATTTAACGTAACCAAAAATATCAGTAAGGCAAACAATATACCTAAAATTTCCTCTGCAATGTACAGAGAAAAGCACATATCTGCAAAGATCTACAAATACCATATCTTCCAATACATTTCCCAAACCATACGGAACCCAGCTGGAAATTGAATGATGAAACATGTAATACTTCCCTACAAAAATATGCCAAAAACTTCAAACCGACTGAATTATACCATACCACTTTCTCAGAAATCAAAAACTCATTAGAAAAACACACCATTATATTTACAGACGGCTCAAAAGTAACGATAATACTAATTATAGTATCAAACCTCTGTTGATACACCACTGTATTTTCAGCTGAAGCCATTGCCCTGTATGAAGCTATATATTAAATATGCTAAGTGCAGTAAAGGTAAAGTCGCAATATGCTCAGACTCGGTATCTACACTAACATCCGCTAAGAACATACACAAACTATATATAAAAATGAATGTACGTTTGTTGGTTTGTTAATTTATTTGTTTGTTTCTGTGTCCTGAATACATTTGTACACCGTTCATCCGATCGCGATGAAACTTTCCAAATTGGTTGTTCGCATTCATGCGCAGCTTTTAGTCGTAGTACGGAGAGCGTTGGACAGGGGGGGTCGTGGCATCACCCATACAAACCAAATTTGAGATATCGAATTGCTTTTGAGTTATAGTTCGCACAGAAATGGAATTTGGTATTGGCACCGTGGCACCTCACATACAACCCATATTTGAGATTTTGAATAGCTTTTGCGTTATAATTAGCACAGCCTCGGAATTCCGTATTCGAAGACAATTTACAAGTGCTGGTACTGATAACATTTTATGGGCGTTGGACAAGAAGGCGTGGCACCTCTCATACAACCCTAATTTGAGATTTTGAATACCTTTTGCGTTATAATTCGCACAGCCTCGGAATTCAGTATTCGATCACAATTTACACGTGTTGTTTTACTGAAAACGTTTTATGGGGGCTTGACAAGGGGCGTGGCACCTACCATACAACCAAAATTTGAGATATCGAATAGATTTGGAGTTATAGACCGCACAGCCTCGGATTTCGGTATTCGAGGACAAATTACACATGTCGTTTTACTGATAACATTTTATGGGGGTTGGACAAGGGAGCGTGGAAAATTCCATACATCTAAGTTTGCGATATCGAATATCTTTGGAGTTATAGACAGCACAGGTCGCAAAGCCTCGGAATTCAGTATTCGAACTCAATTTACACATGCAGGTTCACTGATAACATTTTATGGAAGTTTGGCTACGGGCGTGTAGCAACGTGGCAGCAACGCGCCGGGTTTCAGCTAGTAATCTATATATATATATAAAAAAAACTAGTATTTCCCGGCAGACGTTGTTATGCGACAGACCGCCTTACTGTCATATACGAAAATGTCTAGAAATGCCAAATATATCCATCATTTTCAGTATAGCTGCCGAAAGTAACCATACGAACTAAATCATAAAATTTTAGTCTAATACGATAAAAACCGTGCGAAATCTAGCATTTTTGTTGTTTTGTAAGCGGTAAAAAGGGGTGCGGCAAAATTATTCCCCTTAAACCATTTCGTACTCGAAACAAATCGACTACCAAAATTTGAGCTTAATTTAGCTTAAGCTTGGCGCACTTTGCTTCACTCCACGCTGACCCCCCGAAAAGTGAGTTTAACTAAATTGGGACAGGTCCATTTTTAGTGCACTTGCAGAGAGTAACCATATGAACTTAATTAAAAAATATTTGTCTATTACGACCCAAACCGTTGAAATAAAATATTTTCATTGGTTTGTGGGCGGTAAAAGGGGGGCGTGGAAACCTTTTAGGAATGAGTTGAGCCCCATTATGAATAATTTTTCACGCGGAATCGGAAAAGGGAGTTTTCATTTTTAGGATAAAGCTCAAGAAGATTTTGGAAATTTCGAATGCAAATTTGTTGATAAACCGTTGATGAACAAATCTGCATTAAAAGTTTCCAAAAAGTTCTTGAGCTTTATGTTAAAAATGAAAGCTCACTTTTCCGATTCCGCGCAAAAAATTATTCATAATGGGGCTCAACTCATTCCTAAAAGCTTTAAATAATATGATTTTTTATCTTCTTTTAAATTTTGGTTTCTTTAATTTAATATAACATTTGTTAAATAATGATATCTCTTGTATTCAATATGTGAAATCTTGAAATCAAAATTTTTAAACAATATGATTTTGTATATTTTTTTAATTTTTGTTACATGATTATTAATACTAGTATCGCCTGTAGCCGAAATTCGACCAACCTCTGAAATTTCAATTATTTTTTTCTAGTTCTGAGTCATGACCTTGCTTTAATAAAATGTGCTGTACTAAGAAAATCTTAAGTTTCAAATTATCGCAATAATTTTGATATAAAAGTAGTCGAAATTTTTTTTAAAATATCTGTAAAAGCATTACCAATAAAAACTTTCGTACACCGTTCTTTTTCACAACCAGGACTTTTCATATAAAAATACGTTGTATTGAGAAAAGCTATAGTTTTCAAGATATCGCCATAACTTTGATGTCAAAATAAAGGGTATTTCTCAGAACTTACTACTTATAAGAAATTTCACCATCACAATAAATATTCACTCATGTTACATACAAAAATGCTTATTCGTAAGAGATAGCGAAAAGGTTTTTTGTTCATTATATTAATGTCGAAAATTTCCTCTTACACCATGTTCTTCCATTTTTTTATAGTTTGGGTTTTACTTAAGAAATATTCTTGAAACGATAATATTTCAGGTCAATGGTCACAAAAATATTCAGTGAACTCCTCCCTACTCTAATTTCTTTAAAAAAATTATCAAAATCGGTTCAGAAGCACGGAAGAACTGTTTCTCCCACGCATATTTCTATATATATACCGACATGGCTTAAAACATAGATTGGTGTATATAACTATGAAGTGGTTTGAAATATTTTCAAATTTTTCACAGAACTTATTTTTTAAGCTGTAGAACTTTATAAAAAACTAGCTGAACCCGGTGTGCTTCGCTACTCCCCTCGTTATAAAATAAAATTAAAAGTATTTATATATTTTTCACGCCATCGAATTTTCGAAATAAATCCACCCCAGCGCCACCTACCGTGTCCATTTATACACAAATTATTTTCTTATGATCAAACAAACATACATTCTGAATTTCAGTTAAATTGGTCCATAAATTCAAATTTTCGATATAAGTCCACCCCAGCGCCACCTATCGTGTCCAAATATAGCCTATGTTACCCACCGTACCAAGATGAACATTACCTGAAAATTTCATCAAAATCGGCCCAGCCGTTTTGGAGTCCATACGTTACATACATACACACATCCTATTTTATATATATAGATGTAAAAACAACACTTTGAAAAATTAAATTTTCATCAAAAAAGTCATAGTGGCTCATGAATTTCGATGATAGAAACTGTTTATTGAAATATGTGTCAAAATAAGGTAATTTTTGCAAATAAATTATATGTCGTATAAAAGATTGTGAAAAAAGAAAACGTAATAAGAAAAAAAAATTACAACAAAAAACCGTTTGTCTTATTTTTTGAGCAAAACTGAAATATTTTAGTTTTTTTTAAAACAATATAAAACATTGAATTGATAAGATAACGGTAAATCTTTTCTTATTTCTCCAAAGTCATTTAATTGATCTTTCAGACAAAGACCATTTTTTTAAATCGATTAAAAAATAGCTGAGATATTTGCTTGCAAAATCAGAACTTGAAATTTCAATGGTTTTTTTCTCATTCTGAGGCGATGGCCTTGCTTCAAGGAAATACATTGTACTGAGAAGATATAAAATTTTCGAGATATCTTAATAATTTTAATGTCATTTTAATGGGATTTTTCCTCTTACTTATGAAGAAAGCTTTCATATTATATTCCTCAACCAACAACTTTTCATACAGCAATACGTTGTACTGAGAACATATACAGTTTTCAAGATATCGCTATAATTTTTTTGTCAAAATAACGGAAATTTTTCAGACTTTACGATTTGTAAAAAATTTTACCATCACAATATATGAATAGAAAAAAATGAGAATACTTGGACTCACATTCTCAAAAAATGCTTTATGGAATGACCATGTAAAAAAGTTGAGAGACAAACTAAAAAAAAATACATTACCTGTTCAAGGTAATCTGTTCCAGAAAGAAAGGACCCCATATCGACACTGCCATAGCTATTTGTACATCTCTTGTAGAAGGAACAGTTCAGCACTGTCTGACAATATACGGCTGGACTTCAGACGGCAACAAAAAGAAAATAAACACATCTATTAACAAGTACTTTAGGACGGCATCTGGGATCCTAGCGGCAACTCGTATTGATTCCTTAAGAAATGAAGCTCAGTATAGAGATGTTGACTGGCTTCTAAAAAACAGGTCTGCCAAACTAGCGGCCAAGGCTCTAACAGAAATACACCATATTCTAAATAAACCATTTTGGGACTTTCACTGTAATGAACTAAACAGTAATAATTCAAATAAACAACTGCGGTATCCAACATATTCTAAATTACTTGGAATCTATTAATACGCCAATACCAGAAAAACCCTCAGAAAATATACTGCAGAACCAAATTAGCATTAGCATCGACACAAGGTTGAACGAATTTAGTAAAAAAGATTGCAACCCTTCTATTTTCAAATCAAAATTTTTTGAATGCATGCATAATTCTACACATGCGATTACATTATTCACAGACGGATCAATGCCTGGGAAGTATAGCTATCTATTAAGTGGTAGAACAAATGGAAGATGATTCCTTTAATACATTAGAGCAATAACTTTTGGCGCCACATGCAGGAATATTCAATGCAGAACTAGTTGCCATAAAAGCTGGAATTAAATATGCAACGATTAAAAGTAAAGACACAATAACTTTCTCTGATAGTCTAAGTGTCTTAAAGTCACTACAAAATAAAAAAAGTACAACGCTTAAATTCATTTTAAAAGAGTTGACACAATCTCCTAATATCAATATTAAATTGCTATGGATTCCTGGCCACATCGGAATAAAAGGCAACGAAGCTGCGCACGCTGAAGCCAAAAATGCATTGAAATATCCCTTTATTGCACAAACACCATGTTTAGACACGGTAATCATTAATTATAACAGAAATATACAACAACATCTCGAACAGATCCAATGGGACACTTCCAGCTCCTTCTTACATCTTCATAACAAAACGATATATCGGAAGAAATACAATACAAATTATTCGAGAGAGGATTGTATTAAACTAGCAAGGATACGGGTTGGGACTACACTATTTAGTTCTAGCCTTCTGTACAACAACCCCACCGCAAAACAATGCAGCTTGTGCTTAATAGCATTATCCGTGAAACACATGCTACTGGACTGCGGAGTTTCGAAAATCAACACAAGCTTAGAGATCGAACTAGACTGTAGCAAAAAAGAAACCATAAATACAATCAATACTATACTAAGCAAACATAATGTTCTCAATGACATATAATTAGGAAAACCAATAGGAAGTTCCACTAGATGGTGCAAAATGGCCAAGAAGCCTAGCACCTCTGTATATTCTACAAATTAATTTGTAAAATATTATAATAAATAAATAAAGTTAAAAACGTTCGAGTATACCTATTTGGTTAAGGACCAGAAAGAGATTCCTTTTAAAACAATGTCTAGAACAATTATTAAAAATATCAATATCAGCTAACAATAAATTAGTTGTGCGAAGACAATGAGCCAATGGTTCTTGCTGAGCAAAGTTGCTTCTCAGTGTATTGCAACGAAAATGAAAACACCCTCTTAGGTTTCTACGAGGTAAATAAAAATTAATCATAGTTAAGATACATGGACATTGAATATTGCAGTGAATGACATCTCTAATAAAAACAATAGAATACATTGTGCGACGACATTTACTTGAATTCAGACTAAACAAAGCACAACGTGTTTTATAGGAAGGTCAATTGATTTGCCAATTCAACTTTGAGAACAGATATTTAGAAAAAACTTTATGGACTACGAATATGCGAGGCATATGAGGGATTTCATATGACACAACAGTATTCTCTGTAAGATCTTACCAGGCTTTCAAATAGTACCTTGATTGTAAGAGGATTTCTAAAATCTTTAGAATTCCTCTTTGAAAATCCTAGCTAGAGTAAGCCTTGGGTATGACATAATCAAAATGATTTTTGAAAGTAAGCCGGCGATCAACAATTACGCCTAAATCTTTTTTAAGATATACTCTTTCAAGAGTGAGATTATTAATACTGTAATTATTAATACGTATATAATATATAGTTATTATTTTTAAAAAATTTTTGTTTGTTTTTAAAAAATTTTTTTAATAATTAAGGTCGAATAACAAAAAACAACTTACGTTATTATTTTTTCTATTTCTGCTAATTCCAACAAAATCAGTCTCGAAATAATATGTAAAACACTTGTTTTTCTTTATATCTAAATTGTCGATGAAGAACAGAGCATCCCCTTTTATTCAAAATTTTAAGCACCAATTTTTCTATTTTATTTTTAAATATAATTTCTTGTTTTAATTTCTGCTAAATTTATGATTTTATTTCTTTTCTCTTTCTTGCAACTTTAGCAAAAACAACAACTCAACTAAATTTTATAATAATGGATGATTTTGAATTTTCTTTCACTTTCGACGATGCTGCATATGAGACCGATTTTTCTGGCGATCAATTTGATTTTGAAAATATGTGGAGCACATATGAAGAAGAACAGCAGGAACGTGAAGAAAACGAAAAGTTTGAAGTAGCATTTACGTGCATGTTAAAAATAACAAGCTATAAGCAAGACGAACGTATTATGTAAAATTTTTTTTATAAAAGTTATATTTTTCAGATATGTTGTTCGACTATTGTTTGATTTTACTATATAACAAAAATTATTGTTAGATTTTATTATATTTCGGCTTATTATTTTTATATGTTTTTTAAGGATTTTAACTTAATTTGTGTTTTACGAAACATTTTTAATTTATTAAGAAGCTGTATTAAGTTTATCATTAATTATAAAAAGAAACATTTTAAAATGTCTTGATGACAATCACTGTTCATTGATTGAACGGTTTTTTAATGGTTTATTTTTACTAATTGTTATTTTTTTGGAAATTTTGTTAGATTTATTTTTCTTAATATGTATTTCTTTATATTTTAAACATAACTTTGTTAACAATATTTTTTATATTAAGTTAAATTTCGTTTATTTTTTGGTACAAATTATCGTTATTTGCTTAATTGTAATTGCTTAATTGTTAATTGTAAATTAAAAACTTACTTAAAATATTTTTTGCTATTGTGTAACGCAAAAATCAAACGATTTGAGTAAGATTTCGTTAAATATAATTGGAAAAAATAGCTGGACGTTATTTTAACAAAACAATCTGTAAACATTATCTGTATAAACAAGTTTATTAAATTAACGATTTCATTATGTTGAAATAATAACAAATTTTCACTTTTAAGATTTTATTTCATATCAGTTTTTATTTATTTATAAAAACAAATAATTTGTAAAGTATAAATATATTTCCGAAACATTGCAATAAATATACAGAAAAAATGAGTTCTTAAATCTATGTTTAGGTTTTTGTTTAAGTTATTTACACTTGTTGAGAAGCTCCTATATTTTTTGTGACCTAATAATATCGCATAAATTTCTATAGTTTTTCCTTTATAAAAACATACACAAACTCACACAAAATTTTGAGGAGACTGTTATTTTGTCATAGTTTTTAAAATTTCAATACATATATCTTGCTTGTTTTGGCATCTTTATAAGCTTTTCCGTTATTTTGTACTCTATTCTACTTTATTAAATGCTGTTCTGTATGTATATCTAAATTTCCTATCGGCATACAGTACTGTAAAAATATTTTAACAAAAATTTCATCTTTTAAAACACTTAGCCAAAGAAATGAAAATAAGAAACATATTCCACACAAAACAAAGTAGTGAAAAAATCTTATTCAGCATTTAAGTATTGCACGCAACCGCCATTTTTTTCGAATACACAAAATAGGTAAATAGGTCTTAATCAAATCGAAGAGTAATCGAAGCAAAGATCGAAGCGAAATATCGATGTGAAAACCTGCCCTGTTCTAAAATCCGATTTTGATTGAGTAGGTGTTGTGCAATCCGATACTTAACTTCGAATCGGATTTGCTAGAAGTATCGGAATGGACCTGTTCTGTATTCCGATAAATCGAATTTGAAAATGGATCCTATCCGATCAGCTGTTTGGTAACCATATCCATTCCGATAAAATTTTGGTTTGTTTTAACTTGAGTAAATAGAAAATTTTTTATTTATTTTAATGAATAATAAAACTTATCTTAGAGGAAATTACTGCCCAAAACACCACGATCCATGGCAAGATGTCACACCAAAGGAGACTGCGTGGAAATTGAGACAAAGTGAAGCAGCTGAAGGAGTCGCTGAATAGTATTGGTCTAAAGAAGGATACTTATGGATGGAAGAAGGTAGTAATGCTGTTTTTATTTTCAATTTCAAAGACTTTTTTTTTCCAAAAGGCTTGGACAGACTGGAAGTAGTGCTGCAGTGACGATTCTAAAAAAAGTATCCATGAAAAGATTACAAATGTATCGAAATTTTAAAATATTTTAAAAACCCACGATTACTGCGTAAGTATAATCATTGCCTTATGAGACGATTCTATTTTTGAAAAATAAGGATCATCTTCGAATATGAACCAAATCGGATAAAAACCATACGTACTTTTCATACGAAGTTGCTTTTTCAAAACGGTAAATCTCTTTGAATTCCACAAAAATAATTCTAATGACTTCAAATTTTGCACATTAGCCTTAATCTCAGATATGCATTCTTAGTATGCATTTTTCTCTGAATCGAACGGAAACCACGTTTACCTCTCAATCACAGTGGCTTTATGAAAAATCTCTTATGTAAAATCTCTTTAAATTACTCAAAAATCGATACAATTCCTTCACATTTTTTGAATAAATTTTAATTTTTACTATGAACTTAGTTACAATTCGAAAAAAGAGAAAGCTACACCAACCTCTCATACAAAGTGACATCATCATAGTCGCATAACCGTCATAAATTCCACAATCAACCGTCGATGAACAAATTTGCATTAAAAACTTTAAAAATGTTCTTTGAAAAAAAGCTTTGTCTTAAAAGTGAAAACTCCCTTTTCCGATTCCGCGTGAAAAATTATTCCCGATAGGGCTGATTAATTCATCGACAGAATACTTTACACTTCAAATGTTTTTTGATACTCCAAAAGTATTCTAAATTTGAAATTAGAAAACATTTAATAAAACCCACAGCCCCATAGAAACTGACGTCTTCAATCTTATATATATTACACAAACGCAAATTTTGTCCGGCGAAAGGCCTTTTAAGTACAAGTCCAATCTTAATAAATTTAGTATTGTTTGGTAGGTTTAGACCTGTAGATGTGCAAACTGGACTTTTTATTTCTTAAAAATTTATATTTTTTAAGTTATAGCGAGTTAAAGTTTGCATATAATTGTTGCTATGTTGCTTTTTCTCTTCTTAATTTCAGCATATGCCTAAAAATATGTGAGGTATTTAGCGCCACGTATCGGCTAATAGCTATGAAACTGTTATACTGACGAATAATCTTTTACAATTTCACAGCTAATCTATGAATTGATATATTCAATATCAAAGTGATACTGCAATGATATTTTACAGTTGAAAAAAGATTTCTAAACTGTTAGTCGGAAAATTTTTTAATTTTTAAAAATGTACACCAAAATTTAATAAGAAATTGGAAAATGGTATGAAATATTTTTGTTCAAGCATTTTTCAACTGGAAATCAAGAAATATTTAAAATCAAGTATATTTAAAATAAATAAGGTTATGAAATTAAATATGCTAACATTATATCGTCGTTGCGCGTGCAATACCGCGTATATTGCAAAAAGGCCAAAATGAATTTAATTTAAATTTTGATCAGTTGAAAATCAATTCAATAGCTTAAAATAAAATGTAGGTATGTTTGATTTTGGCGTTTTAACGCTACACGAGTTTACTAGTGTCAGAACCAATTTTTAAATAAATTGTTAGGCCAGAGTTAATTGTTAATTTATCTATTTATTGAGAATCTTTCAAGTTAATTTTAGTTCAACCGTTTCTGTTCAAACTACGTGATCGACTCTTTATTTATTGGAAAAACTAAACAAAAGAATTCGATAACTTTGCGTTTGTTATGGCGTTGCCAGGCTATAAAATAAAGTTTACAAAATATAAAGTAATGAAAGTATACGACATATGAGTGACACTAGTATAATATAACATTAAAATCTTCGAATACGCTTGAACACGGCTGTGGAGGCATTTAATCATCGGCCCAGTCGAATATAATTCCTAATTAGTCTAATAAAAGTTCAGTCATTCATATTAAAAAATATAATTTTTTTCTCTTTGACTTTGATCCAATATTTTCTCCGTGTATGTATATTAGGGCGGGTCAAATTCTGGCTCAGCGAAATTCGTAAAATACATGTAATTTCAAGACTTTTTCTCCACTACAGCATATACAAATTCTGAAAAAAAGCTGTGCGGACTTTCGTAACAATTTCGATTCATACACATACATTCATACATTCATATTTTATAATTGAGAACAAAATCTATTTACGAAAGTCCGCACAGCTTTTTTTCAGAATTTGTATATGCTGTAGTGGAGAAAAAGTCTTGAAATTACATGTATTTTACGAATTTCGCTGAGCCAGACCTCCAAAAAATTCGTCCATACAAATTGACCCGGCCTAATGTATATACTAAATATTCAGGCATGTTCAAAAATTCCGATGACTCAGATGATTCAGATCCGATATATCGGAATATCAGTCAAATTATTTCCGATCAACTTTTTGTTGGAGGATTTTTTTGTGTTGTTATTAAATGTTAATGCTAAAAATAGAAAAAGGTTAATTTTTTCCGCGTTGTTATTTTCTAACAGTGCAGCTACCATACTCGTTTTATAAACTTTATACAAATTAAAATTAAGAAATCGACAATGGCCGCATTCAGCGAAGTCAACTGTTGTGAACTGTTATGGGAGCGATTAACGAGCAATGTTTTTCTCTGAATGAGCTGTTACTCTAAGGGCTAGAAAAGTAAATAGATAGAAAACATTTTAAAGTAATATTTAATAATCAGTAAATAATTTAATTGCAAATGTATCTCACACAAATTTGCTGGGTTCTTCTTTCTGCATTTCTAAATTTAACAGTGTCGGTAGCAGAATCTGACAGTTGAACCAAATCAGAAGTCCTAACCAAAATTGACGAGTCGCTACGTAGCGAGTAAAGACGAAAATGTTAGCTTACTGTGACACCTAAACAAAGGCGTTGAGCGGCGCGTTGCTAGCCGTTAACGCTGAATTTTCATCCCTTAATAAGAACGGCGGCCTAAAGTCAAATGTTGCCAAAAAGTGTTTGACATATAGGCCGCATTCAGCGAAGTCAACAGATGTGAATGTGTTGTTACTCTTAAAGTCAGAAAAGTAAATAAATATTAATAATATAATGGTAATAGTTAATAATCAGTAAATAATTTAATTGCAATAGCTCCCATAATTGAACCATTCAGTGGGTTTTACACAACAGTTGCCAGTTGTTGAATGCGGCCATAGTGACAAATGACAAATTTTTCACAGAAATTAAAATTTCATAATTTTCTGCAGCCAACTTTATTTCCCAACACTCTGTCAAACTTGGATTTTTCAACCGCTGAGCGTTTCCACCATATTATTTTCCCACAATCGATCTTTTGGAATTATTCTAGAAAAAATTTGTTTGCTTAATTTGCTCACACCGTGTAATAGCACATTAATTGATAACTAAAGTACTTTCTTATAATTAATTGTGATCTATTCTTTGAAATTTAACATGATTTTAATTGGGAGCTATTTAAATCAAGTAAGTTTGAAGAAGGCAACAACAACGGTTTTCAGAACATGCCTGATTATTGTTTTCTATTCACTTATCTGCATTTTTAAATAATTTGTTAAAGTAAAAACATAATTTTTTAATGGATGCATAATAAAATGGAAAGTTTATTTTTTCATATCTCAAATTTAAAAAATAAACTGCCTATGCGAAAGATTTATACATAGGAATTGCAGAGAATTTGTGTAGGAAACAAATTAAAATATTTACAATATATACAGCATAATTCGCTTAAGGCAAATTTACACGATTCACTATCATCGTTCACTTTGGATGAATCATCTGATTTGTAAAATGTAAATTGAGTTTCATCTTATAAATGAAGATGATTGTCATCCACGTTGAACAGTGAAAGAAGTAGAAGGTCTTCCTACTTTTGATGAAAGTGAAAGCAAACTTTGAAACTGATGTGTCTATCGTACTTAAACACAATTGAAAGGTGTTAACATAATTTCAAGCAGAACGTTTATATATTTTTTATTTAATTGCTGAATAGCTTTTATTTATTTAATTTTTTAAACTTCAATAAAATCAATCAGCCAACGAATATATTTTGACATTCAACACCGAATCGTCCATCAAATTTAAAATTTACACTTTGAATAATGTAAATTAAAAATTGATTCACTATCATCGTTCAACGTTCACTATCACCGTTTTGAGTGAAATGTGTAAATTCGCCTTTATCTGCCTATTCGCTTAAGAGAGTATGTATGTTAACAGCACAAAATCAATGTTCTGATGCAATTTTTAGCGTAATTGTATGAACATTTCATTTTTAACTACCTCCCGCTTAAGGGCATTTGCTTTAACATCATTAGATTTTTGGTTATTATATTAATTACATATATTAATTTTTCATTCTAAAGGCATCTTTTAGCAGCATGATGCAAAGAACTACTACGAGTAGTTCTTTGTTTAGCAGCCTAGTATGGTTTAGCAGCCTTTGTCAAAAACGCAACACTTCAGATTTTTAATTAGTTTATTATCGTCCCTAATTTGTATGTAGGACACAATATTTGGTGGAATTTAATTGAAGGATGCTAAACGAATTATACTGTATTCACTGAGAAAATTGCTGAAAAACATTGGACCTGATATTATTTTGAGAAAAAAGTTTTCAGTTTATGTGGCTATATTTAAAAATCAAGAAGTATCCTATAAAAGTTATAAGTTAAAAGCATCTTTATGTAAAACGGAGCCTTTGTCTGACTCGTTCGTTTGCCTACGAGATCGGACAAAATTGGATTGATGTATTTTTTCCTTGTGTCGTCGTTCTCAATTACGTTACTTATGCCCATATTAGAGCCTGAACAGAATCAAAAATCGTTGCGACTGACGATTGAAATAGAATAGATTCCAAGTCTGCGATTTATCGTTGCGGAAAACGAGCTGCGGCTTTGTATTTTCCAACAATAAAGATCGTTGGCCGCAACGATTTTTGATTCTGTTCAGGCTCATACACGATGTCTATTTGCACGGCTAACAATGAACACATTTTACACTCTTTTACATTTTGTACGCTGCTAGGTCACACGACAGAAATTGTACGGCGAACACTTTGACATTTCAATACTTCTTCTCCTCCTATATTATGCAATAAGGGTTTCATACAACTATTTTTTCATTACGTTTTAGTAGAATAGTTGTACTTTTCCTCAAAAAAGAGTTTTAGTTGCTAAAACGTTGCAAAACTTTAATTTCACCACCCAGTACCATTGTTTGTAATGTTTGCCGATATGGTCAGCGTACAAAATGAACATGTTTTCTGTTAAATGTTCATTTAACAATTTAAATTTTAAAAACATTTTAGTTTTATTAAAAGCATATATTTTTATATCGGTACCATGGTAGAAGAATAGAGGTATATGAACCATATGAGAGCATACTGCCGAAAATGTCAAAACGAAGCAAAACTTTTTATTTCTTTTCTTTTGTTTCCATTCTCCACACAGCTGAATTTGGCAGACATGGCAGTATGGAAAAAGAGCATAGTCAGCGCTGCAGCTACCTCTATCCTTTTACCATGGTTGGTACTGCTTCTTACACCATCTGTTTGCTATTTTTAATTGGATTATTGTTTGTTGCCTTTTGCCACGACACTATTATTGTTGTTAAATATAGCCAGTGCACGTGGACCCACTAGCGTAAATGATTGTTATATTCTAAAATAAAATTTACGTTTTATTAGCAGGAACTTCCATTTTCCTGCTAAATATTTTCACAACGAAGACAATTTTGCTCTCGTCAAATTTTGACGTTTCGTTCCGATTTTTTTTTACAAGTTCCAGTTTACACTAGCTTCACTCAACCGACTCACCGAATGTCAAATAAAAGTAGCAAAGAGTCGCAAAAATTTTAAAATTTTTAATACTCTTGCCTCACTTCATTCACCTTCCCACTTCCTCATCTCTTCTGTAGACGTCAAAGTGAGTGGGTTGAGTGAAGCTAGTGTAAACTAGCACCATAAAACAAATTTCATATTGAGTTAACGTCATTGTTCGTTACTGTCTACGGCCAGCTGTCTTCGTTACATGGAGCCAAAACATCTGACTCTCGGCTTTTGAACAAAGTGTTCGTACATAATTTCTTTTACATAAAGATGCTATAAATTTTATTCTTTGAACACAAATTTTTTTTTCAATATCATTTGATCTCTTCTGAAAATTAGTTGATCTTTTCTGAATTTCAATTGATCTATTATTAACTGCAAATCAAATTTCTGAATATAAAATAGAATGTCTGAATTTCAATTGCTTTTTTTAATTTCAATTAATCTTTTCTATATTTAAAAAGATGTATTTTGAATTTCAAATGGAATTTCTGAATTTCAACCGATAATTTCTGAATTACAATAAGAACCCAGTTGGGGAAGTAATCATTATTGAACAGGTAGTTCCCTGATGGGCTACACAGAAATAAGGCATTATTTTAACATGAGCTTGTCATAGGCAGTAATGTGTGGTGCTTACATCTAGCATTACTTATATAATTGACATTGCATTATCACGTATTACAGCTTGATTATAATTTTTTTTTTCAAATTGCAAGCGGGACAAGGTTTTGAGTTGATCGTGACTGTTGGGCTCAGTGTTGCCATATTTTTGTCACTAAAAAAGTCATGGGTCGATTCAAAATACGTCATTTTCACATATTTTCGAAAAAACGAAAAAGAAACGCCAAGTATACAGTTATATTTAGTTTTACCCGACCTTTTTCACGAGAACAATAACACTATTTCTCGTGAAAAGTTTTCAAGTATTTTAAATTTAACCCGTGTCTTTTAAGATATATAGCTCAGAAACAGAAATTACTTCAGATATACACTCTTATCCGGATATGTTGATAACTCTTAAATCATAAAGAGAAACCATTTCGTTTTGGTTTCTTCAACAAATTTATTTCTATTGTTCTGGAAAACAACTTTGCTTAATAAATAAATATGAAAAAAATCGCTTACAGCGGGTCTTATCGAGTGAGTCTTACAAAAAGTCTTGCTTAAAATCAGCATAGTTTGCAACGAAAAAATTAGATCAACATAGCGTATGAGTAATATTAATTGCTTTGAAGCTTTGAAAGCGGGCAAGACATATGTGGCTTGTCAAAGGCTTAAAGATAACTCCAAGCGATTTTTTCATATATATTTGTTCAGCAAAGTTGTTAACCAGAATAATAGGACTAACTTTGCTGAAGAAACAAAAACTAAATTCTTAATGGCTCACGAGCAATAAACAGAAACAAGGCTTGCTATTCATGCTCCCAGTTTCATTTTCTGAAGTGATATGAGCGATTTTCTGAAACGTGCAATAAAACTGCTTGCTTGATTGTCAGACATAATACACTGACTGAGCTTGCTTACAATAATTGGCAGAGCACGTGTGATTTATCGATCGTGTTTGTGTGAAAACACGAAGTACTAAGTGGTCGACACTGCTCTAAAGTCTGGGGTTAAGTGGCAAAACAGATGTCACCACGAAATTTCTCACATAAAAATGAAGTAAAAAATGTTTTAATACAGATTTTCGTGCCGCACAGAGTTCTAGATGAATTTAATAACATTAAACATAAATCAAGGAATCGAATTAATAAAATGCATATGTTTCGAATAAAATTTGATAATCGGGCTATGCACATTCGAATATATATACATCTTTGACTTAAAGCTTTCTATTAGTTTATTTCGTGGATCAATGGTACTACAGGTACAATTACTTACTTTCAAAAAATCTAGTGAAAATAAAAGCCCCATTAGTGTATCTATTTGCAACCAGTTGCTTAGTTTTGTTTAAATAATATTTATTTATGAAAAACTCCTTTAAATATTTGCAGAAGAATGATGCAACCATATTGATTCTTTTACAGATGTTGTTAATTTTGGAAACGCCAAACTAGACTTGGGTCTTTTTATGTAATGCAACTCTTTCCAAAAATGTTTCACTAATGTTTCATCATTTTCTTTAAAATTTTTTTTTTAATTATAAGTTTCGCCGTTAACAAAATTCATTATCAACATCTTGAAAATCTTCCGGTAGAATTAAATATGAAAACTGTGAAACTAAGCTTTGATATAATTTAACTTCGCTCGTCGAAATTTTTTTTGGATCTATTAAAAAAAGTTTTTCAAAACACTATCATTAAAAGTAGATAAGATAAGAAGCCATTATCTCTAGCTCAACATGCTTACACCAAAGGCAAATCAGTGGAAACAGCTCTCCACTCCATAATCTCCATCATTGAAAAATCCCTCTATCTGAAGGAATATACAATGATAGCTTTTATTGATATAGAAGGAGCCTTTAATAACGTCGAGGCAGGGGCCATCATCAGTGCGCTGACGGAGCTTGGGGTGGATGCCGCGCTGATAGCACTCATAAACCAAATGCTAGTTGGCAGGATTATAAGTGCAAAATTTGGAGCGGCATCCACGCTAAGATCTGTACCAAGAGGAACCCCTCAGGGAGGGGTTCTTTCGCCTCTACTCTGGAATTTAGCAGTGAATGAACTGCTAGGCAAACTAGAACTAGAGGGGTGCAGGGTGATAGCTTATGCCGATGACGTTGCTATTGTTACCTCTGGAAAATATATATCTACTCTCCGAGACATTATGCAAAACTGCCTAAACACTCTTGTCAACTGGACTATCAGCTGTGGGCTCAGCGTTAATCCTAATAAGACTGAGTTAGTAGTTTTCACAAGAAAACACAATGTACCTCAAATTAGCCCTCCAAAACTGGGAAATACAAGTCTTATCTTCTCAGATCAAGCAAAATACCTGGGCCTTATACTAGATAGGAAACTAAACTGGAAGCCCAATCTGCTCGAAAGAGCCAAAAAAGCGAACATTGCCCTATACTCTTGCAAAAAGGCGGTGGGTAGCAAATGGGGTTTACAGCCAAGTGTTACTCACTGGCTTTATACAGCAGTTGTAAGGCCAATATTGCTATATGGTGCTATTGTCTGGTGGCATGCACTCGAAAAACAGACTCACCATAACCTTCTCCGTAAAGTTCAAAGATCAGCTGAACTGTGCATTAGCGGAGCCCTAAGAACCACTCCGACAGACGCATTAGACACAATGCTCCATCTTACACCACTTGATATCCTAGCTAAACAGATGGCCGCTAATACAGCCATTCGCCTAGTAGCCACCTCCCAGTGGAAAGAAGGTACACTAGGACATTCTTGTATCAGAAAATTTCTCCCTCCTTTACCTAGGTCCATTGACTACATCACACAAAAACTACTCTTTGAGAGGAAGTTCGATGTATCCATTCCCTCTCGAGAAGAGTGGGAACAAGAAAACCGTTCACCTCACAATGTCATTGAGATCTTTACGGATGGATCAAAACTAGATGGCAAAGTAGGTGGAGGAGTCTACTCAGAAACATTAAGCATCAATATAGCCTTCA
This sequence comes from Dichetophora obliterata, assembly GCA_963920525.1. Classification (NCBI taxonomy): domain Eukaryota; kingdom Metazoa; phylum Arthropoda; class Insecta; order Diptera; family Sciomyzidae; genus Dichetophora; species Dichetophora obliterata. Next base: position 92,103,317 of record OY986437.1, read on the forward strand.
GGCTCCCTGACCATTGCAGTGTATTTCAAGCTGAAATCGCTGCTATACATGAAGCGTTAACTTGGCTTCAGAAAAATGATATATCTTCCATGGATGTATGCATACTTTCTGACAGTCAAGCCGCTCTGAAAGCCCTAGGAACTGTTGAAATGACATCTGAAACGGTTTTCAACTGCCGCAGATCTCTAAACGAGATGGCAGAGCAGCTCAAAATTATCCTATGCTGGATTCCTGGACATAGGGATTTTCTAGGTAACTGCAGAGCAGATGAACTCGCTCGCACAGGTACTACCAAACAACTATCTTCAGACAAGACAAACCTTGGTATTCCTCTCACCACATGTAAACTCCTTACACATGAGTTATCCTGTATCAACACCAACAAAAGATGGTCAGCAGGTAACACTTGTAATATAACACGGCAAATCTGGCCCAAACTCAATCTGAAGCGTTCAAAAGAACTCATATCTCTTAGTAGAGATCACATTGGCACCATGATAGGGATCCTGACAGGGCACTGCCTTATTGGCAGGCACGCTCAAAGATTAAACATACCCCACAACGACTTCTGCAGAAGCTGTAGAGATGAGGAGGAGGTGGAATCTACAGAACACCTTCTCTGCACCTGCCCAGCGCTGGCTCAAAAACGTTTTCTTCACCTAAACAACTGGTTTTTCAGAGACCTCGAAGAACTCTCGGAAATATCGATATACCGAATCCTAAGCTTTGTGAACAGCTCAAGCTGGTTTGAATAGAGAAGGGAGATCAACCCCTGTGGTACCACAATGGGCCTTATTGGCCTAAGTGCGTCTCAATTTGAGGCAGCCACTTTAACCTAACCTAACCTATCATTAAAAGTAAAAGGTTTTTTATTAGTGCATAATTCAATATACAATTCTACGCTATTATAAATAAATATGTTTATGTCCGTAGTTTGTAGATACTGCGATTCAAGTTTTTGCTTGACTTCTATACCTTAGTAAATATCACAATTTTTAAGATGGTTTTCCGGATTCTCAAATTCGAGTTCATTAAGCTCAATACTATTTACAACTTCGTGCTTTAAAAAGTTATCTGAGAAGTTACAAACAATACTCTCATGCTATAATTTGTAAACTTTCGCTTTGAAACATTTGATTGATTTTATTATTGATTAAGAAACATAAAAGACTTGTTATTATGGATTTTTCTAGCATTTTCAAGATTGTCGGCATTCACCGCAAAAGCAAAATATATTTTTAAGGGTGTTTAAAAAATGTTTTTTTCTTATAGTTTTATGATCTATTAAATTATTGCATGAATTAAATTGCGAGCTTTGGATCAAGTAAGTCGACTGACTTAGCTAAGTGATTGATTCTATACAGAGTCTCTTAAAAAACTTACTTGATTCAAAGCTCGAAATTTAATTCGTATTTTCTTATAATTTTAGAATTTCTTGGAGTTGCTCATTTCTCTTTGGTCTATTTGATATGTAGTTATAAATATCTCGAACAAGAGACTTAACTGAAGGAGGTAGCTTTAGGCATATATATGAAGAACACAACATTTTAATAAAAATAAATTTGATATATTATTTTTGAAATGTTGATCCATCTACCACATAACCTATAATTTATTTTTTATAATCCTTATCATTTTTGCTAAAATAATAATATATAAGAAAAGTAATATAAGTTTTTGTACAAGAAAAATTTTTCGTGTGCGAAATAGTTAATTTTAGCCTTAAAATACTTAAAAAACTTGAAGTTGCTTGAAAGCTTTTTTTTACAAATTTTTAAAGCTCGAGAATAAGAATAACGAGGAAAATATAACTCTCTATTCTATCACAATTATTTGAAATTAGTACGGAAACAGACCTAATGACTGCTCATTTCCGCACTGGGAAATGGTGTAGTTAAGTTTTAAAAGCAGCCAGGCCCAACTCGTTTAGTTTCTAAAGTGCTCAAGTTACTGTAATGAGTTTTAAAACAGGCTAATAGCAATTCTTATTTTCAATATCTCAACAACCTATAGCAATTATCACCATTTTTTTTATAAAAATTACAATACACCTGCTCCCGCGTGTCAGTTTTCCTAAACACAAAACAAATTAGGCTTGGTAATTTTAAAATCGTGCGTCTTAAAAATCATATTGGTATCAATTTCATTTAAAACCGGGTTTAACAGCCGACCGATGAGATTAGACTTTAAAAGTTGCACCCATTCAAAAGTATATGCTATAGGAGTCTTTATAAAATTACATAAAATAATTGTTTGCAAACTTTCATTGAATGACTTTGCTAATTCTGTGCTCTTCACTGTAGTGTAATGTTTATTTTGGCACTAGAGTAAAAAATCAATAAATTTTTCAGAGTGTGCGCATTACATTAAATTTATACCAGTATCTTTACTCCTACGTGCCACATTTTCTTTTGTCATTTGAAAGAAGTTGTGTTGCACTTGAATTACACCTAGTTAAATCTGTTACAAATAAAAATACATTAAAAATGTTTTCCAAGCCCAAAGGAAGTATTTTTTGTAAAACTTTTCTTATCCTGCTGGTTAACGTCATAACTAGTAGGCCCTCTACGGCTTACACACATCTAACACCAAAGGAAAACTATTTTGAAAACGCATTGCTGGCCGAAATTCTCAACAGGATGGAAAATAATATTCTTCCAGCTGATACCTACATTGATCCTGCTTCTGAATTGTCTGCAAATTTGGCGCTCATACCAAGAACGTATAAATCAAATAACGGTAATGGTGATGTTTATTATGAAGGACTCGATGCAGATACCTCGAATCCTTCAATACGTGACCAAGAGCTGTTGCAACACAGCTCATTATGGAATCATCAATTTATGTCTGGTGGCATGGGCGAAGGACCCAACCAAATGAAAACGACTGTCAAGACAGATGCAAGTCTACCAGCCTATTGCAATCCACCAAATCCTTGTCCATATGGCTTTACCGAAGATCAAGGTTGCATCACAGATTTCGACAATACAGCAATTTTCAGTCGTGAATTTCAAGAATCTCAGGAATGTATGTGCGATGGTGAACATATGTTCGATTGTCGTGGTCAAGGTAATGAGAGAAATAATAAAAACGATATGATGACCACAGATATTGAGAATTTTCTAATGCAACAGCTGCAGACAACCAATGATAATAATTTTATTTCCAAAAAGAAGATGTACCTGCCTCCACAAAATAGCAATCCATTCTTAAAAGGCGAGAAGTTGCCAATTGCTGCCAAAAAGGGAAAACGTGTTAATTAGAAAAATCTCCTATATCATAGCCGTCTAATGTATTAGCTTATATGTTGTAAATGCTAAACATGAATTTTATTATTATAGTTAATGTAAATTGTCTTAACGTGTTGCAAAAAAAAAAAAAAATATGTAATTTTAACAACAAAATTTTCTTCATATCCGTTTCATCGGAGAATTTAAAAATTCCTCGAAGAAGTAAAAAAAATATATCATACTTAATAAATAATAATAAAATGAATTAGCAAATAAACTTGATGGATTTAGACAAGGATGAGGCCAAGGATTGGTACAAGGGTTAGGTACAAAGGGTTAGGATATAGATTCGGTCAAGGTTTGGGAAAAAATTTGGACAATCAGATTAGTAAGATAAGTAAAAGGATTGGTGATAGGCTATGACAAAGATTGTTGTTCGTTTGTCTTTTTATACTGCATGGAATGATTTGAGTTTTTTGTATTTTCTAACTTTTAAAAATAAAATCTTTTAAATTAAAAAAAATTAATTAAGGGAGATTTTAGGCAAACAATTTTTGAAAATCGAATTTACTTTTTAAATAAGAGCTCTTTTTAGTAGTCGGGTGTTAGTTTTTTTAACTTATTTTTTTTCATGTTTGGGACCAATGTGCGATGTAGCCCTATTTTCAACTTTGTTTAAACGCACCTACTTCAGCGCCATATTTAATATATACATATATATGAAATACACATGCTGAAAAATTTTTTTTCCATCATACTGATGATGTAAAATTAACATGCAAATTAATTTTTTTGTAGAAATAATATGCTTTTTTAGAAAACATCTTCTGAAATATGCAAAGAAAAACAGGACCAGGACCCCTAGAGACATTACATCTATAACATGCGTTTGTTATTTCCGTTAATATAAATTCATCTTTTTGTTTATAAAATACCATTATAATGATTTGTATTCAAAAATTATATAGGATTAAAAGTATTAATCAAAGTAAATATCTATCAAACCTATGAATATACGAAGAAAAGATTTCGCTTTTTCAGTCTTTTCAACTTAACACACCCCTTTTTGTATTCTTTTTCAGTTGTTGGAACTACTCGTAAGTAGATATGAATTTTTTAAAAATGCTGCGAAATTTTACAACTAAAAAAATAAAAAAATTATTTTTTGTGATTATACTAATATAAATTAATGTTACATAGAACTTACTTTAGAAGCAAGCAGAATTACGTATTTCATTGATTTGTTGACTGCTTTTAGGAAATTTTTTTAAATAAAAATTTATTTGCAGCGAAGCTAGGAACAAAGATTTGAAGAAGTGAATTTCTAATAAAAAAGCTGGACTTATCTATTCGCTTTCTTCAACTGTTAGAATTAATTGCGTAAAATATTTAACAAAAAACTTTTTAAAAACTTGATTTAAATTTAAAAGCTAGTTGATTGTAAAAAGAATTTAGCTCTTGATTATTTAAATTTATTTTGTTTGTTAAGATAACAAAAGATTGTATACAATTCAACAACATGATTATTTTTCTACTAAAAAAACTGTTGAAATTTTTATATAATAAAATTTTTTGAATAAATAAATATCTTGTTACTTTAACTAGAAGCGATTTGTATTTAATTTTTTTTTTAATAATAAATGTATCAAGACTAATATTGTTAAAAATACAACAAAATTTGTTTGGATGCAAGTACTCTCTCCTCCAGAAATGCTAAAAGCGGTTGAAATGTGGCTAGCTGATTTACCTTTCTATCTCTGTATCAAAGAAAATGCGCCACGCTATCCAACATTATTTCCTATATAAAACCGTAACACCTTGTTCAATTGATCGCCAAAAATGTACTTATCTTTTGTATTAAAGAAAAATAAAACCAAAAGTATTAAAATTTCTTATAAAAAACAAAAAAATAAAAAAAATTAATTAAATTAAATAATAAGTAGATTCTTTTTGAAAAAATCGTCAATTCTCGCTAGAGTATTTGTCAAATGGGATGAACATTTTCAGTTAATATTTGCTATAATTGCTATAATTTTGTTAATTATGACTATTCTAAAGGGTGTCCCAACAAGAGCGCAATTTTTAAATTTTAAATAAAACACAGATATTTAAAAAAAAAAATCGTGAAACTTTATTATATCGTAAAGTAGACAGAATGAGGTTATGTATGGAACAATATATCGTGCAGATGGCTGCCGCGGCTTTGCTGGCATACACGCGATCTTTTAATGAAATTTTTAATGACCGTTTTGCATAAATGCTGCGGTATTTCATTAATGCAGCGTCCAATTTCCTCTTTTAAAGCTTGAGTCGTCGTCGGCTTATTCGCGTAAATCATCGACTTCAAAAAACCCCAAAGAAAAAAATCTAATGGTGTTAAATCGCACGATCTAGGCGGCCAATTCTGATCTCCAAAACGCGAAATAACACGACCGGGAAATGACTGATGCAGCAATTGAATTGTTTCACTGGCTGTATGACATGTGTCGCCGTCTTGTTGGAACTACATGCCCTCCACATTCATTTCTTTAATTCTAGGCAAGAAAAAACTGGTTATCTTTCACGATACCGAACACCATTGACTGTTTGCGCTTGACCTGCCTCATTTTCATAAAAAAAAGGTCCAATGATTCCTCCAGCCCAAAAACCACACCACACAGTGACACGTTGAGGATGCATTTGCTTCTCGTGAATCACTCGAGGATTTTCCTCACCCCAAATGCGACAATTCTGCCTATTGACGAAGCCATCAAGATGGAAATGGGCCTCGTCACTGAAGATGATTTTAGCGGCAAAATCAGCATTTTCATGTTGTCTCTCCAATACCCAATTAACAAACTCCCTTCGCTGTCGCATGGTCAGCTGGCTTCAGTTCCTGAGTCAATTGAACTTTGTATGCATGAAGATGCAAATCTTTCGTCAAAATTCGCTGCATAGTGGATTTGGAGACACCAATTTGCTGAGCTCGGTGTCGAATTGAGGTGGATGGAGTTTGAGCGACATCATCACGTACAGCTGCGACATTTTCGGTCGATCGACCTGGTCGAAGGCGCGTTGTTGTCTTTACATCACTAACAGACCCAGTTTCGGCAAATTTATCCATTAATCTCTTTACAGTTGACTCTTTTGGAGCATTATTGTGACCCCAAATTGGTCGCAATTTGCGAACTGTAGCCGCAAAACTTTCACCATTTTGGTAAAACAATTTCACAATGAGAATGCGTTGTTCATTCGTGTAACGCTCCATTTTTACTAACCTCGTACCTTCTACTAGCAAACAATAACAATTGTTCAAATGTCAAACAATGACACTTCGAATGGCGCCAAATTTAAAAATCGCGTTCTTGTTGGGACACCCTTTATAAACATATATATGGGCATTTCCGCCAAAGGTCTACCGCGGCTGAAACATTAAATGCTACTTAAAATTCTTTTAAACCTCCATTTTAGGGAAAAAATGTTTAAATTTATATTGTGAGAGTACTGAGAGCTGATTTCAATTTGAATTTTAAAAAATGGTAGCAGACATGATGAATAACAACAAAAGTTGAAAAATAGTGACAAAAGTTAAAAAAGTTGAATAAGAATAATGTACGTTTGTTTGTGTCCTGAATACTTTCTACATCGTTCATCTGTTCGCGATGAAACTTTTCCGATTGGTTGTTCATGCTCAGGTTTTAGTCGTAGTACGGACAGCGTTGAACAAGGGGGCGTGGCACCTCCGATACAACCCAAATTTGAGATATGGAATAACTTGTGAGTTATAGTTCGCACAGCCATGGGATTTGGTATTCGACCACAATTTAAACGTGCCGTTTTACTGATAACAACTTATGGGCGTTAAGAAAGGAGGCGTGGCGCCTCTCATAAAACCCAAATTTGAGATTTGGAACAGCTTTTGTGTTATAATTCGCACAGGCTCGGAATTCAGTATTCGGCGGCAATTTACACGTGTTGTTTTACTGATAACATTTTATGGGGGCGTGGCACCTATCATGCAACCCAAATTTGAGATATCGAATTGCTTTGGAGTTATAGACCGCACACCCTCGGAATTCGGTATTCGACGACAATTTACACGTGCTGTTTTAGTAATAACATTTATGGGCGTTGGACAAGGGGGCGTGGCACCTCCCATACAGCCCAAATTTTCGATATCGAATAGCTTTGAAGTTATAGACCGCACAGCCTCGGAATTCGATATTCGAGCACAATTTACACATGCTGTTTTACTGATAACATTTTATGGGCGTTGGACAAGGGGGTGTGGCACCTCCCATACAACCCAAATTTTCGATATCGAATAGCTTTGAAGTTATAGACCGCAAAGCCTCGGAATTCGATATTCGAGCATAATTTACACATGCTGTTGTACTGATAACATTTTATGGGCGTTGGAAAAAGGGGCGTGGCACCTCTCATACAAACTTGAGATTTTTAAAAGCTTTTGCGTTATAATTCGCACAGCCTCAGATTTCAGTATTCGACGACAATTTACACGTGCTGTTTTACTGATAACATTTATGGGTGTTGCACAAGGGGGCGTGGCACCTCCCATACAGCCCATATTTTCGATATCGAATAGCTTTGAAGTTATAGACCGCACAGCCTCGGAATTCGATATTCGAGCACAATTTACACATGCTGTTTTACTGATAACATTTTACGGGCGTTGGACAAGGGGGCGTGGCACCGCCCATACAACGCAAATTTTCGATATCGAATATCTTTGAAGTTATAGACCGCACAGCCTCGGAATTCGATATTCGAGCACAATTTACGCATGCTGTTTTACTGATAACATTTTACGGGCGTTGGACAAGGGGCTGGCACCTCCCATACAACCCAAATTTTCGATATCGAATAGCTTTGAAGTTATATTTACACATGCTGTTTTACTGATAACATTTTATGGGCGTTGGACAAAGGGGCGTGGCACCTCCCATACAACCCAAATTTTCGATATCGAATTGCTGTGGAGTTATAGACCACACAGCCTCGGAATTCGGTATGCGAGTACAATTTACGCATGTCGTTTTGCTGGTAACATTTTATGGGCGTTGAAAAAGGGGGCGTGGAACCTCTAATACAGCCTAAATTTGCGATATCGAATAGCTTTGGAGTTATAGACCGCATAGCCTCGGAATTCTGTGTTCGAACTCAATTTACACATGCAGGCTCACTGATAACATTTTATGGAAGTTTGGCAACGTGGGCGTGACAGCAACGCGCCGGGTTTCAGCTGGTTAATAATAAATACTCGTATAATAAAAATTTTAATAAAATTTTTTCAGTTTTCGATTGTTACGGTTCTGAATTATATTTTGTATGTTTTTCTAGTGCAATTAAATTAATAAAACCGTTAAATATTTGCACTTTGAAGGGAAAAATTAGCCACATAACCTATATCACGTAACGTATCATATGATGGTTTGTATAGGAATAATTAAAAAATATTTTTCAACGAAGCAATTATGAATATGTAGCAGTTAGTTTATAGTGGGCCCACGTGCACTGCGACCCATGGTATCTATTGTGCATGCCCTTAATTAACTCTCCAGATTTAGGCTTTTTATAAATTTTAGCACTGTGTCTGGCTTGGTGTTCCAAATTTTTGACGGGGGCACTACTTCCCCTCCAAAATAGAGGCGTCTTAGGCTGTAGATTGCCGTACATTCACATAGAATGTGTTCAGGGGTTTCTTCTTCCTCCTCGCATACTCAGAAGACGTCTGATTCAGAAAGACCCATCTTTTTTAGATGTCATCTGAGTGAGAAGTGACCTGTGAAGAAACAAGTGAGAATTCTAAGGTCTGCTTTGGTAAGCTTCAGTAAATCTTTAGATTTTGATTTACTTAAAATTAAAAATATATGGAATATTCAGGGTAGTTTTGGAATCCGTTAATCGGCGGAATCGATATTGATTCCGGTAAATTCGATATTGATTTGATATTCGGAAGCAAACCGGCCATTTATTCACTAGCGGAATGCTAAAAATTTTATTTATTGTGGCTTAAAAATTAAAAAAATGTCCGTAAATCAAAACATTTCTATTTTATGGAAAAGCACAAAAATAAATCACAATTATATTCTCCTGGGTAAGACTTCTGCTAAAAATCTGAGCGTTGCGGATAATAACAGATCAAAAGGAATGGACTACGAAGGCATATGAAATTTAATAATTTCTTGCGCGGATTCAAGAAGCTCTAAAGAATCGCTATGATTTTTTCAAATGCACGTTTTTACTTTTCATTGCTTTCCTCCTCCAGAAATAATAAGGCCAACTTAGCATAACTCATTTTATACACTTTTTTAACAATAAAATTTATGTAAGTAAATACTTGCAAAATATTTCAATTCGTGCAATCAAACGCAAAACTTCAGAAAACAATTAAGCTGAACAGCTGATTCGAACATCGGATTTTTTTTGTCCGAAAAGAGAAAAAACCGATCGGATTTCAAAACATCATTTAAAATCGGAATCGTTTTGCTTTTCTGATAACAAAAAAATTTTGAAACGGATTTTTCAACAACCCTGATTGTCGGCGAGTATCCAATATCCCCGCTCCCGTTACTCCATTTTTGAGTTTTGACCCATCAGTGTACCATATCTGTGAGCTAGGATCAACTGTGAAGCTATCATTCCTCCATAGTTGCCTATTGCGTATAACGATCCTGTAGCGTTTTGAGAAGTTTACTCTCGGCAGTATTCTGTCTGGGATTTTTATAAAGGGGTCATTTTCGAAGGTTTTGAGTAATTTCATGTGACCTGTAAAATTCCCTGCCTTGTAATCCCTAATTTCCTCCATTCTTAGTGCACTTAGACTTGCCTCTTTTTCGATAATGATCGTTAAAGGGGGTAGCCCTATTAGCACACTCAGAGCCTCAGATGGCACGTTCTCATTGCCCCAGTGATACTAATGCACGCCATTCTTTGCAGCTTTGTCAGTTGATTGAATCTAAGTGGGTGTTCACCGGAGCTGCTTGTCAAAAGTCACTCCTAGGTACTTGACCTCATTTGAAAAGTGAATGACTTTTCCATCCAGAGTAGGTCTTACCAGATTTAGGCTCCTTTTCCTAGAGAAGGGTACCAGAATTGTTTTATCAGGATTTATGCTTTAATCTTTTTCCTTTCACAATTTTTAAGGTATACGGAGGGCACTCTGCATTCTATCCAATATCATTGGTTCATGACTGCCCAGACTTGAAATAACCAGATCATCCGCATATCCTCTGGTGTCAAAACCCGGGTTGTTGAGACTTGCGGTAAGTTCGTCCACGACTAAGGTCCACAGAAGAGGTGAAAGTACTCCTCTTTGGGAGCATCCTCTAGTGGCAGTAATCGTGTTACGAATTCCACCAAGCTCAAACGTTATGATTCTGCTTTTCAGCATGATTAGAATCCAGTGTATGATTAAAGAAGGTATATTTTTAATCTGCATTGCTGCTTTAATCGCATTGTATGACGTATTGTCAAAAGCCCCTTGAATGTCTATGAAGGCACATAGAGCTGTTTGTTTTGCTTCAAAAGCCCTTTCGATCGTGCCGGTAAGGCTTTGTATAGCAGTGACAATGACAATAGAGGGACAATGGAATTAATGCCTTGTTGTAGTCGACACGGGTAGATACCATCAGGAGATTTGTATGGGCTAAATTTAGATGTGGCCCAACGTACTCTATCGAACGTAAAAAGTTTACCTGGAAGTCCTCTTTGACCGTATAGTAAGCCCGAATAGTAAGCCCCAGTATCCGATGAGGTGTCCTCTTCAAATACACATCCCGGAAAATGCGTCTGCAGTAAAATACGATTAGCTTCATCCGAGTTAACGGTGCAGCTTTCATCAGATTTAATAGTGTATGGATGCCGTTTGAATGATCTATCGATCTTCTCGCAGCAAACCCTCTACGTGGCCTTCTTTGATCTTCTCAGCTCAGTGTTGTATTTGGTTAAAGCTTGTTTATATTGAGTCCACTCACCCGTTTTCTTAGCTTTATTGTAAAGTTTTCTACTGTTTTTCCAGAGCTTACTCAGCTCCTTGTTCCACCAAGGCACTTCCCTACGGGACCTGATATTCCTCATAGGGCAGCTTTCGTGGAATGCTAGCGTTGAGTTGGTTTTGAGTTGTTTGGCCTCTAATTCAAGTCTTTTCCTAGTGACAATGGGTTGAGTTGAGTAATTTAGGTTGAAATTTAGTGTATGCCTAAAGATTTCCCAATTAGTATTACTTGGGTTTCTGAAAGAGTGGCAGGTCTCCGTTTGTGTCTCAATATCAAACCTAATGTGTAATGGTCAGACATGGAAACCTCCCCGAGACGTGCCACCCATAAATAAAGGTTGCCGTATTGGAGCTCCAATGAGTGAGATCTAATACTCACCTCTAATGATGTTCCTAAAAGTTGGTTCACTACCCGTATTTACAATAGTAATACTGTTTCTATATATATAGTCTAAAAGGAACTCATCCCTTTTGTTGGTGTCCCCCAGATGGTATGGTGCGCATTTGCGTCGAAGGAGATGACCCAAGGAAGGTTTAGCCTCCTGCAGTGGTTTACAAGAGCTATGACTGTTCGGTTGGTGCCTCCGCCACATCACCAGGCAAATAATCCGAGGCTAGCACCACCTCGTGGTTTCCTTTAAGGGAGGGCACGATTGCCCGAATGACCACAAGGTCGTCGGAATGAATGCTAAAAATGGTAGAAATGTTAATCTTTTATTGACCAGCAATGCTGCCCTTGGACGACAATTACCGATGTTATGAAGCAACCTACCTTCTGGATTTTGGAGCCCTTTGATGACTCCAGTGTTTACCCATGGTTCCGGAATGAAAACGACGTACAGGTATTCTTTGGTAAACTACCTGCAAAGCACATCCGATGCAGCTTTAGCGTGCTAGAGGTTCGCCTGGAGACAGAGGATCTGGCTGCCTGCTGACAATGGTGAGTCACTCATTGTCCTTCTTTCGGGCCTCTTCTAGCCACCTTCGAGGTCAAAGCGGTGTTATTGTTGGAAATTCCTTCCCACTTCCGCGATCGATCCTGCCAGGAGCGTCTGTCTCTTGGGAGACGTGCTATGCCTGTCCTGCGGACTCTGTGGCCTGTATCGCCTAGCAGTGGTTTGCCCAGAGGCACATGCTGATTTCGCCTCTCTATAGGAGCATGGTAGCTCGTCCTTTTTCTCTGGCACTTGGGCATTCTTGGAGCACTTTAGCTCTTCTGCTGCCTCTTTTGGCGGGATCACTACCCCCACCACATTTGCCTCACTTTGGCTCTTGGCTTTGGGTCTCAACTGCGCCGAGTTGAATTTGTAGAAAACCTTGTTCTCTGTCTCTTTGAGCCTCAGTACCGATAACGGATCCACGGCAACGGCGAGTTCGGCAACGCTGGTCTTCTGACTTCTGCTCATTTCCCTCCAGCCACGTAGATATGTGGTTTGGGCACGTCTTCCTCCTTAGAAACTTTCATGCTCGCCTCTTTCCAGGGCTTTAGGGTTGGCACGCCATGAGCCACTCACCGGTGGATTTACCCTTGCAGGTGAACATCACCCAGCCCGGCTTGAAGGAGCAACCGTCAAATTGAGGCTTGATAGCCCCCTTGCTCTGCATTCGAATTTTATCTAGAATGGCATTCTGAATGAGCTCCAAATGCTCCGTCATCCAGACTGTGTTAGGGTTGTCATGTGGTAGACTCCAACCTTGTAGTTATCTACAACCTCCTTGAAGCTGAGCACTCTTGCCCCTCCGTCTTTAGGTTGTTCACTGGTAGTGGGCACTGCAACCCTGTCTCCTGGAGCACTGGTTGCTCGCTTCGGAGTAGGTTCCTCGTCTACATTTTCTACTTTACCTAAAGCCGCGCGCTTCGGAGGATTGTTTTTCAGTGTTGTGCTATCAGACTGCGCACGCTTAGACTTCTCCGGGTAAGCATGTGCCGCTTTCTTTATGGTAGCCCTAATAAGCTGCTGCACTAGCTTCCTTGCTTCCGTCAATTCAAAGCCTTTGCTTAGGAGGACTTTTAGGCCACCCTCGAAGTTACCTCTTTCCGTTGTCGGCTGAGAGGCCAGCAAAGCCTCCTCATCATCAGTGTTGATGCCGGGAGAACCTAGGGATCCTATAAGTTCAGCTACGCGAATTGGACCAGTGCCCACTGAGGCTGTAGCTGCAGTAATGGCGTTTTCGGGTTCGCCAACTTAATTTGTCTTTTTTATTTTGTGTTTCCATATAATTCCCACGAGTACGGGGAAAAGGAAGGTCGACCAAGGCGTAGCCCCCTCCGTCTTGGCAGGACTATTTGAAACCAGAGGTCGCTCGGTATCTGGAGTCCATCGCTAGAAAACAATAAACGCAGTGCTATTCATCCCATAGGCACGGTTCGTTCTAAACCTGGGATTGCGGGTTTTAATCGAGTTTTCCTCTCTAGATCAGCCATAATCAATAAAAGTAAGGACACCTCTTGCAGGATGTTGCTCTTCACCACACGTGACTCTTCGTCACTTATGGTTGGTCTTAGACACCAGGTGGTGCCTCTGATTAGGCAAGGAGTACCTCACCTTAATCCCTAAATGAATCCAATGAATATGTAGCAACATCATTCCAGATTATATTAAAAAAACCTTTCATAAAAAAACTCGTGCACACTTCGCAGATTTTTTCGTTTATATTGATGCAGGTAAAAACCACATCTATTTTCTCTTCTATCTAAGAGCCGAAATTTTGACAACTCTTAGCTTTTACACCTTGTATAGTGCGCTTAGTAAACTATTCAAATATTAAAGTAAGAAAACTAAGTTTAATTTTTCTTTGTTTTTTTCACTCATTAAAATCGTACGACTGTCACGTGCGTAGCTACAGAAATGCCCATATGCTTAAAATTTTTGTAATATAATTCTATATCAGAATATATGGAAAATTGGGGCTAATCTAAAAAATAAAAAATTATAATATTCGGATTATACGAAAAATTTCACTATAGAAAATGTTATCGCCATTCGTTGAGGTGCAAGTTGTCCTAAATTTGTAGAGTAGTGTAATTGGTCGAATAGTAGTTCTATTTTAGAGTCACAAATAACTTTCTAAATTAAGTCTGTTCCTCTTCTTTGTTTTTATGTTCACCATTGATGGAAATGTTAGTTCGTATTGATATGAATGGTAAATGTTACTAGGAGTCTTCCCTGCAAACATTTTCAATCGCCTCAGAGCCGCCAGCGAATCTCTTGGAAGATGAGACAATCGCCGGCGAGCTTATTTGGGAGTCATTCGGGTATCGCCGACTGTAAGCAGCTGAGGCCAAAGGGTTCGTAAGCAATTCACTGGGAAGAGTCGCTAATGAATCGCTGAAAAGGGTCTTGAGCTATTTGCTGGGAAGAGTCTCCAACGAATCGCCAAGAGAAGTTCTTAGTGATTCGCGGGAAGAGTCGCACACGAATCGGCAAAAAGAGTCTTAAGCGATGCGCCGTAAAAAGTGGCAAACAAATTACTTTTAGGGTTCCTCAGCAGTTTTTTGCGAAACGTCTTTGTTGAACGTTACAAATTGTTTTATAGGGGACATTCTTTGTCAAATCGGTCAACAAAAAAATTGACACCCGAAAATCATGCTGATATAAATATTTTTAGTATTCAATACAAAAAAACAATTTATTAAAATTTGTTGATGATTATTTTTAGGGGAGAAGTATTTAGAACAGACTGTTACATATTCCAACGGCCGATTTTTAAAATTTTAAAAAAGCCATCTTCCATCGATCGCCGAAATGAGTGAAGAAAGGTTTTGAAAATTTTTCTTGAATCGCGCATTCATAGATTGGGCAATCAAAAATTAATCCATCTTCCAACGATCCATCTTCCAAGCGAAGGAAGATTTTTTCTTGAAGTGCGCATTCATCGCTTGGGCGATCGAAAAGCGATCCATCTTTCAAAGAACCCTTGGGCGAATCACAAGTGCTTCGCCAAATCAACTGCTCCTCCAATCGTCTTCAAAATGTTTACATCATCCAGCGAGCGTTGGATATTTTTATTTCTTTTAATCCAAAAGACGTACATTTTTTTAGAATTCCATTTTGAGCATGCCGGCAGCAGCTAAATTCAAAAGATTTTCTTTAATTTCCGTGGACAGATTTTTAAGTTTTGCTGACATAACCAAAAAGAGATAACGTATACATCTCCGTCCATTATCAGCAGAGTCCAAGGGCTTTCTCTGTAATGCGATTCGAAAACAAAATCACACCATGTAAATACATTAATTAAGATTACTAAATGGCAGTAACTTTTATCTCTGCTTTAAAATGCTGTTTCTGTCTGCATTGAATTAGAACTAATCAACAATTTGTCAAAAATTGTTTTTTTACAGTGTTTTTAAAAATGTATTCCAGTGGTACACAGAATTCAAGCGGGACCGTACTTCGCTCACTGACGAGTTTCGTGAAGGGCGTCCAAAATCTGTTGTTGTGTCACAAAACATTGATGCTGTGCGCGAACTAATAATGCTTAATCGTCATGTGACATGCTGTGAGATTGAGGCATTACTTCCACCAGCATACATACCATTTTACATGAACGCGTTCATAGTTGTCAAAAACATTTGTTCATGTTAGATTCCACATAATTTGACAAACGCTCAAAAAAAGGCTCGTGTCGATTGGTGCAAGGAAACACTCATGAAATACAATCGTGGTACTTAAAAAGACGTTTATAAGATCGTTACTGGTGACTAGGGATGGGCACAAAACAGATTTGAGAGGGTTTTCCAACATTTGCCCTTATTCTTGCTGTCACCTCGCCTATGTGAGAGTTCTCACACTCGTGCCACGTCGAGTTCACAAACTCACGTCACATGACAAAAAGAATACAGTACAGATTTCTAGTGACAGATTTCTAGATTTTCCCCCTAAATGTAGGGGAAAAAAGTGGAATGGGATTTTTAGGGGTTTTATATTTTTTGGGGTTTTTTTTGGGACTTTTTAATATTCCTAATTGGATAATCCAATTTACTACGAAGTTTTTGAATTTATTCCGATTTTTCTATGAATTTACTCCTCTTTTTTTTCCCTTTTTCATTTCCTGTTCGTTACTATGGTGTAAAAAAACAAGGTGACGTCTAAATATTTTACTAAAGCTTTAAAACTTGTGAATGAGTGAAAGAGACAGAAAAGATGATTTTGTGTGGTTTGACAACTCAAGTGTTTGATATTTACAACAAAAATTTCCAATCACGTTCATCTTGTTTTGAATAAAAACTGAAGAAACCGATTTTTTTTTGTAATTATTAAATCATTTATAACTACAGATTATAAAATGTCCATTTATCTTTTTTTGTTTTGGGTGGATTCCCAAGTAGTTGTAGCGATTTTGACAAAAGCTTTAGGGATAAATAACTCCAACTGCTTCAAATGAGGAGTGAGTGGACTATAATGAGGTTATGTCGTTTAAAAAGAGGTTGTGAAGTGTTAAAAGTGGTATACGATATTAGGAGTTGTTAAGAGGTGAATAAAGGGGATGGAAATGAAATATAACTTTGTGCATGAATAATTTTTTGACGCGGAATCGAAAAAGGAAGTTTTCATTTTTAAGGTAAAGCTCAAGAACATTTCTGAAATTTTTAATTCAAATTTTTTGACAAACCGTCGATGAACAAATTTGCATTAAAAATTTCCAAAATGTTCTTGAGCTTTATCTTAAAAATGAGAAGTCCCTTTTCCGATTCCGCGTGAAAAATTATTCATAATAGGGCTGATTATCAAAAAAATCAGCCCAAACTTTTTAATTTAAAAAAAATTTGTAAGCAAATTGCGGCCTTGTGCTCCACAAGGAGCAAAAAAGACTAAAAAGAAGAAGAAATAGTTATTGTATTCAAATTGTGTTCAGAAAAAGGTTCAGGTGATCAAATACTGTTTGATATCGGAGAAAATTGTATTTTTTTTATTTTTTTTATTTTTAAAAAGATCCAAGAACCAAAGCATGCGTCTATAACAAACAAGGTTTGGTCTTTGACCTGAAAGAAAAGGGATAGATTATTAAGAGGATTTGATTGGAACCATATGAGAATTATTGATTAGGCGAAACAAACGAGAAAGACAATTTGAATTTCTTTTAACCGAGGCTTGTGTTATGCCTTAACCTCGGCAAGCATTTCCAGCCCTTAGTTGTTCCTGTCCTTTGATTCCACATTTTCCACAATTTAGCTGTGGATTTTTAGTTTTACATAATTCTTAAATGTAGGAAAGAACAAAGAAAGTGAAAAGAACCATGCCCTAACCCGGATTCGAACCAGGGACCTCTGGGCTGATAGTCTTGTGTATTATGCGTATGAGCCTGAAAGTAAACAGCAGTAATTGAATGGGTCTTTCAAAATTAACCAAATCTAATAAAAGTTCTTCGAGCTCAAAGCACTGCGAAGCAAATGGTCGCCTATTTAAAAAAACTGGTCATGTGGCCACGTTCCACTTGAGACACGTAGAACGATCAATTCGGAATGGTACACAACCATTTGTTTGCCAGAAGTGTTCCGTGGCAGATAATGCCAGCTCCCACATATCAGCTCAAACAAAGGCTTTTTTGAGCACTCAAACCGTCGTATTTATGTGTCATCAGCCACAATGTCCAGGGGCCGAATTACAGCATCCGTGATCGAGCAAAATTACGAAGAGCACGACGGGACATGTGCCTATCAATCTTGTACAATTTTGCTCGATCACGGATGCTGTAATTCGGCCCCTGATTTGGCACCCAATGACTTATTTTTGTTCCCACACTGATGAGGACAAACTGCGTGGAAAATGGGTTGATGTAGTCAAAAACTATGTTTTGTTACATAACAAAAAACTCATCGAACCAAAAAGCCATTCACGCCAAGCCATGCCAACGATAAAACAAATCATGCATGCCATTCGAACAACAGCGCCAACTCAAGCTATGACATGCAACCGATTTCTCAATTCATAGGTCGCATGGCTTCTTGAAAACATGTGTTGAATCACTGTCTCATACATGTATTTGATATACGACGCTGTATGTTGAGTATGTGAATGTAATGCTGTTTATAATATGAAAAAAAAAAACACATTTTGTTTATATTTATATATCTTATACTATTACAAGAGCAATATTTGTTTGTTTGTTTATTTGTTTGTAAATGAGTTCTCGAAAACGGCCCAAGCGATAACGGCACATAACATGGTGTCTTCATACCGATTTTAATGAGCTCTCCTGTGCACCATGCAAACGTTTAAGTAAGCCATGTCATTATCGAACTCAATGCGCTAAGTTATTTGAATCATATCTAGCACTGTTGTAGAAAGCCACACTCAACTAGTTCGAACAACATGACATGGCTTGGCAATGAGTTGCTGTCGCACAAATCATTGTTCAAACAATTCGTCTTACGCTAGCTTTTAGTGTGTATGCGTGCGAGTGTCGATCAGACTACAAACCAGAGATAAAGAGATAGGAAACTTAAATTTTGTGACGTCAAAACATATGTTTTTTCCATTTTTATGTACTTTGGTGAAACTCATTTATTGTGTACGTGAGTTCACCTCAGATCAGTGTTGCCGCGACGATTCTAAAAAAAGTATCCATGAAAAGGTCACAAATGTATCCACTTCAGAAAAAAGTATCCACATACTACAGTACTGAAACCCAATTTTTTTAAGCTTTAATAACAATTCTATTTATCTAATTTGAAGCCTAACAAATAGTTTTGTTAAAATGTAATAGTGAGAAACAAAGCATATACATATATAAAATAAAAAATAATAATATTAAGACTTAGTGCTTGAATATTTTAAATATTTTTAGGATTTATGTTTTTAAAAGTTAAAATAATGAACAACGATATTTAAACTTTAAAGGTATATTGAAACACTCATAAAAATGTTTCAATTATGTTCAAAAAGGTGCTCAATTAGAGCCTTTCAAATAAAGATCTTCGTCACTGTTGTTGATATTTACTCTTCTAGTAATAGAGTTCAGCTATGGCCGGGACTAGAAAAAAACACTGAAAATTGACAGTATGACGCGCTTTTAATATTTAAGTTCTAAAAACAGGGTTTCTTACTGGTTATTCAGTGTAAAATATACGATTTTTTAAATTTTGATAGCGAAAGCCACTGATGTGAATAACATATGAAAATTTCACATGATTCGGCTGGATAGCTTTTGTTTTCGATACAACACATTGCCGAAAAAAGTAGTTTTTAAATAAATGAGTGTAAAGAGTATGTATATTTCTGCTGTGCGCTCGACACCTACTAAAACGGATGTAGTAGCGGAGATAACGTCAGTATTCTTACACAACATTTACGGTGAATTCTCAAAAACTATACTTTTGAAAGATGAAGAAGAAAAAGAAGATAACAATTTTAGACTACCGGCGACTGACTTAACAAGGAACATATGTACATTTCAGTACTTCAGTCTGTTATATTTTGTGTTATTTTTATATTTTTTATAAGTTATGTTTATTACATGAATTTTAAAGGTTTGATATTTATACAAAAAACTATATACAAAACATAGCTGTTAAATTGCGATTACGATTAATAAACAGTTAGATTATATTATTATACTTTAAAAATAATTATAATCATATAATCCTTAAGGGAGATGTGTTTGATAAGCAATTGATTTAGATTAAAAGTAATCAACAAATAATTTCGACTACTTGGAATAAGGAAAATAATCAAAAAGAATAAAAAGTAATCAAGAAAAAATAATCCAACTACTTATAGATATTATTTTTGATTCTGTTTGAGGTCGACTCGCATCGTTTCAACGGTGAGGTTGTGAAGTGCAACCAGTAATTTTTAACTGAAATCGCCCATACGCTGATACGGCTTTTCCAGTTAACACAGTTAAACGAATAACAGTTACACAAAAACTTAATAAGTTTTATTAACAAATATGTTGGGATCTACAGTATGAATTTTGGGTTCATGGTTCCTTCTCTGTTACCGCTGCTAATGCTATACATGGCTTGTATAGTACTGTTTTATAAAAAGAGGAATACTTGACGACATCCTAAACGAGTTGAAGCGAACTGTATCTAGCCGCTGCAATTGAATTCAACTGAACGGCTGAATTTTATTAGTGATTATCGTGACCATAACAATAATGATTTAATATATTATATTTTTAGTGATTGCGTATTTTTATAATTCTATATGTGAACGTAAAATCTGCATTTGATGTAATTTATCAAATGTTTAGTATTTTTAGTGCTTGTATATGTCTCGCCGTATACAAGCTGTCGTTGTCTCTTTCACACATATGCTTTTAGGATAATCGTCAAAAGCAAATGTTATAATACTCCTTGAGCAGGAGTAAATTATTCTGTAATAATATTATAGCCAAGTGGCTTTTGATTATTAATTTAGTTAATAGTGTAACAGACCAGGCAGGCCATACATTACAGCATTAGCGGCTGTAACAAATAAGAAATTGTTTATATATATATATTTTGTAATATCGATTAATTAAAAACTCAATAAAGTACTACTACTACTTTGATTCTGTTTGATTATTTAAGAATTTTATTTTAAAGTACGGAATATTTTGTAAAATTTAATTTATAAAGAAATAGATATGTAAATAATCATTAAAAAAGTTTTTAAAAAACAAGAAAGAAGAAAAAAGTGATTGACAAAACTAACAGAGCAAATGTTGTAATGCGTTTTTTCGTTCTTGTTTTTTGACAATCTTTGTTTAACAATTTCTATGTTAATTTATCAAAAAATACAACAACAATTTTAGTATTTTAGACTGAAATTTTTGAAATAATCAAAAAGAATCAAACATAATTTCTAAAAGTAGTCTGATTATTTTTCTTGATTACTTTTAATTATTTTTAATTATTTTCGTCATCTGAAAAAATCGTAATTATTTTATGAATGTTATTATATTACAATTACAAACAGAAAATAATTGTACTGAATCAATTATTTCACATTTCTAAAAAAATAATCGAATTGCTAATGAATACGATTAATAATACGTATTTAACAGCTATGATACAAAATAATATATAAATACATAAAAAAGTAATTTAATAGCTTATTCAGTTAAGTGTAATATAAATAAAATGGGTTGCTATTGCCCTATATTTAAATTAAATTTAAAAGTTAAAAATTATTCGTTTTTAAGTATTTTGCAAAACAATATACCTTTACCTATTCCCAAAAAAAATCGACTAGTCTTATCGTTTATAGTAAGTTTTAAATTAGAAAAAAATCATTCAGCAGCAGCTGAGCTATGAGGCAGACTTATTATATTTATCACAAAATTTTAAAGTTCTTTGTTAAGAGGTTGCGTTAATGCATTTTTTGATAAAAAAAGTAATGTTCAAAAATGTCTCAATGTCATAATTTTTCTTAAAGTTTTTGTCGAATTTAAGGAAATGCCTCCTTTTTTATATTTTTGCAAATAAAAACATATGTTCATATAAAAATTATTTATTAAAAAAGTATTTAAACTTAAACTGAGGCTTAAAAAAGTATCCATGCATTTTTCCAAGCGGCAACACTGCTTGAACAGATTCCTATGGTGTAATTATTCTAAGGTAATATCACCATGATTTTTCAGGGATGTTTTCCATTGCTTTTCCGACGTCTTTTGTGGTATACCTTTCGTTACCCATTTTCTTGCAATAATATGCTGTTTTACAGTTATCGGACCTCAAAAGTAACTGGTGAATTTCTTCAATCTACCAGAAGCCAGGGTTGTTTTCCGTTGATTTTACGACATAGTATAAGTGTTTTGTGCTAGTATTGGAGCCAATTTAACGTAAAATTGAACATAATGCTATCCCTCTCCAACGGAGTTTCCCATCTCTTTATCTCTGCTACAAACTACCGAGTTGAAAACGTAGCCCTGCTGTATGTCTGCCGGCAACATGTTTCGGAAGGTCAGGAGACATGCTCGCCTCCATATCCGCTCATATCTTTTTTCTATAGGCATGTCCTAGGCCGGCATGTCTTCCAAATGAACTGCAGCAATGCTGCATTCATCCCACTGTATTAGTTTTGCATTTATACCATGAGATGCATGCTGCAAAAATTATTTTATTTTGTTTTTGTGTTGGTATTACTAGAGAGCATAATGCAGAACTGTCGAATTTCTCAGGTCAGAAAATTCTGCTTTTGTTCTACTTTTGCGATCAACATTTGACATTTTGCAGAAAAAAGAACACGATCCATTTTGAGGTAACATTTTTTTTTAGAAAAGAACAAAAAATATAGAACTCTTGAAGAGGTCAGAAAAAATGCAGATTTTTTCCAGAAAAGGTTGCGCTATCAGTCACTCGTGGAATTAGCACACAAGTGCTAACATCTGGTCAGCACATCAAATGTTTTATCAATACCCGATTGAATTTTTACACTTCCCTGTATAACAATTCGTTATTTTCGAATTCCTTCTCTATTGCATTAGAAAATATCGAAGTGAACCAATGAAATTTTTGTCAAACTTGAAGGATTTTATTTTTGTGCCTCTTTATATTTTCCAACAAACGTTTATAAAGTCAAATGGCAAATGCACAATACTCACAGTTGATAGTTTGGATCCTTGTCTGTACATACACTGTATCGACCATAGTCCTATATTTCTGGCACCATAAATATGCAGATGAAGTGAAATCGCAAAATAAATATATTACACAAGATACGATGCTGCATGGACGTTTATCGCTGATAGGTATTATCTTGTGCGGCGCTGGAATGAGTATCTTTCGAATATTCCGTGGATATCGTACACGCGTCATTAAATATGTCCATCTTGCAGTCCAGACTTTGGCAGTGATCTTTCTGATTTGTGGTTTCATGTTTGCTTCGAATTATAGCGAAGAGCAGAAAGGTTTACATTATCCATTCACTCTACCGCCGGGAAGATTTTATTTTACTAGTCATGTACCAAGTGAAGTACACATAATCGCTGGCTACATGATGTTTGTCGCCATCATCCTACAGGTAGGTTGAATCAACCAAGGAAACTATTTTGTTATATTTTCAATACATTTCATAGTACATATTTGGGTTATTGGCATTTACTTATGTATTTGCACAGCCAAGCACACGTCTATTTCTGGCACCATTTCACGAGGTTTTTGGTATTTGGATATTGATATCGCTTGTTGTGACGTATTTGTCAGGAGTTTATTTTTGGTATGACGTGGAATTTGGTTTCTTTAAATTAGAGGTATGACTATGAATATTGATTGTTTTGCCTGAGTTGTAAATTATATTGGATTTTTTTTGTGGTTCTTAGAAAACTCATGTCCTTGATGTGATGAGCCTTATAACGGCACCGGTTTATTTGTCTTTTCTAATTATTTTGATAATCGTAATAACGCCATATTTCGAATGGGAATTGGTACATGAATGACTTTTACAAAAAATCAAGTTATGACTGTAATTACTTTTTTTTAGGTGGGTCCTTTGTAGCAGAATTCCGGATGTGCCCAATAAAGAAGCTTTTTGCTATCTAATCTTTTTTCGTTTGTTAATTTAATTTAATTGAATAAAATAATAGATGAAGATATTTTTTTAAAGAAAGCTTAAAGGTATAAATTAAACGCATAGTTTGAACTATCTATTTTATGTAAGACTATCAAATCTCCGTGGTGGTCGTAGCCTACTGGTAGATTGCGTGTCCCGTAAGCTAGAGAAACGTGGTTCAAATCCCAACTCAGAGAATCTTTTGTCTATGGAATTAATATTTCTGTTTGGCCGCCACCTCTCTGCAGACAATGGCAAGCTTAAGAGAGTAAAAATTGTCATGTAAAGTTTTTTGAGAACATAAGCCGTTCGAGTCGGAATAATCTCGTAAGTTCACTTCTCGATCATTTGTGTTCAAACATTTAATAATACGCATAACGCAATTGATATACAATTTAATCTATAATTTTAATCTATTTTATCTATCGTTTTCTTTTCTTTTTCCACACATCTCTTACAAACGTATCCCTTAACTTTATTCAATTCTTGCTGTTGTTTATCTTTTTCTTCTACAAGTTAGTTAAGTTACTTAGGATATTTTGTTCCTGATGATTCATACAAAATATTTCTGCTAATAAATAATAGTTAATTTTGTATACTTTTGAAATTTTTTCTGATTTGTATAATTGTAGTTTTAATCTAGCAAGTTAAGTTATGATTCTTAATGTACTTTATTTCAATTGATGTACTATAAAAGACCCAGTCTTAGTGTACAATATTAGAAACATTAAAATAATAATAATAAATAAAAAAAAAATAATAATCCCTCTTATAAAAATTTTTCGGTGATGACAATGTAATGCAGAACTATTAGCGGAAACAAAATCTTGTTAGTGCTCACATTATTTTTTTTTTTTCATTGTTCAAACCATGGCAGAATTATGAGGTAGGGTAGACTCGGAAAGAAATGAAGTAGAAAGCAGAGAAAAGGGAGCTAGTTGTCAAAATCAGCTATTCATCTCGAGTTTCGTTATGTTCATTAGGCTGGATTGATTTGTACTTACTACTTACTTACTTAGTTGGCGCTACAACCGTATGTCGGTCTTGGCCTCATCTAAGAATTTGCGCCAGCCATTTCTGTCTTTCGCTTGCTGGCGCCAGTTGGAAATTCCAAGCTTCGTCAGGTTGTCCTCTACTTTGTCTTTCCAACGAATATGCGGCCGTCCTCTTCTGCGTTGACCGCCGCTGGGTACCGAATCGAATGTTTTCTTCACTGGAGCATCGTCTTTCATGCGCTGAACATGACCAAGCCAGCGAAGTCGCTCGATTTTAATGCGCTTGACTATGTCGATGTCAGCGTACAGCTCATACAGTTCATCATTCCACCGTATTCGGTACTCGCCATTGACGCAGATTGGTTCTTAGATCTTACGAAGAATCTTTCTCTCGAATGCTCCTAAAGTCTTTTCATCTAAACTGCTCAGCGTCCAGGTTTGTGATGCGTAAAGTAGGACGGGCATGATGAGCGATTTATAGAGCGTGATTTTCGTTCGTCGAGAGAGGGCTCTGCTTCTCAATTGCCTACTGAGCCCAAAGTAACACCTGTTGGCAAGAGTTATTCTTCGTTTGATCTCAATGCTGATGTTGTTGGTTGAATTTATGCTGGATCCCAGATAAACGAAGTTCTTCACAACCTCGAAGGAGGTATTGTCAACGGTAACGTGGGTTCCAAGACGCTGGGACTGTTTGTTTGTTGACACTAAGTATTTCGTCTTATCTGCATTCACTGACAGACCCATTCGACTTGACTCTCTTTCTAATCTGGAAAATGCTGCACTGACTTCGCGCGTATTATGGCCAATGATATCTATGTCATCAGCATACGCAAGCAGCATAACACTCTTGTAGAATATTGTGCCACTACGTCTCAGATCAGCAGCTCGGATGATCTTTTCCATCATTAGGTTGAAAAAGTCGCACGATAAGGAATCACCTTGTCTGAAACCTCGTTTGGTAATAAATGGTGGGGAGAGGTCCTTCCCGATTTTAACTGCACTGCTGGTGTTGCTCAGTGTCATCCTGCAAAGTCGTATTAGTTTTGCAGGAATACCAAATTCAGACATGGTGGAGTACAGGTGCTTCCTTATTGGGCTGTCGAAGGCGGCTTTGTAGTCGACAAAAAGATGGTGGGTGTCGACTTGTTTTTCTTGAGTCTTCTCCAAGATTTGTCGTAGCGTGAAAATCTGGTCGATGGTGGACTTTCCAGGTCTGAAGCCACACTGATAAGGTCCGATCAGTTCGTTTACAATGGGCTTCAATCTTTCACATAAAAACGCTCGACAGGACCTTATATGCGATATTAAGAAGGCTTATCCCACGGCAATTGGCACAGATAGTGAGATCGCCTCTCTTGTGGATTGTGCAGAGCACACTGAGATTCCAATCGCTTGGAATGCATTCTTCCGACCATATTCTGCATAGAAGCTCGTGAATGCATTTAAGTAGAGCTTCGCCTCCGTTCTTAAACAGCTCAGCAGGTAAGCCATCACCTCTCGCGGCTATGTTATTTTTAAGCCGAGCTATAGCTGTCAGAACTTCATCATAGTCGGGCAGTGGAACCTCAACGCTGTCATCCAAAATTGGGGTTATCATCTCTATTGGCGGAATTGTTGTCAGCGTCGCCATTTAGAAGCTTAGAGAAGTGTTCCCTCCATAACGTCAGTGTACTCTGGACATCTATCACTAGATTCCCGTTTTCTTCCTTGCGGGAAGAGGCCCCGGTTTTAAAACCATCAGCAAGGCGTCTTATTTTTTCGAAAAATTTTCGGGCCTCATTCCTGTCACCATACATCTCAATCTTCTCCTGCTCGCGCTTTTCTGCCTTTCTTTTTTCCGCCTGAAAATATGTCTCTCTTCCCTCCTCTTTTCTTTGTATCGCTCCTTAGCAGCGCGCGTTACAACCGACTGCAGGGTGGCTTTGTAGGCGGCGTGTTTCTCTGCAGTGGCGTCGCGACACTCCTGGTCGTACCACTGATTTCGGCGAGGGCGGTGGTAGCCAATCACCTCTTCAGCAACCGCACGCATGGAGTTGGAAATGTGTGTCCACTGCGCGCATATATCATCGATTGGAGGAGTGCTTTGAAGCAGGAGTGAGAGTCGAGTGGCGAAAGCATCGGTTGTCTGTTTCGATTGTAGCTTGTCGACGTCTAGCTTTCTCTGTGTAGGGTTGCGTGTATTCTTAGCTGCGCATAGACGTGTACGGATCTTGGCTGCAACAAGATAGTGATCCGAGTCAATGTTTGCACCACGGATCGTGCGCACATACAATACACTGGAAGAGTGCCTTCCGTCGATCAAAACGTGATCAATTTGATTGTTGGTTTTTTGATCAGGGGACATTCAGGTGGCTTTATGAATATTGAGATGCTTGAATCTAGTGCTACTTACGACCATGTTTCGTGCTGCGGCAAAGTCAATCAGCCTCATTCCGTTATCGGAGGTGTTGTCGTGAAGGCTGAACTTTCCGACTGTTGGACCAAAAATATTTTCCTTGCCTACCTTAGCGTTGAAGTCAGCAAGCACGATTTTTACGTCGTGACGGGGGCAGCGCTCGTAAGCATTTTCAAGGCGCTCGTAGAAAATTTCCTTGATCTCATCGTCCTTGTCTTCTGTCGGAGCGTGCGCACATATTAGGCTTATGTTGAAAAATTTAACCTTGATGCGGATTATAGCAAGTCGTTCCTTCACAGGTGTGAATAGCAGGACGTGGGGCCGTAGTCTCTTGCCAACTACAAATCCGCGTCCAAACTCGTGCTTCTCCGCATGGCCGCTGTAGTAGATATCACAGGGTGCATGCCGAATGCAACCCTGTCCCTTCCATCGCATTTCTTGGATAGCAGTGATATCAGCTTTGTATTTTTCAAAGACATCAGTCAGGTGGATAGAGGCACCTTTCCAATTAAGGGTTGGGACATTCCAGGTGCATATCCGTAAATAATTATCAGTTTTTCGTTTACGGAGGTCGTCATCAGATTTGGGGATCATTTTTCTTCTTTTCTTATTTGTTTTCATTGAAATGGGTTTTTACGGGTGGGCTTCAAACCCGACGCACAACCTATTTTAAGCCTAGGGAGGCCCGCCGCTCAGATTAGCCGCCAAACTAACGGTTGTCAGTTTTGACGTTGCCCAGGAAACACCACGTGGAGGTTTGAGTCGACTTGAGGCGATTTCACAAAGATTATGCTGGCCTCGCCAGGTTGAGACAGTCAGACATGTTACATTGTTACATCGCCCCCAGTTTCCCAGTGTTGATTTGTATAGAGGTAAAAAAATTGATGTTTCCTGGGCGATTTTCAAATCCGGCATGAAAAGTTAATAAAAAAAGGAGTGCACTTTACCCTATCACATCTTCAATTTTGCGAATTTTTTCTTTAGGAATTTTTTCAAACAATTTTTGTATATAAACGTGCACAGCTAAAACAAAACTGATGCCCGAAATGAAATCCTCGTACTTGATTCAACCTTAAAAAAGTCACATTTATACGTTTTTATACAAAAATTTATCGTAAAAAATACATAAAGAAAAAAAAAACCACAAAATTCAAGGTATTTAACGTAGTTGCGTATGTATTTTTGACCATCACGGCTGAACCACTGAAGCTATCCACCTTATATTCACAACATGTGTTCGTGTGGTCCTCCGAAATTTTTTATATTAAAAAAATATTAATAAATGACACGAGTTCTAAAAATATTATACCTTGAATTTTGTGAATTTTGAATCAGTTTTGCTCTAGCTAACAACGTTTATATACAAATCGCTACCTTAATATAGAAAGGCCCTAACTTATTTTTTTAAATACATTTTTTAACAGATTTTTGCAAAAAAAATTGCAATAGAAAAAAAATTGCTGCAAAAATACAGCATTGAATTGGTTAGTGTCTTAAATAAAAAAATTCATTTCAAGAAAATTCGGGCCCACAAAATTATAATTTTTATTAAGTTTTTTCCATCTCCTGTAAAGTAACAAAAAATGAGGCCTTTCTATATCAAGGTACCGAAATATTGTTTGAAAAAAATTCCTAAAGAAAAAATTCAGAAAATTGAGGATGTGACGGGGTGAAGTGCAACACTATCGACCCTTTTTTTTGATAACTTTTCATGCCCGATCCGAAAATCACGGTAAAAAAAAACCGACTTTATAATATAAAAACAAATATTCTGTTTCTTGAATGTTTGAATTCTGTGTTATAACACAGTGTGCCGAAATCGACCAAAAAGGAAAGCACAACCCAACTTTATTGAAGTTCTTAAAGAGGAATATATTGAGAGTCCGTCGCACCTCATTTGACCTCTCAATGTTGTCATAATTTTTTTTGTTTATTTTTAAAAATGAAGTGTTCGAATTTTATTGATCCGACATTCGTTGAATTTTTACAACAATTTGCCTTGATTAAAATTAAAAACATAATACGTTTCTTTTGGTTAGAATTTTGCAGGAAATTAGGCTTTGTAAAAGATTTGACGAAATGGGTGTCAGAAGAACCCGTTTTCAAAAGAATCAGTTTTTGAAAAAATAACGTTAAAATTGACGCTATTTAGCGAATTCTTAACCGATTTCGATGTTCTTAAGTTCAATGGAAATGTATTTTTACGTGAAATTAATTTGTGTAAAAAAACAAATGTCATTAATGGAATATTATTTAATTAAAATTTATATAAACACAAATTTTTTTTTTAAGCTAAAGAAAAGTACAAGAATTTGCTTCGCTACATGTTTCATTTTGTGTTTTATCGGTGTTGAGTCACGCTGTATTGTCTACGATGTTGGGTCACGCTGTATTTGCAGGTGTTTATATTATGTTTAAAAACAATAACGCTAAAATCACGCCATAATTTCTGTGCCTTTATTTTATCTCATACAAAAACAATGCATATGCTTTCACTATATATTTGTATTAATGTTCTTTATATTCCTGCTACCTGCTCATTTGAATGATGCACATAATGCACATACATATAAACACACACATAATAAGCTCAACTTCTTTGTCATATTGCTACATATCACTTAATAATTTAAGCTGTAATAAATCATTCGTATTAAAATCATCAAAACGTACGGTTTACATTTTTTTAGCTTCTTGTTAGTGTTGCCGGCAGCGAACAATTAAATTTAAATTCTTTACTTTGTTGGACTTGTAATAGAAAACGCTTTATTATACATTTTTTGGCGCCCAACGTGGGGCATCGTGTGTGTTAAAAAGCGAATAAATTAATTTCAATAATTAAATAAAGTATATTGAAAATCAATTACGTTTCTAGACATTTAAATATTCGCGTATATATTTTGCACCGACTCTGCCCATAAAATAATGTCGACGTGAATATAGTGAAAAATTAACTACATAAACATTGTTAATAAGACTTTACTATAATATAAAGAATAAAATCTAATTAAAATAATTTGTTTCGTACATATCAACGAACAAATTTATTTCTATTGCTACTAGCGCTAAGCTTAGTTGCCTCATCGCTGCCATCATCATCGTTGCTGTTTTCATCGCTGCCGTCGTTTATGCTGTCAACGCTTAACTGCGCTGTCTCATCGCTTTCATAAATTTCGTCGTTTTTTTATGCTATTGCTGTTGCCATTCGTCAAGGTACCTCCTGTATCATACACTTTTCATAGCTTGGTTTAATCTCTTCAAGCTTCTACGTCACGCAACAACAGTTTTTCTACGTTCATTTTTTCTCGTCGCATTGGTTTGTTGCTGATTTGTTTACATTCGGTAATCGCTATTTCGTTCGCATTCTTCATACTGCAGCAACAAATTTCTACAAACAATGACGTTAGAACTACTAAAGAAGCAAAGAGCCAGCGTGAAAAAGAACATTTCACGCATCAGAAACATAGTTGAAACCAGTGCTAAACAGGAAGAGAAGACTTTGTGTGCAGCAGAACTGAAATGCCGCTTGGGCATTTTGGAGTCCTACTTCAAACAAGCTTTAACAATTCAATCTAGCATTGAAGAGCTAGATGAAGCTGACAATTGTCGCGGTGAGTTGGAAGACATTTACATAACAGCAAAACTTTCTATACAATCGCAGCTGGGGGAGGATGCCCTAAATACAACAATGTCAACATCAACATGTTCAATGCCAGTGCTGAATTCAAAATTGCCAATATTAAAACTGCCTACATTCAGCGGCAAGTATTCTGAGTATCGAAATTTCATCGTGTCATTCAACCAAATAATTGATCGAGAATTAAATTTGACAAATCTCGAAAAATTTAATCATTTGATCAATTGTTTTCAAGGGCAAGCGCTTGAAACGGTAAGAGCATTCCATGTAACGCATGAGAATTATCCGAAAGCATTAGAACGATTGAAGATGAGGTATGATAATTCTACACTAATTTTTTTGGAAAATATTTCTGCTCTTTTTGATCTACCTGTAATGTCTAATCCCAACAGCACGCAATTGAGGAGTCTTGTGGACAACGCTTCAGCTCTTTATGGATCGCTGTTGTCATTAGGCAGCGAAGCTCAAGTGTCGCAGGCTATGCTCATTCACATAGTGATGCAAAAGTGTGATGAGGAGTCTAAACGTAAATGGAAGGAATCGTTAGATTTCAAAGCATTGCCGACATGGGATGCTTGCACCAAGGTGTTTGACAGGCATTGTCAATACTTGGAATCACTTGATGGTAAACAATCCAACGATGTAGAAATTCAACAGACTAATAAATCATCGAAGAGTAAAAAGCAAAAAGGGTATTCATTCGGCTTGACTAAATCGCCGTGTCAGGTGTGTACAAGCCCAAATCACAAAATTTACGCTTGTGATCGCTTCAAGACTATGGATGTGGTTCGTCGTTTTGAAACTGTAAAGCGACTTAATCTTTGCATCAATTGTTTATCAAAGGGACATCAACAGTCGAAATGCCCATCGCACTTTCGTTGCAAAACCTGCTCTCAACAGCATAACAGCATGCTTCATCGCAATGACATACACAACTCTTCTGATGCTTCGTCGACTTCACGGGATGCGCAAAAGGTTTTATCAGTAGCTGCTACGCCAGATTTGCCATCAAACTCAAACGATGCTGTCACACACACGCATGTAGACAACTCATCAATGGATCGTGTTATTCTTGCAACTGCTATGGTGATGGTTCGAGATGTATCTGGTCAGTATAAGCTGGGTAGAGCTCTACTGGACTCATGCTCCCAGGTAAACTTTATTACAGATGAATTTTCACAAAAACTAAAATTGCCCAGGTCCAAGCAAAATATCGAAATTCATAGTATTGGAAACTCATCCACAAACATCAAGTACAAATCTTCAGCTACAATCAAATCCAAGTTTAATGGTTTCCAGCTGCCTCTCACATTTTGCATAACATCACACATCGCCTACCAGCCCGACGCAAAAATCGACGTCACATCGTGGAATATTCCACCAAATATAGAACTTGCGGACGAGCAATTCTATAACTCGGGTCGAATAGATTTATTGTTGGGCACTGAGAGTTTTTTCAGTATTTTGTCTGTGGGTCAGATAAGACTCGGTGACAATTTGCCAATTTTACAAAAGACATTGCTTGGCTGGGTAGTATCTGGTCGGTACGAAGGGCTCACAAATACACAAACATGCATGCTTACATGTAACGATTCCTTGGATGAGAGACTGGAGCATTTGTGGAAATTAGAAGAAGTTTCTATCGCTGCTGATGTGTGGACTCGGGAGCAACACAGTTGTGAACATTTGTATACATCAGCAGTTTCTCGTAATCCTGAGGGCAGGGTAATCGTTCGTTTGCCGTTTAAAGACGACCCAGCATGCCTTGGCTCATCGTATACTACAGCATTAAGGAGGTTTGTTTCACAAGAGCATCGTTTGTCGCGTTCACCTGAGCTTAAGGCTCAATATGTTGATTTTATTGAGGAGTACAAGCAGTTGGGACACATGAGTGTAGTAGAAAATCCCATTTTGAGTGAACCGCATTACTACATCCCACATCACTGTGTTTTCAAGCCTACGTCATCTTCTACAAAATTGAGAGTCGTTTTCGATGCCTCATGTCGTACTACGTCTCAAAGATCACTCAACGACATACAATTTGTTGGTCCAACGCTGCAAAGTGAGCTCTTCATGTTATTGCTACGTTTTCGTCTTTTCCGGTTTGCCATCACTGCAGACATTGTTAAAATGTTTAGGCAAATACTGGTTCACAATAATGATCGAAAATTTCAGTACATTCTCTGGAGGAGCTCACCAGATGAAGAAATTCGCACTTTCCAACTCAATACGGTGACGTATGGCATGGCTGCTTCACCATATTTAGCCGTACGCAGTCTCTTTTATATTGCAGACCAATACGCATCGAAGTTCAAAGTAGGCGCTAGCGTTGTAAAATCATCATTTTATGTCGATGACCTGTTGTGTGGAGCAGATTCTGTAGCCGAACTTGCAAGTATACGTAACGAGGTGGAAGAGCTTTTAAAATTGGGACATTTTGAACTAGCTAAATGGCATTCGAATCATTTGGAGTTCAGAGATGACAAAACCATCAAGAATTTGGACATCGATGACTCAGTTACGAGTGCGTTGGGGCTGAAATGGGACCAGAATCGCGACTGTTTTTTGTTTTCGTTCGAGCTTAAACCAAATTCTGCTGCACGCGTGACGAAACGGTCCATTCTATCAATTGCATCATCACTATTTGACCCTTTAGGACTTTTAGCGCCAGTGATCATCACCGCCAAAATTCTATTACAGGAATTGTGGTTGCTAAAATTGGACTGGGACGAATCAGTTCCCCAGAATCTTCATCTGGCGTGGGAAAACCTACTTACGAGTCTGTCACATCTATCTTTAATCGTCATTCCGAGGTATTGTTTGGTACCTGGAGTAAAATCAATTCAACTGCATGGATTTTGCGATTCGTCGATTCGCGCATATGGTTGCGGCATCTACGTTCGTGTTTCGGATCAATCTGGCAACGTTAACGTCTACCTTCTCACTGCAAAATCCAGAGTTGCTCCAACCAAGAAGCAAACGCTGCCTAAACTAGAATTATGTGGAGCTTTGCTGCTTGCTCGTCTCTATGAAAAAATCAAGGTAATTTTTTCGAACTACAACATTAATACTTTCCTATGGACTGATTCACAGATTGTGCTACATTGGCTCAAACTGCATTCGGCTACGCTGTCTACTTTTCTTGGAAACCGAATATCAGAAATTCAGAGCCTAACAACTGACGCTCATTGGAGGCATGTGCCAACTCACTGCAACCCAGCTGATGTTGTCTCGAGAGGCTGCACTGTGGAAGACCTTGTCACTTCAATTTGGCTCACTGGACCATCATTTTTATCTGCAGAGATGCAAACGTGGCCTACAAATAAATACAACTACATCAACTGGGAAGAAGTCGAAAAAGAGAAGCGGAAGTCGGCGTTCCAGGTCGCTGTGGCATCGAACTATATACTCGATGTGATCAGTAAGCACAGCTCACACTTACGCAGTTTGCGTGTCGTCGCTTGGCTTTTTAGATTCTGCCACAAATTCACAAAAACATTCGAAAGTGACATTAAAACTGTCTTACCCTCACCACAGGAGCTGCAAAATGCATTATATTGCATTGTATGGAATATACAGCAATATTTTTTTGCAGATGACATTCGTTCATTGAAGAAGAATTTGCCAACAAGCAGCGCAATTAAAAATTTGAATCCGTTCCTAGATAACGCTGGCAGATTTACACTGCTCAAAGTAGGTGGCCGACTAGAGATGGCAAACTTGCCAGAATCACGAAAGCATCCTGTTTTGCTGCCAAGCAAATGCGAATTTGTGCTCCGGTACGTCCAACATTTGCACATCAAGAACTATCACGCTGGCCCTAAAGCGCTGATAGCACTCATCCGTTTGGAATTTTGGATTGTGAACGCTAGAGACATTGCTCGACGTGTTGTCAGAAATTGCATACATTGTGTCCGCTACAAGCCGAGGTTGCTGCAGCAAATTATGGGCCATCTGCCTGTTGAACGTTTAACGCCATCACGACCGTTTGCTCGTTGTGGAGTGGACTTTGCTGGACCTGTGAACATCTATATCCGCATTAGAGGAAAAGCGCCATACAAGGCGTATATCGCAATGTTCATTTGTCTGGCCACGAAGGCGGTACACATCGAGCTGGTCTCCGACTTGTCCACCGATGCGTTTCTAGCATCTTTGAGGCGCATGATTGGCAGAAGAGGGTTGCCAACGGACATCTTCTGCGACAATGCTACCAATTTCGTTGGTGCGTGCAACAAGCTCGCCGATCTTAAGACGTTTTTGTTTAACAGATCAAATCAAAATTTGATCATAAATTATTGTAATAACGAATTTATTAATTTTCATTTTATTCCCCCCAGAGCACCACATTTCGGCGGGATCTGGGAGGCGGCTGTAAAGTCGGCAAAAGGTCACCTCAACCGTAGTCTAATCAATGCCAGACTCACCTTTGAAGAATTGTCTACAGTGTTAATCGAGATAGAGGCAATTCTTAATTCTCGTCCGATCACTCCACTTTCGTCTGACCCAAGCGACTATGGTGCATTGACTCCGGGTCACTTCCTCATCGGCAGCTCACTAAGAACCTTGCCAAAACGCGATGTGCCTGCTGGTATTGACCACCTTGAAAAATGGGCTCGAGTGAGTGGCATAAAGCAGCAATTCTGGAAGCAATGGGTGCACGACTACGTAAACGAGCTGCAGGTGCGCACGAAATGGATCGGTGACCATGCTAATGTTACCAATGATGCTATGGTTATTATTCATGACGACAATGTGCCGCCAATACACTGGCAACTAGGGCGAATCGTTAACTGTGTTCCCGGAAGAGATGAGCGTATCAGAGTTGTCGATGTTCGTACTGCCAAGGTAATTATTCGGCGACCCATACGAAAGCTTGCACTATTGCCGGTTTGAAAGTATGTACTTTCAACGGGGCCGGTATGTTGAGTCACGCTGTATTGTCTACGATGTTGGGTCACGCTGTATTTGCAGGTGTTTATATTATGTTTAAAAACAATAACGCTAAAATCACGCCATAATTTCTGTGCCTTTATTTTATCTCATACAAAAACAATGCATATGCTTTCACTATATATTTGTATTAATGTTCTTTATATTCCTGCTACCTGCTCATTTGAATGATGCACATAATGCACATACATATAAACACACACATAATAAGCTCAACTTCTTTGTCATATTGCTACATATCACTTAATAATTTAAGCTGTAATAAATCATTCGTATTAAAAACATCAAAACGTACGGTTTACATTTTTTTAGCTTCTTGTTAGTGTTGCCGGCAGCGAACAATTAAATTTAAATTCTTTACTTTGTTGGACTTGTAATAGAAAACGCTTTATTATACAATCGGATTTATTTTTAAATAGTCTTATTGCAATCCAATTTATATGAAAATTAATTAATTTTATTTTTCATTTCCAACAAGGAAAATGGCCTTTCAAATTCAATGAATATCGGCACAACAAAATTCAAACACTTCAACTTTAAAAATAAATTGAAAAAATAGTGACGAAATTGAGAGGCCAAATCAGGTGCGAGGAACTCCCAACATATTGTTGGCCTTTGTAGTCTAGTGGAAAGTGCGTTAGACTATCAACCCAGAGGTCCCGGGTTCGGGCATGGTTCTTTTCACTTTCTTTGTTCTTTCCCACATTTAATAATTATGGAAAACTAATTCCACACTAAACTAAATCCACACCTAAATTGTTTAAAATGTGGAATTAAAGGACAGGAACAACTAAAGGCTGGAAATGCTTGCCGAGGTAAAGGCGTAACACTAGCCTCGGCTAAAAGCAATTCAAATTGTCTTTCACGGTTGTTTCGCCTAATTAATAATTCACGTATGTTTCCAATAAACTCGCCTAAATAAATCCATCTTTTTCCTTCCAGATCAAAGACCAAACCTTGTTTGAATAAGGCGCATGCCCCACTGATGCACTTAATGTCCTGACACATTTACTCCCCATAGATTTACACATTAAGCTTACTGCAACAAACAGTGCAGTCAGACTCAGAGAGTCGTACAACTTGCGAAATAGACCATATGGACACAGCAACATTCTTAATCCGCTACCTCGGGAACTGATTCCTGGAAAAACGGACTACGACACTCCCAAACTTGACTTCACGAAATCCTTTACAACCAAGTTTCCCACCAGGGTGGAATGGCGCAATGGGGGAATTGATCTAGCCTTCGATGTGTCCTTTTACACGGATGGCTCCAAGATGGAGTGCGGAGTGGGAGCGGGCATATACTCTGAGGAACTGGGGGTGGCGGACTCTTTTCGTCTACCAAACTCAGCCAGCGTCTTTCAGGCCGAGCTTTTTGCGATAAGAGAAGTTTGTCGCACCTTAAGGAGGCGCATGCCTTGGTTCTTTGATCTTTTTTTAAAAAAAAAAAAATATTCCTCGTTAAAAATTTCTAAAAAGTTTGGTTGTGTTTTTTTTGCAGCAGTGTTTTTTGAGTGTAGTTTTGCAAATCAACACAGCCTAATGTTCATGTTTCTCAGTTGATTTTCGGTGAAATTTTTTTTTTGCTTTTTTCCTTTTTTGCAAATTGAACACTTACTGGCATTTTATAGTTTTATTTACACTGTTTTTATACTATTTTCACTCTTCACACTTGTTTGTGTTAACAATTTGAAAAAATACGAGGGCAATTTGATAATTCCGTGAAAAATGAAGAAAGGAATGATTTTTACGGCAAAAAACGTTTAATTTCTCAATATAGTCTCCTTTTAGCTCGATACAATTCGTCCAACAAAAAATACGTTTTGGGAAGGTCCTCAAAAAAAGCCTCTGTTTCGGTGATGAGCTCTTCTTTGGTTGTGAATCTCCTTCCACCGAGCCATTTCTTCAGGTTTGGAAATAGAAAATAGTCGGACGAGGCTAAATCTGGAGAATATGTGGGATAAGGAAGCAATTCGTACTTGAACTCATGGAATTTTGCCATGGGAGCTGGGCATGTGTGAACGCGCGCGTTGCCTTGATGGAAGAGAACTTTTTCCTCGAAAAATGGGGACGTTTATCTTTCCAAGCTGCGCTGAAACGCTCTAATTCGGCTGCATATTATTCGCCATTGATTGTTCTTTTTGGTGGAATGTAATCGATGTAGATTATACCACGTTTATCCCAAAATACTGTCTCCACGAAATTTACTTTTTTCCATTTTCGCATAAATTCACAAGATCGTCTGCTGTCAATGGCTGCCAAACACAAACTAAGCGTCGCATCGAGCTGAAATTAGACAGAAGTCTATTAACAGATGGTAGTTGACTTGATCAGTGTTGCATTTAAAGTTAGTACGCGGGAAATTAAAAAAATTTAATAATTTCTCAAATTGCCCTCGTAGCATTGAGTAAAACATCTAGAAAATTTGCAAGTTTCACGAGGAATTATCTGGAAAAAACGGAGTTACTCGAGAAGTACAACTTGAAGCAACTCTTACAAGTCCAATATGAGGGTTAGCACATCAGTAACTGTAGTTTGTCAATAAAAGTTGGCTGATCTAACAAAGTATGGCTGAACACTTGAGCGTTTCACGTTCTACTTCGTTTTGTCATATTATTCAAGGTCATTACTATTGAGTTAAATAGATTTGTGTATATTAAGTACTATTTATTTTGGAATTTGCATATTTGCTGCATACTTAATACTTTAAAATTTTAATTTTTTGGAAATTTCCAAATAGTTTTTTGTATAATTAGCTTAAATACATACAAAATTTATATATATATTGCTGCATTATGTTTTTCGTCCTTTGTTGTTTTAATATATAACATTTTATAAAATGCGTAAAATATATATAAATCTATTACTAGTGATTATCAATTTTCAATGTTATTCTTCACTTTTTTTAAATTATGTCGCGTCGCAAATTTTAATTAATTTTACTTAAAAATAAAAAAATAAACTCTCCAGCTTATATTTTGGCTGCTGCTGCTCAACATTTTTTAGCGGCTCACATGTTTGTCTTCTGCTTAAACTCAACGACAAACTCCTTCATCCTCATCATGGCTTTAAACTTGATTAATTGGCGAATATCGATGCACTTTGGGCTGTTTTGATTCCTTTTCAATTGGCTTGATGTCCTCGGATAACTTCTGATAGACAATAGAGTTCTTGGAAGAGGCCAAAAGAGCCATGCGATAGCGTTCGCCGCGTTTTCGTAAAACCATCGTTATGATCTTGGCAATCACCAGCAGCATAACGATCACGCATGTGACAATGATGGTCACTGGGAGCAGGAATTTATAGCCGCTGTAATAGATGCGACCGCGTTCGATGATTATCTCTTCGGTATCTTCATTAGAGTTGTCAGACTCTTCTCCATCGATGAGGAATTTAGATTCTGTGGAGAAGTGAAAAAAAAAGTTTAGAAAAATACATCCTCCCATACCAGGCACAGTGCTACTTACTTGCCAGGAATTTGTCGATCGATTCCTTTGACATTTGGAAGTCCAATTCATTGTGATTGAGTATTTTGGGCAAATCCACCTTTTCCGCCTTCTTCTTGTCGAAGATGGTATAGTCGTCTTCTTCCTCATCCTCATCATCTTCATCGTCATAATCGCTTTCGTTCTCAGCCTCATCATCCTTATCTTCACCGGCATTATTCAGATCATTCTCATCGTTGACATCATCTTCAACATCCAAACGATCGTTATCTATCACCACTTCACTCTTGCGTGAGCCCTTAAGAATTGTTTGCATTTTCTTGAGCTTAGTGTTCTCCATAATGCTCATCAGATTCTTTGCATCTTCATCCAAATCTTCTTCAACATCCTCAACACGCTTGTCCAAATTCATTTCCTTGGAGGAAATGGCCAAACTTTCGTGATGTTTGCATACCTCGTGAGCCAAGTGAGCCCAGCCTTCTTGAGTTTGGAATTCAGCAAAGCTTGTTCCACTCTCTAGATTGGCCAATGGTGGATCTCGGCTGGGTATCATGCGCGTGCTGACGCTTACATAGCTGATGAAGTCCTGGAACTCCTCATTGCACTTTAGAGGATTGCGTGAAATGTCGAGCGTTCGCAAATTCTTGAAGTTTCTAATGTCCGCTGTGGAAATCTTCTTAATGTGATTAGCCGAGGCATTGAAACTGCGTAGAGTCTCATAAAATTTGTATTTGCGTCCGACGCCATATTGATTATCAACCAGCAGTGAGGTCAACTCGCACTCGCTAACATCCAGCTGACTCAATTTGTTCATGGGTAAAAATAGACGCACGGACAGCTTGCGAATGGGATTACCGGCTAGATTAAGCTTGGTCAAATCGTTGTTGTGCATGAACATCAGCTCGTCAATTTTCATAATCAAATTGTTACTCAGATCCAGTTCATTTAGTCTGGTCAACGAGGCGAATGTATCACGTTCCAAATTGTTAATATTGTTCCAGGAGAGCTTAAGCGTAGTCAGGCGTGGCATGGTGGCAAAGGTCTTGTGCCCAAGAGCACCGATGGCACAGCTAGAGATGTCAAGATAGTAGACATTAAAGTCGCCGTTGTAGCTCTGGAAGCCATCGGTAGGCAACTGACTAAGTCGTGGATTGTCACTCAAGCGAATACTGTCCAGCTCAGAGTTCTTATAGAACAGCAAAGATGAGATCTGATCCAGCTCATTGATAGACAAATCAATGTTACGCAGATTCTTGAGAGTCAAAAAGGAGTCTGGTTGTATCTTCGTGATGCCATTACCTTTGAGTATTAAATTTGTGAGGCCCTCCATTTTGTCAAACATGCCATGATGTACTTCTTTAATAGAATTAAAGCTTAGATCGAGCTGTTGCAAATCGGACGTACCGAAGCGTAGATCGCCAGTAATCTCGTTATATTTCAGATGTAGTATTGCCAAAGCAGTACGATTGAATATGCTAGGTGGCAATGATTTCAGCGAGTTGTAAGATAGATCAAGTTCCTCGATTGTTTCAAGGTTATCGAAAACCTTCTCGGGTATTTTTTGCAGATTGTTATCTTGAAGATCTATGTACACAATGTTGGAGAGTTGCGAAAAGGCATTTGCGTTAAGATCCATGAGATTATTTTTCGATAGATACAATTCTTCCACACTCGAAGACTGAAATAGAGGTAGTAATTATCATTATTATAACATAGGTCTTCCACATTTACTTGCGAACTTTGTTATATGTATATCAGAGAGGGAAAGAAGAAATTTTCATAAGCTCCGCGTTTTTAAAATAAATAAATAAGGTTTATTATTATTTGATGTTATATTTTACTCAACGAAAAATATCAATAAGCATTTAAATCAAATGTTAATATAAATTATTTAGGGACTGAATAGAATAATATTGTCCATAATATTTCTTCTCATTCTGTACTATTGATCAAAGACCTGCATGTTGATCGGAAAAAAGTCCTGGTAAAAATAAGGGGCCACATAATTGCAAAAAGGCAAAGAAAGTTGTGACCATTTTGAATAAAGGAAGTTGCCGAGCAACGTTGAGCTAAGAAGGAAGCTGGGTTAAAGACGTACAAGGTGCAAAAAGATCTGCATAGAAAAGCCGTCAAAAATAAAACCGCAAAACAACGATCTAAAGAGCTGAAACAAAATTTGTTGTCAAATTCGAATGATGCAGAATAACCGACGAAACAAGAATTCCTACACAGGATTCCAGCTTCCGGGTTCAGGAATTTTATATGGACGATTTTCGAAGAAATATCGCTAAAAATAGTGGTTCCAAAGGAATGAAGTGATTTTGGTACTTAGAGAAGTCAATTCACCAAATTGTCATTGTCCAGAACTAAGCCCGAGTGAGAGATAAAGAGTTTTAGTTAAAAGGGAAATTAAGTAAAAAAAAAAAGTCCAAAAACCTTCGAAA
This sequence comes from Dichetophora obliterata, assembly GCA_963920525.1. Classification (NCBI taxonomy): domain Eukaryota; kingdom Metazoa; phylum Arthropoda; class Insecta; order Diptera; family Sciomyzidae; genus Dichetophora; species Dichetophora obliterata. The sequence continues at coordinate 92,144,892 of OY986437.1, forward strand.
TTTTAAAAGAAAGTGGTCTTCAGCACTTATTAAAAAACATATTGGAAGGGTTTCCTAAAAAATTAAAACTATATATTAAAAAAATAATATTTCTTGATTTGTTCTTCTTTTAAGTAAATTTAAAAAAGAATTTATAAAATAAAATACTTTAGTTTATAACAATTGGACTACTAGTTCAAAAGATTTCATATTTTTTGTAGCGGTAAATTTTATTTGAGGCAATCCCTTGGTATTCTTTGGTATTCTTTACATTGGTATTCTTTGAATCAAAAATATATTACTATTTGTTTACTTATGAAGCTAGCAGAGGTGTTTTGTTGCGTTGTGCTAGCTGAGCAAAAAAAAACAAGAGTAGAGAGCAACAAGGAGTTTATTAAAACTCTCGCAACACAAACACGTAAATATAAAACGATTAAGCAACAAAATTAACCAGAGGTCTCCTCAGTTCGACTTCGCTGTACAAGGAGAATATAAGAAAAAAACAAAATTAGTTATGATTTTGGCTCAGCGTTCGTTTTGACGCGGCCTATACTTTTCTATAGGTGCGCATGAAACAACTTCTGAAGAAAAAGCATAATTCTTTTTGTTTTATTCTTCTATTCTCCGGACGTTTGTATAATGTAATTTCAATGAACTTCGAACGGACATCTTTGATTTATATACTCTCTGTGGTTATTCTAAAAATTAACTAGCAGAAAAAAACATTTAAATTTCTTCAGAGCATTGGAGGATCCCAAATTTTGAATCGGAGCAACACTTTTATATTCAGAAGATAAAAAAACCGGCAGAAGATCCAGTTATTTCCCTGCCTGATGTATACATTTAGAAATACACTATTCTCTTACGAACTTACCTTCAGCAAATAGTGCACACTTGACATAATACTCAGGTCATTACCTCTGATGGTCAATATGCGCAACTTTTTATTATTGGCAAAAGTATCGGGATTGATTATGGCCAAGCCAACGTTGGTCAAATTAACCGAGTACAATGAATCCAAGCCATGGAAGGCGGACTGATGCAGATATTCAATCGTGCAGTTGGCAATCTTAATTGAAGTGACATGTTTCAAGCCAATCTTAACAAAGAAATCTGGACCCAAGAGTATTGGGTACTTAGGACCAACATCGGTGACAACCAGGTCGGTAATATCAGAGCCAAATTTCTGTTTTCCGGGATCAAGTCTGTAAATTAAAAATATAGGCATTTAATCGTCGTTTCATAACATCATAACTTTTTTGTTTTCTGAATCAGTTTTGTTTTACCTGCTACAGGTGGCCACCAGATAGCTGTTGATATTGCGCGCACAAATGCAATCTCTGGGACAAGGTACATTTTCACTGAAAACGATTTCGTCCTCATTAGCTATGTCATCGTCTTCATCATCATCGTCATCATCTTCATCTTCGTCCTCGTCGTAGTCATCCTCATCGTCTAAATTTTCGGTATTGTTATTCATGTTGTTTTCATCATCATCGTGATGGAGCTTATCGTCCTTAGGAATTTGCTATTTCGCCGGATATAAGATGGTAATTAAGCATAACTTTGAAATAGGTCTACAAAGTGAACCCACCTTTTCGTCTCCTTTAATGGGCTTCAGTTGGCCCAAGCTGTCGACGTTCTTCTTTTGTGTTTTAGTGCTTGATGGCTTAACAGTTGCGTCCATGTTCTCCTTCTTTGTGTTATCGGTAATGGAGCTGCTATCATCGGGGTTATAGTCCTCATAGTAGTCATAACTATAATCATCATCATCATCATCCAAGTCATAGTTTTCAGTGCTCTTGGCGTTGTTGTTGTTTATGGAGGAACCATTATTTTCCTTATTTTCCGATTCAACCTTTGGCAAAATGTTGCTATTTCTGCAATATGAATGAATAAGAAATTATTCCGCTCCAAATTACTCTAAATTTTTGCTTGACTCACCTTAACTGATCAGCTAGAGCTTCATGATATTTTGAAGCTTCAATCAGATCGTTCAAAACATCATCAGTCATTGCTTTGTGAGGCGTAGTCATAACAGATTTTTTACCACTTGTTGCAGTCGTTGTACTAACCACTGGTGGCAATTCCTTTACCTTAGGCGTTGATATTTTGATGCTACTGCTGCTAGTGCTGCTTATTGGCTTCACATCTTCAATGCTGCCCAAATCGTTATCGCTGATTTCATCGTGAATGATATGAAGAGGATGCGGTGTACTGGTAAGGGCTGCTTGCATGGTGCCTAACGCCAGCAGCAACAGTAACACCAGCTTAGGCTGGCGACCCATTATTGTGCAGGAGCTGAAATTGTAAAAGTTATGGGTATTAAGGATGACAAGTTTAAGTTTTTCATTAAGAGCATATCAATAATAAGCAATGTAGGTACATAGGAATGGGATTAAGTGAGTCAAGAACAAATTGAAAATAAAAAGCATTCGCAAAAGAGTAGAGATCTTAAAGTGGTAATAATGTACACTTTATTGGACAAAAAAAAAAAACAAAAACCTCATTCATTCAATGGTTAAAGTTATATTTACAATTGAAAATAATTTTATAGAGTTACAGTGGTAAATCTATATAAATCTCTTATCGAATGCGTTTCAATCGCAGTATCGCATGAAGTAATAAGAAATGAAACGAATTTTAAGACACAACAAATGAAACCATATCTTCTGCTCGTCAATCAGCAGATACCGATTATTTCGGTCACAGCGGCGCAATTTACCGACAACATTTAGAAAAACCACACGATAGAACATCATCACACCCTAGTTCACACGCGTTACTACCTGCTAAATATTTACGTAGTAGCGAAAGTAGTAAGAGCGATTCAACGATCAATGTGACAAAGATGGGTTTGTGTGCTGATTCCTCTTGCATGGAACATATAAACATTGTGCGTGTAACCATTGAGCAATGCATGGAGTACAGGTCCGATTTGTATATGATGATCATCGACTTCGAAAAGGAGTTCGAAAGCGTTCACAAAGTTTGCTTACGGACAGCCTTACCACGGAAAGGTGTACAGGAAAGGAATAATGCTATGATTAAAGCTACGTACAATGAAGCAAAGTATTGAGTCTTGATCGAGGGAGTGCCATCCAATCGGTTGGAAGTTTAAGCTTGGCAGCAGATAATACCAATTTGATAGAGCTTTTTGGTTATCCATTCGTATTGGTTATCCATTCGATTCGGATATCCATTCGATTCGGATATCAAGTGACGAATAAGAAAGACCAGAGGTGCTATTAGTATGTAAAATGAAATATGACAATATAACAACCTAAGCGCCAGCATTAAAGTTATGCATTTTACATTAAAAGCACTGATAAAGTGCTGCTTAACAATTGCTGTACGTGGAAAATAACAAACTATAATTGCACGACGTCAAGTATTTGTAACTGATGTTTTCTAATTGTTCTTTGAATCTTCTGGCCAAACACAATAACGAATGATAAAAAATGGAAAGAGGCTCTCTCGAAAGAGAGACAACGACTGCATCTCAAGGAAAGTAATGGAGTGGAACAACTTCGAAGTGTGAAATAGACTACCCGGTAGACCGAAATAATCTTAGAGAAGAACGGTGTGCCGTAAAGTTGGTCAACTTAACAAGAGCTGGAGGGAGCTTAAAGCTATATCCAGAAATCCAGTATTTCAGATCCTGTTTACCAAAACAAAGGAGAACAAAAGAATAGGTTTCAAAATCATAAAATAACGACATAACCGTACATCATACCACATCATACACACATAGACAACACCTATCACATTCCGAGACCAGGACCCTCACAGAGGAGACCCAGGTCTAGATAAAAGACCTTGATAAGGTAGCAACACCCAAAGATGTCTACAACGCAATCCAGAATCAGCTGGGCGATATAAAAGTGGTGAAAGTGAAGTCACTACGTAAAGCTTATGCTGGTACACGTACGGCGGTCTAAGCTTACCTCACATGCAAGAAAGCTGACAGAAATTGGCAAACTCCAAGGTGGTTCGGTCATTCGCAGACTCCGAGAAAAAGTCGCTTCAACCAGGAGCTTCAATTGTCTCGACTTTGGGCATACGCAAGATGGACGTAGACCGTAGCACGTGCTGCATGAAATGTGGCAAAGAAGGCTTAATAGTGTAGTGCAGATGTAAGCAGTTTTCTATGCTAAGCTAGGAAATGTGCCGAAAGAAATCATTGTGATTCTGAGCGAACCTTACGTTGGTAAAAGTTTAGGAGTTTAGGTCTCGGAAAACTCATGGAGAGCCATATGGTGAATGGAATTTGAGTAAAAGTAGAGAGCATACAGGACGTGAATTGCTACCTAGTTTAAAGTTTGTCCATTAGAGAGAGTGAACGTAGTATGCATACTGATTTCCTAGCAAGAGTAATCTATACAAACAGCGATCACTATGCTTTGCAATTGTGTATGTGATAGTATAGTGATTGCTTTGATTAAAGCTTCAAACAATGGAGCAAATTATTGAGTCCTGATCGAGGGAGTGCTATTTAATCGGTTGGAAGTTTACACCATTAAGCCTGCAGTAGATAATACCAGTTGAATAGAGCTTTTTGGTTATCCATTCGTTAATGCGAATAGTTAACCTACTGGGAAGGATATCAAGTGACGAATAAGAAAGACCAGAAGTGATATTAGTATGTAATAGCAATAAATGTAATATAAGTATGTAATTGGTAAAAAAGATTGCGACTTCAATGTTGGATTAAGGAATACGCTTAGTCGCAGCAGTTTAGAAAAAAAATTTTGTTCTACTTTTAAATCTTTACATGATCTGAGTTCAGACCGGCGTAAGCCAGGTCGGTTTCTATCTTTAATTATTTAAAGTGTTTTAGTACGAGTGAGTAACAGAGTGAGTAGTAGCGAAAGTATAGTGATCTACAGAGCTGATTCACAAAGACATTTTTAAAATAATGATGACCGATATATATCTTATTTATTTATTTGTTAAGCTAACAATTACTTCATTTTATGAAAGAAAAACAGAAAATAAAAATGCAATATTAGGCTTTTGAGAAGCATAGATACTAAAAATCAAATAATTTATTTAAGATATGTCAATTTTCTATGATTTAAATACAAATTCGAAATGTTTGATAGTTTAAATCATTATTTAAGATACTAACACGGGGGTTACACGAGACAGTACTGTTAAGACAGTCGGAACACATTCACAAATTTTTACCCACACACACTCACTTTTGCTACTGTCTGCTCTACTGTCTTAAGTTTTTTGCATACAGTTGGCGGGACAGTAGCTAGGACAGTAGAATGATATTTAGCATATCAAATGACAGAAGACGAGAAAATTTAATAGAATTAATTGAAAATTTGCAATACTTTGGCGTGCTCGTAGCTTTAACAAAAAATGTCTTGATAAAATATAAATTTTTTACTATTTACCAACTGTCGTACCAACTGTCTGGACTCTTTTTCACAGATACAAAGTTTGACAATTTATACGTATTTTTCATTGTCTTAACAGTACTGTCTCGTGTAACCCCCGTGTTAAGATCACTTTATTTAAGATAGTTTTAAATATCCCTATCCCTAGAAATATAAAAGTCAATGCTATGTGTTCTGGAAAGGACATTGAAATTAGAGTTCGCATTGAAATTAGAGTTCGTGGCTATCGATAGTCTTGGACTAACTATCGTTGGTTTTCGATAGTATTTAATTATGTTTTTCATTGACACCACTATTTAGGTGTCATTGCCCTTGCCGTCAAATTCGCTTGATTTTGACAATGTGTCATTTTTTTTTAGATTGAATTAACGCTTATGAAATGACCCTTATAAATGTATAAGCATTGTGTTGATTCGGAATATGGGTGATAGTTGGAGGGTGGATAGATGGAGCAGTGTCGGTGAAGATTTGTTTTAAATTTGCACAGCTTAAAACTGTGGGAAATGCGCTCGCAGGGAGACTATTTCACAACTTAACCTTGAGACTAAAGAACGAATTATCACGGTAATGCGGGGTTCTGTTGGGCATCAAGGAAATGGTAAAGGAATAGGCTTGGAAAGAATAAACCTGAAAAACACACGGGTTAGTAGCGTCAAGACACCCTTGAACACTTCCCATTCTAGTACCTATACAGAAGGCTAAGGCAACCCATACTACGTCGATGCCCAATAGAGTTGAGAGAGAATGAATTATTTTCACTTTGTATCAAATATATCACATGACTTGACTCCAGAAGCTCCAAATAAGATGTTGAAGCCCCTACCTGTGCGAATTGTACTCCATTTTTGGCCTGATGCATGAGGTGTAGATCATGCGAAGATCAGCTAGAGTAAAATATTTATAAGGTTGCTACGTTTTTGTGTCATAACTGTGGCTAAGGTCACAATAGAAGATTTTGTGAATTTAAAGTGCTATTTGCGTGGAACACAGCTACATCGATAACTCAGTTCTGTCGTAAGTATTTTGGTTAATCTCGAGCATATAGTGGTCATGTGAATAATACATATTAACAGAAACACTATCGAAAACCATCGATAGTTTCTCGATGGCGAGTAAAAAACTATCGCCCATAATCGATGGTCGCAACTATCTATAGTTTGCGAACTCTATTTGAAATCATTCGTAGTTCTACAAATTGGTTTATTTAGCGCATAGTTTCTACTATGAAATGGAATGGCGAAAAGGTTGTGTTGACGTAAATGTCGGGAAGGAAAAAGAATTTAATAAGATTTCACAATTCAGGACAATCAATTTGACCGGAAATTATATAAAAAAAGAACCTTTAAGGAGCAGTTTATTCTCCTGCTTTCGAGAGATTGAATTCGTATAAAACATCACACGTAATATGAGGAAAATGGCTCAACGAAATTTAAAGATCTAAGCGAGAATTTAATAAGTTTTTGTTGTACCAGTTCAAGTCTAGCAGAATATGAAGCATGTTATGGGTTCCAGATAAACGACGCATATTCGAGCTTCGAACGTAAAAAAGCAAATAACGAATATGCTTTCAGAATTATATAATAAATATGTGACACAAAAGAGAATTTAGAATCAAAAACCAATCCCATATCAAGAAGTTCATCTACTGTTTTTAAAAAGGCTACTATCCAGATGATAAGAGAAAACAAAGATATTTATTGATTTAGCAAAAGCAGCATGATAACATTTGGAAATATCATTCTAAGCGTCACATTTAAAAACAGGAGTGATATTTGCGATTTTCCGATTATTTATAAAATCTCCTGAAGATAAAGATTTATTAAAAATATCCAAAAGCAGCTTGGAGAGTGAAGAAATGCACATTTTGAAGAAAAAGGCAGATAAACTATCCATGTCGCATTTACGGGAGCTTTTCAAGTTCGAAATACCATTTGTTATGTCACATAAGCCCAATTTAAGGTCACATAAGCCAAAGTATGATTGATTATTAGTCAAATTTTCCATAACACTATAACTAGAATCCGATTCATAGCTGGATTAAAAATATTCCGCGAATAAATTTACTGACTCTAAAACAGAATTCGATAATGATCTTTAAAATAATAACTAATGACCGAGAGAGTAGTAGCGAAAGTAGAGTGACCTATAGATTTGATAGCTGATAGAGCTAATTCCCTAGACAAAGACATCTTTAAAATAATGATTACTGATATACATCTCGCCGACACAGAAATCGATATAGCAAGGCAAGCTTCAGACCAAGTCTATATAGCCCAGTGTACTGGTGAACCAGAAGATATTATCGTACCAGAGGTACCGACAGATTCGAAGAATTCCGTGAAATTTAACAAGGACTCAATAACGCTTTAAAAAACTATAACTAATAGAAAGCCAGAGTATTTTCTGCAATTATGTGACGTGGCTGCCTAACTTACTGGTAACTGGTAAAGTGCGTGGCTCGTAAGCTAAAGAACCGCGGCTCAAACCCCCAGACAGAATGTTTTTCAATTGAAATAATGTTTCTGTTCGGTCGCAACCTAATTGCAGACAATGGCAAACCTCAGAGAGTAAAAATTGCCATGCAAAATTAAGAAACTCAAGAGAGAACATAAGCCGTTCAGAGTCGGCATAAAACTCGTTGGTTCAGTTCTCGATCATTTGTGTTGAAACATTTAATAACACGCACAACACAATTGATCATTAGAAGCTCGGTCAAGGTCCTTCCAAGGGCTGAAGTGGCATCTTCTCGCAGCCAAATGCATTCGCTCAGCTCTCTTTGCCTTACAGATGGACTATTTTCGGCACAGTAAATATTCAAAAGTTGGTGCCTTTACCGAAGGGCAGTGGTTCCACGAACGATTCTACGAACTACAGACGGATATGCCTGCTTGACACTTTGCAAGCAAGATATTTGAGTGCATGTCGTGCAACCGAATAGAAGAAGTGGTGCAAGCATGGTTGGCTATCCAATCGTCAGTTTGGGTTTCGAAAATTGCATATAATGACTATTGCCATAAACATTACCTACTTCGACGAGAGAGTGCTAAAACATTCCAGAGAAAAAGTCACCGGCAGTCTTTAAAAAGGGCAGAGTAAGGGCCCCTGCCGTAAAGCTTCATGCATGATGATCTTCTAAGGCTCACTGTATCGCCAGGCGTCGGAATTGCGAACGATGTAGTGGTTTTGGTAACAGCAAAATACCTATATGAAGATCGACGGTGTGGGCTGCAGCGATCAAAATTCTACCGACAAGGAGTAGAATAGGTGAATAAACTAGCAGTGCTTGGGGCAAGCTGTGCTTTCAGAGCAGTTTCTGAAGATGCTGCTCTTGTAATAACTAGTTCGATTCCAATTGACCTCTTTATGGTTGAGGCCCATCCGACAGTCAGCATCCGACAGCGATAACGCATCCGCTCGTAAAAATCGGGTCTGAGAGAGATGCATAATACAGTATCAGAGATGCTGTAAACAAATCGTGTTCGCTCAAAATGTGGGTGGAATAGAAGTTCACCAATCCGTGGCTCAGACAAGGAACGTTGAACCTTCAGCGCGTCTCTTCTCTGAGTTTTCGAAGCCAAGGATTGGTGAACTTCTATTCCACCCAAATTTTTAGCGAACATGACTTCTTACAGCATACTTGCATCCATAAAATCAACCACGCAACAAATCCTATTGCACACATTGCTCTGGTATCACAGTACAAGACAGTTTGTCTTGTGTTTTTCGTCTATCCCAAATTTAACAATGCGTGAAATGAGGCTTTAAACCAACTCGACAGAACGTTATCGTCCAGAAACTTAGTCAATTTAATGCTTAGAGGTGAGGCAAATTGGTCAGTGATTAGAGGATTGGCCTAGCACAAAGTTGACGACCTCCGAAAAGTCAAGCATGCGCTGATTAGGTCAACATGACCATCCCATAACCATTTCCCCGAAAGACGAACAGAAGTCGAAAATATCTTAGCTTAGTTCTGTTTCTACGCTCTGTTAAGGGCAGGATCTCATGTATTTCTTTTTTATTTTTCGATAGCTTATGATATGTAGCATATGTTCCCAAAGTGGTTTGGCCGATAAAAATTGCATAAAAAAGTTATCACATACAAAAGGAATCCATATTTTCATTAACGCACTCGAAACAAACGTTAACCAAATTTTAATATGCGTTTTATGAAAAATCATGTTTTACAAACTGGTCTCCACGATATCTTAAGAACTGAATTGACTTGGATTTTCTTTTATTTTTAAGTAGTTAAAATTTATTGGATCGCAAAGCTAAATTTAGATTGGTCGGTTTTTTTTGGGGAACTTTAAAGAGCAAAAAATGTGAAAAAACGCTACTAAAAATTCAAATGTCCGCCATTTTTGCTATTTTCAACTGTTTATGACTATTATAGGTTCAAGCCCCAATAAATATAATAGAATTTATTAAATTTTTTTTTGTTTAATCAGATGACATAAAAGAGCTGTGGGATGGAGACCGTTTGGGTACCTTTTTCTTCAACGTGACGTTCGACGGCGTATTTACACTTAACATAACACTTTTATGACACAAAAAATATTTTCCTACACTTTAAGAATCAATAAATAACTGTCAAAAGACTCAAGGTGTTCATTTAATTCCTTCTAAGAAAAAAAAAATTAAGAACATCACCGTTTTTGCGGACTTCTACATGAGAACCTGCCCTTAAGTAATGCGTTACGGCAGTTCCGAGTAGCATAAACTGGGACGGAGATTTATTCCAGTGGTTTAAAGCTTAGTGCGTTAGAATAGCACACTTCCACCTGCACTGTAGACGCCATTGGAGGCTCCTCTTTCGGAAATAAAATAGAAAAAAACTCTACTAAAATATTAACATCATACCAAAATACTGTACCATTTCATTCCCATCGTATACCCATCATACCTTAACCATAATTGGGCCTATTCTGCCAGATCTGTTATTCTGTTATGAGTTTTCCGTTATGAATCATAAAAGATGCCAGCCATTAAAAGATCTGTTAAAAGTGGTATTCTGCCTTTCGATCTTTTATGGTACCCTGTTATCAATCTTCGAAAACAAAAATCTTTTACAATTCCGTAAACTTCTGTTATGAAACAGCTGATTGCTGTCCATAAAATTAAATTATTGGATATGCATATAAAATGCCAGCGCACATTCACTTTGTCCAACCTAAAAAGCTGCACAAAACGGACGTCAGGAAGATCGAACGGTTTGCTATTTAGGCGTAACTTCAGCAAGTGGCCCGATGGTTTCTTCTATTTAAAACTTCTCTTTAAAACACACACACACATTTATTAATTATATAATCTTACATTTGCCTCCTTTTATGAACCATTCTTAAGGATATATGTAAATAAACATCAATTTTTTAGACCAAAATGTTCACTTTCTAAAAATTTGTTTCGATAAAAGACAGAAAAATGTATCTGTTATTCTGTTGTCTTTCATAACAGATTTCATAGCAGATTTTGTCATGCAGAATACCAAATAAAAGATTTTTTGACAGTTCGAAAAATCTGCTATGATTTTAACAGATTTCATAAAAGATTGTCGTGCAGAATACGAATTTTGGTCTCGTAACAGATTTCTTGACAGCTCAAAAATTTGTATGGGAAATAATAACAGAATAACAGAATTTTTTCATAAAAGATTGTGCAGAATAGGCCCAAATATCATGTCCATCACACGAAATTATCACCAAAGCTGAGTGTGATTATTGTATCGTACAAAATTATCACCATATCATCCATTATCGTATTCATAAAGTTAATTTTTGTTTAAATCACGCCCACTTCTGTATCAGTTGGTGTGTCTCAGTTTTTATTAGAAACATTTTTTTATCGCATACAAGTTCCGAATTTATCTGACTAATGCGTCCTGAACAAAATATCGCTGGCCTTGGCTATGATCCCGATACACCTTTTTAGTACAATGCTAATCTATAAGAATTTGTTTGCAATTTTTACTTTAGCACTGTACGAAATTAGGTCAAAGCATCCCATGTTTTATCGATAGTCGATTAAATTTTTACACTTTCTAGTTATTCTAGTAGTTGTATTTTCAGAAAGTTGTTATTTTATTATTTCTAACCTATGGCATCGAAAAATATCGAAGTAAACCAATGAAATTGCTGTCAAACTTGAAGTATTTAATTTTTGTCTTTTTTTTTTTGTTATACAAAATATTTTTTACCAAACGTACATAAAGTCGATGATATCTATTCCACACTTCAATGGCAAATACACGATTCTCACAGTTCATAATTTGGTTGCTGATCTTTACATATACTTTATTGGCTATTGTCCTGTATTTCTGGCACCATAGACTTGGAACTGAAATGTCATATGTAGGCACAAGAAAAAAAACGATTATGCATGGACGTATATCGCTAATAGGCATTATCTTGTTCGGTGCTGGGATGAGTATTTTTCGAATATTTCGTGGATATCGTACACGTGTCATTAAATATGTACATCTTGCACTCCAAAGCTTAGCACTGGCCTTTCTCATTTATGGTTTTGTGTTAGCAGCGGATTATAGCAAAAAGAAAGCACACATCTTTATACCGCCGGTGGACAACTTCACAGATATTTTTATCTTGCATATTACAAGTGAGGTACACATTACCGTTGGCTACATGATGTTTGTGGCCGTCATCCTACAGGTTTATTGGATCAATTAATGAAAATTTTTTAATGGTTCTATTTTCATTTTGCTTTTAAGTACGTATTTGCGATAATAGCATTTGCTTATCTATTTACCAATTCAAGAAAGCGTGTATTTCTGGCACCATTCCATGAAATTATTGGTATTTGGATATTGATATCGCTTGTTGTGACCTATTTGTCAGGAGTTTATTTTTGGTATGACTCAGAAATTGGTTACGCTGTAATTGAGGTATGACTTTTTATGAATATGAATTGTTTTTGCTAATACATTGTTATGGATAAAATGTATGCTTTCTCTTTGTGGTATTAAGAAAAGTTTTCTTCGTGATGTGATGAGCTCAATAACGGTACCGGTTTATTTGATGTTTCTGATTGTCTTCATAATTGTACTTACGCCATATTTCGAATGGGAACTGGTACATCTATAAATGACTTTTCTTTCTCAAAACAAATTATAACTCTATATACTTTTATTTTAGGTGGGTCCTTTATAGCGGACTGCCAGTTGTGCCGAGTATAGACGTGCTTTATTAAAAGAATAACTCTATTTATCAAGAATAAGCTTATTTAAACACTTTTTAAAACTTTTCAATACATCTTCAACTTCTACATAAGTTTTTGTGGTATTTTGTCTTGGTTCATTTGAATTGACTTTTTTTTTATTGAAATAAAAAATGCAAATAATATTTTTGAAGAAGTTTAATTAAATTTTCGAACCATATACATATGTTTTATGTCAGATTTTATTAGATTTTGGAATTGATTTATGTATTAAAGTACGTAATCGTTCTTAACGTACATTCTCGTTATAGTTAGATAAATTTTGGTATTTGCAATTGTGCTTGAAGTTTTCAGAAAAACTGAAAGAGACAACCACTAAAGTAGGAGCACAGTAGGAGTCATTTATATGAAGTAATGAAAAATAGGTATTTTACTCAAAATATCACGATATGAAATCACCACATACCTGGCACACCCACTTTTACAAAATGAGATATTACGGTATTTGTGTGGGTTGATGGGTATCTTAGAATTGTTACGATCAGGAATTTCATGTGTGCAACTGTTGGGCAAAACAAGTGATCTAACAAAAAAACCACTTTTGAGTATGTTTGCTGCTGACTAAAAGGCGGTTGTCAATAAAACTCGTTGCTTGCAAGCGCAAGGATTTTTGAGTAATGCACAAGACTTTTGGGAGTCATGGGAGTTTTTAAATGTTTGCTTTTTCATCAAGCAAGCAATAATTGTTTAGCAAAAATTTTATGAAAATAACCTATATATTCCCCGGGGGAAGAGATGGGCGCGTGCTGTGCTTTTTCCGTGCCACGACGTAACGCGCCGTGCACGTGCCTACAAAAATATCTTCGTGTGCGCTCGTGCGTGCCTGTGCTTAAGAAAAGCAAAGTCGTGCGTGCTTTTCCGTGTTCGTGCAGTAAATTTTACTACTTTCACTTTAGCAACTATGTTTTTATTTCATAAAAATTCATCTGTTATTTGAATAAAACTTATAAATATTATAAAAACACATTCTAATGTTATAATAAGTCCAATATTTTTAAGTTGAGGTTAGGGGGTTACCCCTAGAGGGGTGAAATATGGCACCAGGTTCTACTATTTTAACCCTACAAAAATGTCTTCAACCTCATTTGTACTATATTAATTAATCGCCCTTATTCTTGACGCACTCAAAACGACGTCAAAACAAAATTGTTATATTCTTGAAACTTTAAATTTCGACGTTGAGATCTGCAGTGAATGTTCATGTCAATTATTGAGTAAACGTCGTCAAATATTTCAATTTTTGATCGAAAAATGATCTTCGACTACAATTCATTGGTGAAAGTGAGCTCTCGACGACGACATTTACTCGTCGCGGATTCAAGGACAATGGTGAATATTTTCGGAGTTTCAATTGATATTTAGAAAATATATATCTAGAAAATATCAATTGATCTATTCGGAATTGCAATTGATATTTTCTGAATGGTGTATGGTATGGTATGGTATGATATGGTATGGTATGGTATGGTATGGTGTATCGTATGGTATGGTGTATGGTATGGTATGGTGTGGTATAGTATGGTGTATGGTATGGTGTATGGCATGGTATGGTATGGTATGGTATGGTATGGTATGGTATGGTATGGTATGGTATGGTATGGTATGATATGGTATGGTATGGTATGGTATGGTATGGTATGGTATGGTATGTTATGGTATAGTATGGTATGGTATGGTATGGCATGGTATGGTATGGTATGGTATGGTATGGTATGGTATGGTATGTTATGGTATGGTATGGTATAGTATGATATGGTATGGTGTGGTATGGTATGGTATGGTATGGTATGTCATGGTATGGTATGTTATGGTATAGTATGGTATGGTATGGTATGGCATGGTATGGTATGGTATGGTATGGTATGGTATGGTATGGTATGGTATGGTATGGTATGTCATGGTATGGTATGTTATGGTATAGTATGGTATGGTATGGTATGGTATGGTATGGTATGGTATGGTATGGTATGGTATGGTATGGTATGGTATGGTATGGTATGGTATGGTATGGTATGGTATGGTATGGTATGGTATGGTATGGTATGGTATGGTATGGTATGGTATGGTATGGTATGGTATGGTATGGTATGGTATGGTATGGTATGGTATGGTATGGTATGGTATGGTATGTCATGGTATGGTATGTTATGGTATAGTATGGTATGGTATGGTATGGTATAGTATGGTATGGTATGGTATGGTATGGTATGGTATGGTATGGTATGGTATGGTATGGTATGGTATGTCATGGTATGGTATGTTATGGTATAGTATGGTATGGTATGGTATGGTATGGTATGGTATGGTATGGCATGGTATGGTATGGTATGGTATGGTATGGTATGGTATGGTATGGTATGTCATGGTATGGTATGTTATGGTATAGTATGGTATGGTATGGTATGGTATGGTATGGTATGGTATGGTATGGTATGGTATGGTATGGTATGGTATGGTATGGTATGGTATGGTATGGTATGGTATGGTATGGTATGGTATGGTATGGTATGGTATGGTATGGTATGGTATGGTATGGTATGGTATGGTATGGTATGGTATGGTATGGTATGGTATGGTATGGTATGGTATGGTATGGTATGGTATGGTATGGTATGGTATGGTATGGTATGGTATGGTATGGTATGGTATGGTATGGTATGGTATGGTATGGTATGGTATGGTATGGTATGGTATGGTATGGTATGGTATGGTATGGTATGATATGGTATGGTATGGTATGGTATGGTATGGTATGGTATGGTATGGTATGGTATGGTATGGTGTATGGTATGGTATAGTATGGTATGCTATGATATGGTATGGTATGATATGGTATGATATATGATATGATATGATATATGATATGATGTGATATGATATGATATGATATGATATGATATGATATGATATGATATGATATGATATGATTTGATATGAAATGACATGATATGATATGATATGGTATGGTATGGTATGGTGTATGGTATGGTATAGTAAACAGGTCTTTTCCTTCAAAAATGATATCAAAACAACATGCTTAGAAGAAAAACGGTTCTATTACAACTGCTTGTTAGTTGCAAAACAGTTCCATTTCATATTTGGTAGCAAAACCCATCTATTCCTCTGTGTTTAATTGTTTGCATGAGTAGTGAATTAAGTATATTCAAAATAATTGCGCTCATTTTAATGTATTTCTCATTACAATGTAATGTTATTACCTACTCAGTATTGTTAAAGTGTTGTTAAGTAAATATTTTTAAAGGTAAGCTTCATAAATAAACGTAAATTTTTATTTATTGTAATTGCCTTACTTAATCGTCCTATTCAGTTGTTTGGTGTCAAAAGAGTTCTATTCCATTTTAATTTAATTAATTAAATAAAAACTACTTTGTTTTTGATTTTGTGCTTTATAATATAAGCTAATTACTTAAACTGATTACTTAAACAATATACAAAAACCTTTAATTTTAATTTTATGCGAACTTTAAAGTGTAAATTTTTCCCCTCTATTTTCTAAAAAGTAACTAGGATGGAAAAGGCCTCGGTTTGCAACTAAACGACACAAGTATTGTTTATCTAGCAGATTGTAACGTATACGTAAACATGTAAATTATTTGGGGGCGTCTCGCTATAAAAGTTATTGATTGTTTTTGTGTTGTTTTTTATAATTATAACTCGTTAAATATCTTAAAATATAAATAATACAAAACACGTTTAAAACTCGTATTGTTTTTATTACAAATAGTGACAGGGTTGCGCATGTGATATTCTGAAATATGTTGTTCAATCGCTATAAAAGTATAAAATAAAATAAAGAAACCATATCTCTAGTAATTAAACGACGAATTAGATTCTAGCAGCATAGATCGTAGACGTGATTAGAAAAATTGATTTATTGATGAAGCTACTAAAATCTTGTATAAATACTCGTCTTCGTTTCGCATAAAATTAATTTGCATTGTTCACAATTTTGTGCAGATAAACGATGTTGAATGACAAGAAAAAATATTGTTAATTTTCAAATGTCACTTTGAGTGTTTGCTTGCGTCAGGGTTCGGATTTCAAAATCAGTCTTTTGTGGAGAAAAAATATTTTATTATGTCGCTAAAGGTTCAATTAGAATAGACGTAATGTAATGTTGTCAACTGTCATTGTATCGGAACGCAATGTAAGAAAACGTTACAACAAAACTAATAGGGCAGGCAGTTGTTTGTCGTAAATAATTGCACGTTTTCGTACAAGTTCAATTAAAATTTAGTCATCCATAGCTGTGGTGGATATACAGAACTAAGACATTAATAACGAAAACTCAACAAAAAACGTAGTTTCAACAATACAATAGCACACCAATCGAATCTAACCTCAATGTTCAGTTAACAATACGTAATGTTAAGTAGCTTAGAAATCCAAATTCCGCGAATCTATACGTCCCGTCACGTGACGTAACGTTTATTTTAATCACTTGTATAAGAAAGTATTTTTTCAAGCAATAAGTGAAAGAACGCACTGCTCAACTTACATTAGATCACAATACGTTACTTCTATTAAAATTGGACTTTAAAATGGATTTACTAAGATATGTCTTAAAAACATTAAATTTTATGGAGTACACGAATAATAAATAAAACTGAAATAATTTGCGCTAATTAATTTTATGTCATATGAAATGAAGGCAAAAACGCAATTTTTATTTTAAATTTATTTGTACAACAAAACCAATTTTTACCACAGTTTTATACTTGGGATCCATTTTCAATAGAGTGTGGTGCGGTCAACGCCGTAGATAAGGGTAGTTCAGGGGTTCAAACCCCCCCTTAGCAATCCAGAATATTTGTATATATTAAATAAAAACATATATATTCCAAATTATAATTTTTTTTATAATTCTGAAAAAAAAAATAATTTTTTTAGAATTATCTTTGAGCTTAATGCAAAATTAGTTTATGAAGCAACACGTTTCAAGAACAATATCATTCAACAATATCGCTACATCAAATCTTCAGTAGTCTTCTGTGGTTTCTGCAGTATCATTCACTTTGATAAGCTTATACAAACACTTTCTGTTTAATTGAAACAGAATTATGTGCTGTATAGCGCCTTTCAATGCAATGTTTCCTACTTTTTTGCGAATTACTTAATTTTTCCATAACATGAAGATAAATTTTAAATTGTATATTAGACTGGCCTTTTTCAAGAATTTTTCAAAAATTAAATATATGACTAGTTAAAAACGTGAGGTTTGGGATAAGTGACCGCGAGTTGATCGTTTTGTTGTAAATGGAAAAACATTAAAAAATGTATTGACTTTGTACATATTTCTCAATTTTTTGCTCATAAAGCATAATTTTGTGCTGTTATGTATTTCGCTTTTCATTTCATTGTGTCTTAAAATGAGCTATCAAACGTTAAAATCGGATAAAAAGTACAAGAGTTGTTATATTTTACTTTTCGAAAAAAATTAATTTTATTTCTTGTGATAATAAAAAATCTTAAAAAATCAAATTTAAAAAATTGCAAAGAAATGTTGTTGAAATGCTTTTTAAGAAACACTTAATACAAATACAAAAAATTCTGTGATTATTTTGAAATTTGTTATGAAATTTTTTACAAGAAATGTAACATTTTGAATATTTCGAATTTGGTTATTTGTACGAAAAAAATCGCGTAAAACCCAAAAATGCTAAAATTTTAAAAACGACACTACGCGTAGCTATAACAAAGTCTTAAACTATTTTGTGGAAAAACTTACAAAAACCAAGATTCGGATAAAAAAGTTATAGCTGTTGAAACTTGACTTTTTTCAAAAATGCTCAAAGTAATCATACAAAAATCGATAAAACTATGTTTCCTATTTAAAATGACTTCTGTTATCTTAAAAAATATTTCTGAACTTAGCTAGAAAAAATTTTGGAATTCCATGGATGCCAACATATCAGAATGGTCTTAGGTTAAAAAATATTTAAAATACCCCAAAAACCAACAAATTTTATTTTTCTCAGTGCAACTTGTGAATTATCTTTTTTCAGCATTCTAGAAAGAACAATATATTCAAAATCCGATCAGAAACCAAATCCTGAAGTTGTGAATCAAGTGGTGAAAATCGGAGGGAATTATTTGTATATTATAGTCTTAAATTAAAGAGAGATTTTTTGTATTGAAAAAACCTTTTTTTAGAACTAGTCGGATAGGGTCGTGTGAAAGTTAGCCTTCAACCCGTCTATATTTTTTAATTATTACATTATCGCTTATATGAAAAAGCATAATTTTTATAAAATTAATTTTTTTCGGTTTAATTTTAAAGACAGCGGCTGATTCCAAAGCCGGTGAAAGAATTATAATTTTCATCATCTGGAGGTTTGGATGACCTTTTAATATCATCATCCTCATTGCATTAAGCTCGATGAAAAAACGTTGGTAATTTTTAAGCAATATCAGTCTGACAAACATATAAACATACAAGTTTCCTGTCTCGGAAACGAATAATATGAAGTTATCTTTTCAGAAGAACTGGTTTAGCGAGAACCGATGGCTTGAGTATTCAGAAGATGTAGTTGGAGCGTTTTGTTCAGTATGTGTTTTCTGTGGTAAGCAGGTTGGAGGTAGAGTTGACCAGAAATTGGGTAGCTAGATACAAAGCCATTCATAAATTGGAAAGATGCAAAAGAAATAAAACAAATAAAATGAATAAAACAAATACCACAAAAATGTAATTATTTTCGCAAATCAGTTTTTAAAATTATATACATATCATGATGTTGTCAAAATAATTTACTCTCAACATAAACAATTAGTTTAGGATTATAGAGCTAAACTTGTACCTCTTATTTAATCAACAATACTTTGCGGTAGACAATTACTACGCATGATTCTTGTCCTATTGGACTTGAGGATAAATAAACTTGGAATAAATAAACTTTTATAACTCTTTTAACTTCGATTGTTGAAATCGGTTAAGAAATTTGGAAAGTTGTAGACGTTCAAAAATCCCTAAGGAAAATTAAAACACTAAATATTTTTTGCTCGAGTAAACCCCTCACCCCCTTATGAAATATATATCTGCGGCGTTGGGTGGGGTGAAGCGTTTCGGTGGAAATTTGACCTGTGAAATTTTGACAGCGCACTTACATATAACAAAGTGTCATACCGTCACGTGTTGCTTTCATTTCCGCACAGTTTTTTATGATACGGCGAAGCGTTCAGACGTAGGCACATTGTTTTGCTCTTCCAAAGCAGTGGCAAAAATGTTTCCAAAAGTTTTTTGATCGAGTGAATTTATTGTGTTTTATGCTAACTACTCAACACAAATTAAAGGTTAATTATCAGTCGTGTTGATTTAATGTTGTTCTTCAAAAATATGAAGTGGTTCATTGGCGTCGGAAGCGGGGGAAAAGGTGGGCAGTTGCCCCCCCACTTTTTTAGCTAGATAAAGAATTTAAAAGGAAAAGTTATTCAAAATATCAGTTTTTTTACAACGATAATATTTTTGTATTATATATTTTCCTCTTCTTTCTCTCTTCTTCATGTTTCATTTGAAGAAATTTTGGTGAACTTTTTTTGCACCACCATTTGTACTGCCCCCCCATTTGTACTGCCCCCCAGATGAAATTCGCTTCCGACGCGCTTGAAGTGGTTGTGTGATGCCAGCCGTGTATTCAAAATGGCCGTAGTGGGGTGAAGCGTTTCACTTTAAAAAGGGTGAAAAGTTTTATTGGTTTTTTGGCATTTTGTATTGTTTTGTTTTAGCAATGCCGCGAAAATACGTGAATAAAAGCATTTTGAAGGCCACCTGAAGCAACAAACCTATTAAATGTCATCAAAATTGTTTTTAATCGACAAACAAGCAGAGTGTAGAGCTGCAGCTGCCTGCGGTATCGCTTTAGGGGTAGAGTCGGTCAGATTAACTGGCATTTGTAAGTTCATATATAAGGTTGTGGCACTTGAGAGAAATGCACTCTTTTTCCACCTTTGCTAAAACTGTCACTATGCTTTTTTTTGTTCTATGCATTCATTTTCTTGATTTCTTTTCATTCATTCTGACAGTTTGCGCGAGCTCGCTCTCAAGTGCCACAACCTTATAAATGAGCCTTGGGTCAGACAAGCATAAGATTGTTCTGCATGTTGAGAGTTCAGACCATCTTGAATTTTCTTTAGATGAGGTGCACTCTTTGAGCAGCAGTTTGACAGTTGCCATCGGGATGCTCGGTGAGTTCCGAACCATTGAAGTCACTGATGTACCGTAAATTATTCTAGCAAGCTCGTCTGCTTCTTCATATCTACTTCAAAAATACTTAAAAATTGTAAATTTTTTGTTTTTTTTTTCATTTAAAATAATTGAAGGTGTTGTATAAATAAAAAAAAAACAATTGAACTACAAAAATGCGATTTCAACACTTTGCTTATGTAACAAATATTTTTATAAATATTTGCATTTGTATTAATTGCGCATTAATACAAAGGTACATTTAACGTATTGCAGCGCAAGGCACACGTACTCGTATTACGCTTGTTTAAAATAAGACGCAACTAAATTAATATTCAATGAAAATTGGTGATTTTTTTTTCTCGCTTCGAAGTTGATTAAACTCATTAAATGCTGTGGATGCACTTGAAAAATAAACATGCGCCATCTGTTGGCAAGGAAGTGGAAAAAAACAAACATGTAAGAAAGAGCCATGGAAATTTCTTAAACATACATATAATGCAATTTCTAAAAATAAACGCAAGTTTTCAAGTAATAATTTAAAAACAGAATAAATGACTTATATTCACGCTTTTGGGTTGATAGTAAAATATAACAGGGTCCTGGCCTTACTTAACATTTCACTCTTCTTGATAAAGTTTTTCGCAGCCTATTAATTTTTTACATTTTAGCGGTAAAATTGTATATTTTAAAATTTCAGAGAGATAAAGAAATGCATGCTTTTTTATGAAGTTTGTGTGCTTTTCATGGTCGTTCATTCAATCATCGACGCACGTTTTGTTAAGTGTTGCACCCATGTTGGTATATAAAATTATTAGGGTTGCCATGTTTGTAAATTAAATTATTAAATTAAATGCTTGTGAGAAGGAGTGTCAGTAATTTTTATGTCTGTCTGCCTGTCTGACAATCTGACAGCATTGCTTGATTTCTGTTGCATAAATACTCAAAACCTTTGCGCGTTTTTAAAATATTCAAGTGCAACAATTTTAAAATTCCTCTTTTGAATAATTTCTCTCTGTATACGAAGAATTACTCAATTATTGTCTCGATCGTTACACATTTTTTTGTTATACATTCGTGTTAATTTTGCGGCTTTAGATACATGCTAATTTTGTGATAATAGGCTGAGAATAATTATATATCTTCGAGCTGCGCAAATGTAATCAATTGTACTATTTACATAAGATTCAATTTTATAATCGAAATTGATTTTATTAAAATAAAAAGTTCATATATCAATAAAAATTTATGAGCATGAAATGATCATCGTACTCGTTGCAAAATCAATTGTGAGATTGGAAGTGGAGGAATAAAATGGGGTCATTCAATCAAAGACGATTCACTACGTTTAGAAAAACTAAACTAAACGGGTTGTATAAAAAGACATAAAAAAAAAGAATTTTTTGGTTTTTCACTTTCTATAAGATTTTAAAGACCACCAAAATTTAAGGAACTAGCTTTAAATATTAAATATTATTTAATAAGATATAGTATATTCTATAAGACACCAAAACAAAAATCTTAATGGTTGCAATACTTTCGGTGAAAAACTAAAATTTTCCCCACTTTTCAGCGTTTTTTAAATATTTAACGTGAAAAATATCAGTAGAGCAAAGTATATAAAACACGATTTTGTTTGGATTCAGCGATAATTCCTTTATAATTCCAGGGTTATAACAATAAAATTTTTTAAATTAATGTGTAATTTGACACATCGATTAGGCTAATAATAATAAATATGACATATAAAGTATAAAAAGTTTTTTTTTAAAATTATATATCGTTTCGATATCTGAACTATATCGTTTTATTTAACCATCATTATTTGGTTTACTAGATTTTAACATATATCTATTGTAATTATATTAAATTATAGGATTGTAACTGTTTAGTTTTGTTAAAAATATCTTTTTAACAGTTGTTTTTATATTACTTACTATTTTTATGATCGCAAATAAAAATTATTTTTTAACTTTAATATTTTAACTCAGAAAAAAAACTTATTTTAATTTTTTATTTTTTTGTTCGTCAATAAAATTTATTCTATGAAAACTACCTTTCTTAACTATCGAATAACCATATTATTATTTTAATTTTTTTCGATTATCGTCCTTATCCGATGATTGTTTCAGTAATAATAACTAGAGTTCGCCAGTGGTCAAAATTCCACCTTTTCGCATACATCTGTTGATTCGATACAAAAGTACAAAACATATGTTTTTCACAAAAATTTGGCATCACTTTTGCTTTTTTAATGAATTAGCCATCAGTAGCTCGTTCCTGTAACTCGTAGCGATCGTAGTTACCGACTCATTTTACCGATTTGACGTCACTCTGATGTCACTCTCACCTGCAATGTTTCTGTACGTATCTGAATCGATTTCTGTTCGATTCGTTTGTTTCAAATCGATAAGCTATCACATGTTCCTATTTCATTTCAATGGAACCTTTTAAAAAAGTGTTTCTGTACGTAAAGTGAATCGATAAGAATGTGTTACTTTTCTCACTGGCTTTGCGGCAAGTGAGAATTCTACCGATTTATTTAATGTCAGTAAAGTTTTGTAAAGTTCAGTAAAGTTTTGTATTATTAAGTTATAAGTACTCGAAATATACCCTTAAAAATGGTTTCTTTCTTATAAATCGAACTTTTTTCTGATTGAAATATTTTGTTCTTCTTAAAAAAGTTTTAGTTTTAAAGGTAATGCAATTTATAAATAATGCCTATTTACATAAAAGTTAAAAATTTTAGCAAAACAGTATATTTTTGAGCTATGAAAAAGAACCCGGTTGCATATATTTGCTAAGTTTTTGCAGCACAGCACTAAGTATAAAATTATTTACATTCATAGTCGTTGATTATTTCCGCAACCATTAATACACATCATTATAACATAATTAATTTTTTAAACTGCAAATATTCACTTTTTATTAAGAAGACAAGCACCTATTTATTATAAAGTTTTAGCGCAACTAAAATAATATATTCGAGTAAACAGCTGCTTGTCATTTGACTCAACTTCGCAACTTTTCTTTTCGATTTGTGTTCTTTTTCATCAAGGTCCGAGTTTTTACCGATTTAAACGTACAGAAACATTAGTTGACACGAAATCGGTAACTAGGGATCGATAACGGCTGACGTCATACTAATCGGTAACTTGCCGATTTTGTTACAGGAACGAGCTACAGTTCTCTCGCTCAGAAGAGAGCTCAATGTGAACGTCAAACGGAAGATAGAAATATAGTAGTTTTTCCCTCTTTTTTGCTCATGTGCAAACGTAAGCAAACTCATATCACAAATTAAAGAAATAAAAATATAACTAAGCATTGCCGAACTTTTTTCTCTTCTTTTTGTGCAGATCTTGTACATGTTCATCAATCCACAGTGCGTGAAATACATCAAGGGTATTCGCAGGTTGTTGCGAATTGCAAAAGTGTGAAAATGCAAGACATTTTTAAAATGACAATGAAAATTAAATGTCGAATCAACAGAAAATGTATGGCCACCTTATTTCAAAATTACAAAATGTTATTAAAATCAACTTACAAACTTAACCTTTTAAAAGTTTTACCCAGGTGGCAACTATGTTTGAAAACAACCAAAACATGAATCAGCTGTTTAGCATCACTGCTTGTGCGTTCTCGCAATAGGTTTAAGCAGTGCGTAATTCAAGAAGAGTTGCAAAATTGTTTCCAATGTGTTTGTTGTTGGAATGGTGCGAAAGTTCGCACTCTAACCCATGCATACCCCTATCATTTCACCTGTTTGTGTATATTTATTGCACAATTCCCTATTCTAATTCATTTAAAAAAATTATCTAAATCGGTTGAGAATCAACGGAGAAAATGGTTATTAAGTATTCCCCCTGCACCTATTTATATAACGACTAGCTAAAACCCATTGCATTTCTGTCGCGCCCCCTTATCCAACGCCTATAAAATGTTACCAGTGAAACTGCATGTGTAAATTGAAGTCGAATACTGAAATCAGAGGATGTGCCTATAACTCAAAAGCTATTCGATATCGCGAATTTGGGTTGTATGGGAGGTGCCACGCTTTCTTTTCCCACGCCCAAAAAATATTATCAGTGAAACGGCATGCGTAGATTAAGGTCGAAAACTGAATCCCGACGCTGTGCGACCTATAACTCCAAAGCATTCGATATCGCTAATTTGGGTTGTATTGGAGATGCCAAACCCCATTTTCCAATACAAAAACAATCCAAATGTTTAATAACTCCATAAAGTTTCATGAAAATCAGTTGAGCCCATAATACAAAGAACTACAGAAACGTATTGCGCATGTCCGCCATCTTTGCTGTGACAAAGGGGAGCTCGTTGTTGCAACCGTAGTCACAATTTATTCATAGTATGTAAAGATTTTAAAATGTCGAAATTTTCTTATGAAAACTTGTTTTACTGAAATGAAATAAATATCGTTAAATAAAACACATGTCCAAAATAAAGTAAAGCTATTTTTTAGTACTGTTTGTGAAAAAAATTGCATATTTTGTAGGGGTGTTTTCTCCCCTTTTACCTGTTTACACAAAAAGCAGCTACGTTGCTTGATGTGTTTGACAGAATTTTGACTGTTTTTTTTATTTTCATTTTGCTATTTTCGTCGCCTTTGTTTTTTAATTTTCTCTTTTTGACATTTTCTTTTGTATGTATTCATCAAGTGTCACATTTGATTAGAACCGATGACGAGGTGCGCAGGAAAATTTTTTGTGCGCTGGGAATACTTTATCTGTAGTTCTTTGTATCATGAGTGGAGCCTTTTCGAGTGATGGCATAACATACACAAATTGAACTTATTTTTTTATATTTACCAACAACAATATGTATAAGATCCCGCCATACATGAGCAGAAATTAAAATCTACTGCGCAGCCTACGTCACAAGTAAAAATACATCAACACAAAACCAACCCATACACAGTAAATGAAACTAAGCAACCCAGGGGGTAATTCTGTCAGGCGTCTTGAAAAAAAGGGATTTATTAACTGCTTCTTTTGGCGTCAACACACCTCCCTACATAACTGCATCGATGAGGGCTTTTATTCTCTGTGATGTGTACGTGAGTTGAAAGTGCTGTGTTTTTGTTTATTGATTTTATGGCTTAAATGTTATAATAGAACAATTAAACTAAAATATAAACTCAAATCTAGGAAGGTTTTTTATTTTCAATAGGCTTAAAAGATTTATTGATTACTTGCATACTGGAAACTTTAAAAAAAATGTCAATGCTTAAAAGGAACTCTGCTTTTATTAAATAATGGAGTTGATCTGGCTATTCCAGAAAAAATAATAAATAAAGCGTCGTTAAAAAGATACAATGCAGTATGTAATAACTAATAACTTTTGATAATTCCATGCGTTTTTTCACTAATAACTATCTTCGAAAATATTTTATACAAAAATAAAGGTTGATCCAATATAACCATTATATAAAGACACACTATATGGCGGAATCAAAATATTGTGTGATTTCTCATATGAAAATAAAAATAATGTTATCTATTATTTTCTGTTTTATTTGAATAAAACTGCGATGGCCTTCCGAATAAAAAAGCTTTTCGCGAATTCAGCAAAATTAATCACATCTTTTTTGGTAAGTTCTTCATAAACTTAAGGAAAGAGAGCAACGAATTTGATTAGCCTTTTAAATTGAAATTTTTTAATTCTTTTAAATACATTTTTTTACAGAAGCCATAAAATTAGATATCCTCACTAAAGCAAATTACATAAAAGAAATAAAAGCTGGCCTTAAACGTGAAAAAAATCAACTATACAGACAAACATGTCTAAGAAATAAGTTCAGGAAAGAAAGAAATAATATCAATACGTAATAATATAAATATTAATTAAATTTAAATTAAATGTAAATGAAATGTTTTACAATGCCAAATTACCTGTAATGTAATTACCTTAAATGATCATATCGCACACCCTCTTCAAAAGTGACACAACTCAATATTTCCAAATTTTTGTCTTTTTTGCGTAAAACTGTTCGTAATGATCATCTACATCGGCTGTCTTAATTTTGTATACATATTCTCAGTTTTTAATTAAAAAAAAAATCGTTTTGTCTCTGTTTTTGTATGGAGACCCATGAAGAAAAAAAATGGTTTTTTGCTCCTTCTGAAAATGTAAAATTTTGAGTTGTGTCACCTTTGAAATTGGGTGTGCGATATATCAAATGATCTTAAATGAAAAAATTATCTAAATTTTTTTTAAAACATGTTATTTAATGACATTTTATTTAATGTTATTTTGACCATGATCCTTTATTTTAATGTAAATTAAATTTTTTATAATGTCAAAGTGCTTTTAATGTTATTGCCTTAATAATAATATATTAAATATTATCTATACTAAATAATATACATATGTAAATTAAATCAAAATTAAATGTGAAAAAAATGTAAATTAAATGTTTTACAATGCTAAATTAAATGTAATATAATTGCCTTAAATGATTAAATGATATCAAAAGAAAAATTGTTTTCATTCTTTTTATGAATTTATTTTATGCAATGACTAATGATTTTTTGTTTAATGATGTTAAAGTGCAATAGCAAGCATAATAAACAAAGTAGTAAAATCAGGGCTTATGAGAAAGTACTATAAGAATGGATTTTTAAAAAGCGCTTTTAGCAGGGCTTTTTTGCAAAGTGAGTGCGGAAGTACTGACAAATTTTCCCATTTCATACAATCAATAAAACGGTGTTTGCAAGGAGTGTAGAAGGCATTTAAAAACCTAACGCAGGCCTGCTAGAAGGCCCTCGGACTCCAGCAATTGCCCACTGGGAAATTAATCTGATTGGCTAATTGGAAAACACACGCAATACAAGCAAAGAAACAAGATCTGCGTCCGTACTCGATTCAAGTAATTTGAAGTTGTTTGAAAGCGTTATTTTCAAAATTTTTAAAGCTCGAGAGAGAAGAATAACATGCGAAATGTCACTCTCTATTCTATAGAGGCTGACTTCAGACTTGCCTCAAATGAGGCGACTCACTTGCCTCATTTTGACGTTTATAGGCAAAGGGAAAAGCGGGAAGGTGACATGTTACGTGAGGCAAGAATTTTAAAAATTTTAAAAATTTTACGACTCATTTTGACGTAGGTCAGAGTTAAGTTTGTTATTTTGAAATGTTTACTCTTTTAAGTTTGTTCTGGAGCGAATTAATTCATTGTTGTTCGCAAATTAATATTTTTTAAATTGAAAAAACTTGAGCATTTAATAATTCAAAAGAAAACAAACGAAAAAAAACAATAAACGCCAAACTGATGCAGCCTCAAAGTGAGGCAGTAGTTTGTGTGTGAACACCTGATAGCTAACTTATGTCAAAATGACGCAAGTAAGTCGCCTCATTTGAGGCAAGTCTGAACAGCCTCATAGGGTGTTTTTTAGCTGCATGAGAACTTTAAATAATAATACAACACAGAAATATTGATGAAAATAATTTTTTATTCTATAATCTGGTAAATATGTTTGATAATTATAATCGGCATAATTTCATGGCATTTATTTCTATCAATATGATTTCCGGCATATGTTTACCGCGGCTACGAGTTACATATTCCATTCGATCAGTCCAATTTTTCACTAATTTTTCCAATAAATCTGGCCATACGGCGTCAATGGTGGCTTGAATATTGGCTTTCAATGCTTCAAGAGTAGCTGGTTTGTCGGCATATACCAATGACTTAACATAGCCCCATAAAAGTAATCGAGAGGCGTTAAGTCGCACGAACGAGGGGGCCAGGTAACAGGACTACTACTGGAAATAAAGTTGTCACCAAATTGATTTTGCGACCTGCATGGCAAGTTGTGCCGTCTTGTTGGAACGAAATGTCGTCGATGCTTAGATGATTAATTTTTGGAAACAAGAAATCAGTACAAGCATGGCTCAATAGCGCTTGCCATTCACCGTAACGGCAGCTCCTTCCTCATTTCGAAAGAAATAAAGACCGATGCGCCAGCATGTAAACCGCACCAAACAGTAAATTTGTAATGGTGATTCGTCAATGACTTGGGGATTGTTTTCGCTCCATATAAGTCAATATTGCTTATTGACGAAGACATTTAACCAGAAATAAACTTCATCACTGAATATCGTAAAATGGACAAACTGCTCTATGAACTATGAACAGATTTATTTTTTTCAAAGTAAATTTCCGCAATTTGGAAGAGTTGATATGGCAAAGAGTTGTTATTTATGGACGATAAATTGCCAAATCTTACTGAACAGAAATGTAAGCATAGTTTGACATTATCAACTGTCAAACCATAGACAACAACCAGCTTCTCATTCAGCTAAAAAAACACCCTTATTCAGGGACCGAAAATAACTGTTATTTTACAATTTTCAGATGAAAAAGGCATAACGAAAAAGTGGCCGGAGGACTTTTTTAAATATACCATTATTATCGTAATGGCAGCAGCTTCGCGAATATTAAATGCCTTTTAAATTTTTGGCTGTTACTATAAAAATTAATATTAACTGTTATTTTTTGCCTTTTATTTTTTTCGGGCAAAATTATCAACTGTCAAACCATAGACAACAACCAGCTTCTCATTCAGCTAAAAAAACACCCTTATTCAGGGACCGAAAATAACTGTTATTTTACAATTTTCAGATGAAAAAGGCATAACGAAAAAGTGGCCGGAGGACTTTTTTAAATATACCATTATTATCGTAATGGCAGCAGCTTCGCGAATATTAAATGCCTTTTAAATTTTTGGCTGTTACTATAAAAATTAATATTAACTGTTATTTTTTGCCTTTTATTTTTTTCGGGCAAAAATAACTGTTACTTTTGACTTTTATTTTTTAAGTCAAAAATAACAGTTATTTTGTGCCTTTTATTTTTTCGGTCAAAAATATCAGGCAATTTGTATTTTTTCAAAGGCCGAATAAAAAACTTTTAAAACTAAAAAGATTTATAGCTCAAAATGTGCGAGCTGATGAGACGATAAAAATTGCATAAAACTTTTTTTGCCGTTCAAGTGGCCTTTAAAAAAATTCAAATGGCCTGATATTTTTGACCGAAAAAATAAAAGGCACAAAATAACTGTTATTTTTGACCTAAAAAATAAAAGTCAAAAGTAACAGTTATTTCTGCCCGAAAAAATAAAAGGCATTAAATAACTAGTATTTTTGTCGGAAAAAATAAAAGTTAAATGATAACTGTTAATATCCGACTTTTTTGATAAAAACCATAACCGGTACGGTCCCTGCCCTTATTACAATTACTTGAAGATAGAACGGAAACAGACCTACAGTTTAACTGCTTTGGCTTATTGATTGGCTTATTGGGAAACAAACGAAATAAAAAAGGCCTGTTTTCGTCCTAAGTTAAAGTAATTGTAATAGAATAGAAAGTGACATTTTGCTTGTAATTCTTCTCTCTCGAGATTCCAAAATTTGTAAAAAACGCTTTCAAGCAACTTCGAGCTATTTGAATCAATAGTATAACTAGACAAGGTAGTGTTAGGGCTGAATGTGCTCTCTTTCTTAATGATCATAACTGTCAAACTCAGCCATTTTGGTATTTTTGTCAATTTTTCCTTTCATATTGCATTCTTAGGCTGTGTGTCAATTGGAAACTTTTCAGTCGGATGATCAAATTTTGACAGTTGGTAGAGCAATTTTTGGCATTTGTGAGGTGAATATAATTGTCAAAATTTGTGCTAGCCCCAGGGGCTACTAAAAATTTTGACAATCGAAAGCGAATTTTTGACACACTCAAAAATAAAGAAAAAAAAACAACACATCAATTTCCGCGACGTATTTAATTCGAGTACTTGTACTTGCAACTTATTTCGTAAACTTGTAATATTGTAAACTTAAAAAACTTAAAAAATAACAAAATAATAAAAATAAAAAAACTAAAGTGTTTGAGTTTGTGTTTGCGTGTGTGTTGGCCAACGATCTCCTGGTATATCAGCAAGTCCAGCAAAGTTAAATTGGCTATCCATGTGCCACCAGCAGCAGCACAAGAAAGTGCAGCGCAAATTTCTTGCTAGCCAACATCTTCCAAGTGCCATCACCAGCAGCACAAGCTAATGAAGCGCAAATTCTCCGCTTTCAATTTATTTAATTCAAGCTGGAGTATAATGGCAGAAATTTGCCTCTGCGCTTAAGACATTCTGAAATGGTGCTTCTGAAATATTGGCGAGTTGACCAGTCAATTGAATTGTGCTGCACTTGCTAGTGCTGCTCGTGGCGAATCTCGGAGAACGTTAGCAAGCAAAAGAATCAGGAAATTTAATCACTTGCTTGTGCTGCTGGTGATGGAACTTGGAGGATGTTGCTAGCAAGAAATTTTGCACTGCACTTGCTTGTGCTGCTGGTGATGGCACTTGGAGGATGTTGGCTAGCAACAAATTTTGCACAGCACTTGCTGGTGGTGGCACTTGGAGGACGTTCGTCAGCAAAGAAAGCCAATTTAACTTTGATGCACTTGCTGATGGACCGTGAGATCGTTGGCTCACACACACGCACACACAAAGTCAAGCACTTTCGTTTTTATTATTTTGTTATTTTTTAAGTTCTTTAAGTTTACAATATTTTCAAGTTTACGAAATAAGTTGCAAGTATTTACAAGCACTCGAGTTAAATATGTTGCAAATTGAATAAAACGCAAATTAAATAAAATATTTGCTCTAAAGCACGACCGAAATGTGAAACGTCAAAATTTGTAATTGTCAAAATTTCATCGTCCATTTGACACAGCAAAAAAGACAAATTTATTTCAACACATACAAATTTTATTCAACTTAATATTTTCTATCCTACCACGACTGAAAAGTTTTCTTTTGACACACAGACTTATTGGTTGCAGATTTTATTTGCAATGTCAACTTCGTTTTGGCAGTTTCACTCTCCGGCTCTCGGCTCTAACACTACCTTGTCTAATTTTGCCATGCTTGAACCGAGTACGGAAACAGAACTATAAAGAAACAGTCAAACTGCTCTCAAAATAAATTGAGCAAAATAGCTGTTATTTTGTGAAGGGGTCAATACGGAAGTTAACACTCGATCATGATACAAAGAGCTACAGGTAAAGTATTCCCGGCGCAAAAAACAAAATTTACTGCGCACCTCGTCATTGGTGCTCGTGGTGCAAAATGAAAACGAACAAACAGTCAAAATTCTGTCAAGCACATCAAGCAACGTAGCCGCTTTTTGTATAAATCGGTAAAAAGGGGAAAAAGCACCCCTACAAAATATGAAAATTTTTCTTCACAAACAGTACTAAAAAATATATTTACTTTATTTTGGACATGTGCTTTATATAACAATATATATTTCATTTCAGTAAAACAAGTTTTCATAAGAAAATGTAGGCATTTTAAAATCTTTATACCCTATGAATAAATTGTGACTACGTTTCAACCAAGGAGCACCTTGCACGTCACAGCAAAGATGGCGGACATGCGCAATACTTTATCTGTAGTTCTTTGTATCATGACACCCGATTACGATATGAAATTTTTATCAAAGATAATATTAAAAATATTTTTATGTTTTCTGGACAGGCATTGTTGCTTGAAATATGTTTATTTTATTTAAAAAAATCTAAGATTGCATAAGAAAATGAGAAGTTTTTGAAATCGACATCGAAATGTGCTAGCGCACAACAACAACAAGATAAAAAGAGAAAACCAGAGAGCAACATGGAGTTTATTGAAACTCTCGCAACACAAAAGCTTGAAAAGAAAACGGTTAAGCAAAGGTTCATTTATAAGGTTGTGGCACTTGAGAGAAATGTGCTCTTTTCCGCCTTTGCTCAAACTATCAACGTGCCTTTTCTTTGTTCTATGCATTCATTTTGACAATTTTTCTTGATTTCTTTTCATCCATTCTGACAGTTCGACTGAGCTCGCTCTCAACTGCCACAACCCTATAAATAAGCCCTGGGTTAAGCAGTGCGTCGCAGCGGGGATGATTTCTTAAAAACCTCAACACTTTAATTAAATATGGGTACTTATTATTAAAATTTCGAAAGAAAAATACTCCTATAATGTGCTGTGGCACAAATATAATGCATTAAAATTTTTTTCATAAAAATAGGACCAGTACCTTTGGAGTAAAATGATTACAGTAAATTTGCACTTCAATTTAATATCATATAGCAAAAACAAAAAAAAAAAAAAATAGATATACATAGATAATAAAAAAAATAAAAGTTGAGAAAGATGGATTCAATAGTACAAGTTTTATTTTGTGAGTAAACAATTTATTTTTTTGTCAGTGTTTATTTTCGAGCGATTATTTCTTGCATATTTTATATCCAGATGTGCTTCCTTGAAAAATTCTTAAAATTAGGGTTTCCCAAAAGTATGCATGGGTTGCAATATATTTTTGTAAATTTTACCTTCATTTTGTTATATAAAAAAAGGTTCCTATATAGTTTTCTTACGAATTCTGAAAGTTCTCTAAAACCACTAAATGTTATAGAAAGTCACTTATATCTTAAAACCGACCCTCATATTTTAAATTGTCGCATCGTGTTTTTATGTTAGATCGTACAAGTAGTAGGTTGCTTAAAAAGAATTTTAGATTGAAGCAACTATAAATATTAAATACCACTAGCTATAAAACTGGTATTAAACTATTTATTTCACGTGACGTTATTGTACGTGCCCAACAAATTGTTCAAAACAAAAACATGGAACTGCGACCGCACTTGAAGGACGCTGAGGTTATGATCGTCAAAATATTGACGCTTTTTATTAGTTCCCCGATTGAACACTGCCCAAAAGAGTAAAATTAAATATTTATACTAAAATTTATTACATTGTTTGCTATAATATTATAAATAATAACGCAATTGAAGTCGGAAGCTAATTGACAAACATTATCGTCCATTGAAAAGGTAAATTTTCCCCCTTTTTTTTATTTGCCAGTACAATTAGTAAAAGTGAGGGAGACGAAGTAAGACGTAAGACGTGGTGACACCATGAATAAGTTACTTGCTGACGTGATAGATAAAAATATACCAACTACGCATGCGAGACCGACTTTGGCGCACCCGTCACCATCCAGCTCGCCTTGCGCTGTCAAGACAGATAAAAAAATGTATGCAATAAAAATAGATTTAAAAGCTTAAAGCACGAAAGCGTTACAAGCTGATTTGCGTAGGTGTTGCATGCACGCTGACTGCTTGATTGCAGTTGAGAGAGAAAGAGTAAGAGAACGAGTAAAGCTGTTGTATTTGAGAGAATGAGATGCATTTTGCTTGACAAATCGTTTGACTAAAAAGCCGACTGACTGGCTTACTGACTGACTGTCGGAAGTTAATTAGGTGAAGTAAGAAAATTTCTCTTTCTTTTTGCTGGAAATGCATAACAAATAAAGACGATTAAACACAAACAACCGTTAAATGCATACATAGTAAATATGTCTTTGATGTTATTTTATAGTGTTGGAGAATTTCATGGAAATTCTGTTAAATATCATATGATTATTCAAATTCTTCTAAATGCTCATTATGATAAACAAATTCTTAAATATTTTTATAAAATGCCAACAAATTATTATTCAGTCCAGAAAAGGCACTTTAATGGGAATAATAATTAAAATTGATGTCCATCTTTGAAGCCATTATCAGCTTGAGTATTTTTATCCAATGAGTTTGTACTCTAAGCAACCCGTTTAAAACTTGTGTAGGTTATAAAATTTATTCATTCGCCTCGTTCCATCGTGACCATCAAATAATAAAACTTCGCCATTTCCAACAGTAGTTCAGAAAAGATCAATTGAAAATTTAAAATTCCATTTGAAATTCAGAAAAGGTAAATTGAAATGAAAAAAAATATAATACATTCATAGCTAGTACAAACTAGCTAAAATAGCTGACCAAGAAGGAATTTGAGGAGAATACGAATGCAGGCTCAAATTTTTTAAAACAAAGTGCGCAGAGCAAAAAGAAACTCTTGGAAGAACTTCTGGTCAAGCAAAGAATAAACTACGCAAGGCTCAGGAAGCAACGTTTAAAGCAGCCTTCCAATCGGAGTCAGCTACGCATAGACAGTCAGTGGACGGAGAGCAGACAGGAATACCTTGAAGTGCTT
Organism: Dichetophora obliterata; assembly: GCA_963920525.1. Lineage (NCBI taxonomy): Eukaryota > Metazoa > Arthropoda > Insecta > Diptera > Sciomyzidae > Dichetophora > Dichetophora obliterata. Next base: position 92,179,796 of record OY986437.1, read on the forward strand.
TTAAAAGCACATTTTCCTGGCTGTGCTGAAGCCCCAAACATTACCTCAATACGAAGACACAGGACAAACTCGCTACAGGTTTCACACGACCTTATAACGTCGGACGGAATACTATTGCCTATAAGCTCGTTCTCGGGATAGAAATCTCCCGTACCGGAAAATTCCAGATGGTAATTCCTGCTATGCTGCAAACGGTCGAGTCACAAGTCGTCCCATGGCTGGAGAATATATTTAAAGGATGTATCAGGCTAAACTACGTACCTGTGGCTTGGAAGACAGCAAGGGTTGTATTCCTACAGAAAACAGGTAAGAGGAGCCATCTGTATCCGAAGGACTACAGGCCAATAAGACTTACCTCCTTTGTACTCAAAACTCTCGAGAAACTGATTGATTTGCACCTAAGGAACGATGCAATCCAGTTATCAACTAACCAACACGCATACACGGAAGGGAAATTGTTTGAAACAGCACTACCCTCCCTAGAAGTAACCATAGAAAAAGCCCTCCACTACAAAGAATACGCACTCGGTGCTTTTCTAGACATCTCAGGTGCATTCAACAATGTATCAACTACCGAAATCTTTAGTGGACTACATGCAATAGAGTCTTCACCAGATATAAGACTATGGTTAGACAAGTTGCTAAACTGCAGAAGGGTTAGAGCTGAGTGGGGCACCAAATCCATGGAGAGGGAAGCTCCCACTGGTACACCCCAGAGAGGGGTCCTCTCGCTCCTACTATGGAATCTTTTCGTCAATGAACTACTCAAAAAAATCGCAGGTAGAGTCCCGAAAATAACAGCCTATGCAGATGACATGAGCATAATTATAGTAGGGAAATGTCTATCAACAGTAAACTATATAATGGAAAGCGCACTCAAAGAAGTACTTAGATGGTCAAATTCAATCGATCTTAGTAATAAAGCAGATAAAAAGGATCTGGTTCTGTTCACGAAAAGGTACAAGATACCACCAAAATTAAGCGACATACGTCTCATATCGAAAACTCACACAAAATATCTAGGAATCGTCCTGGACAGCAAGCTGACATGGAAAATCAATGTAGAAGAAAGGGTAAAGAAAGCCACCATTGCGCTATACACATCCAAGAAGATGCTAGAGAGCACCTGGGATCTCTCGCCCTTTCTGATGCACTGGATCTATGCAATGGTAGTTTGTCTTATTCTACTCTATGAAATTATTGTGTAGTGGCCGGCTGTGAACAAATCAACATACCTCAGGCACTTGGAGAAAACTTAGCGGCAGGCAGCGCTATGCATTACGAGGGCACTTAAGTCAATTCCAACTAAAGTGCTTAAAACCATTGTATGTATGGACCCCTGAGCAAGTACGCAAAACTAATAGCCGGAAGAACAGTACAACGCCTCACGGCAGCTGGCATCATGTGCTTTCAAAATTTCGGTCATTGCACTATCAGCAAGGATCTATTTAGTAGCATGGACTACATGTTACCTCGCAGCATAGTCAATTCCAAAACACGAACACTTCTAGGACCAAACAACTAATGTAAAGTTATAGAACAAGCACAACAGGCGATCAACATGTATACATACGGCTCCAAAATGCCTTCGGGGGTAGGTGTGGCTGTGTATTGTGCAGAGCATAGTATTAGGCAACCAAACAAACTGCCGAATCAGTGCAGCATCTTCCAGGCTGAAGCATTCGCCATATGGAAGGCGTGGAGATAGCCCTCGGCATGGACATACATCACTCTTTTATCAACATTTTCGTCTACAGCAAAGCTTCGATCAAATCCATGCGCTCCGCTACCATCAAGCCCATGCACTATGCATGCACTATGCGCTTTAAAGATAGTGCGCATCTACTCGAACCCTAGCCACCAGGGCATTGAGGGGAACGAGATGGCAGATGGTTACGCAAAGGAAGGCGCTGGGCTGGGATCAGAATTCGCAGAACATGTACCTACTTCGCTACAAGAGTTGTACAGAAATTTAAAAAAAAGAGCAGCACAAGCAGTAAATCGTAGATGGAGCAATACGACATCGTGCAAAACCTCGACAATAATGTGCAATGCGGGAAACGAACTCTGTTCATATTGATGAAAACTGCAGAAAGTGTAAGTAACCAGGCTCAGTAGAGACCCTTGAGCACCTGTTATGCACATGCCCTACTTAGATCGAGACTCAAATACCTAGGCTCATCGAAGTTTCTGTCGCTGAAAGATGTAGCCAAAATTTCTCTGGAATGCCTGGAATGCTTTTAATTGCTACCATTTAAATTTAGTGCGACATATTTTGGAAAAAAATAACTTATAATTATTACTTTTATGTTCACTTCATATATAACTTGTTTTTGATAAATGAATTTTATATGTATTTTAAAATTGTTTTTAATTTTTTTGTTAAATTACATGCAATATTTATTTTTGAACCGATACTAATATATTGCAAAAATATTTTAATTGCATATTTTACCTGTTTTTAGAACATATTCTCGATTTTTTAGTGCATGGTATTCCTAGCCCTAGTAATGATAATAGTTATAGCAATAGTATTGGTAATGATAATGTAAATGGCAGTAGTAATGGTAATCGTTATGGTATTGGTAATGGCAATGGCAATGGAAATGGTAATAGTAATGGTAATGGTAATGGTAATGGTAATGGTTATGGTAATGGTAATGGTAATGGTAATGGTAATGGTAATGGTAATGGTAATGATAATGGTAATGGTAATGGTAATGGTAATGGTAATGGTAATAGTAATGGTAATGGTAATGTTAATGGTTATGGTAAAGGTAATGTTAATAGTAATGGTAATGGTAATGGAAATGGTAATGGTAATGGTAATGGTAATGGTAATGGTAATAGTAATGGTAATGGTAATGGTAATGGTAATGGTAATGGTAATGGTAATGGTAATGGTAATGGTAATGGTAATGGTAATGGTAATGGTAATGGTAATGGTAATGGTAATGGTAATGGTAATGGTAATGGTAATGGTAATGGTAATGGTAATGGTAATGGTAATGGTAATGGTAATGGTGACGGCAATGGCAATGGTAATGGTAATGGTAATGGTAATGGTAATGGTAATGGTAATGGTAATGGTAGTGGTAATGGTAATGGTTATGGTAATGGTTATGGTAATGGTAATGATAATGGTAATGGTAATGGTAATGGTAATGGTAATGGTAATGGTAATGGTAATGGTAATGGTAATGGTAATGGTAATGGTAATGGTAATGGTAATGGTAATGGTAATGGTAATGGTAATGGTAATGGTAATGGTAATGGTAATGGTAATGGTAATGGTAATGGTAATGGTAATGGTAATGGTAATGGTAATGATAATGGTAATGGTAATTGTAATGGTAATGGTAATGGTAATGGTTATGGTAATGGTAATGGTAATGGTAATGGTAATGGTAATGGTAATGGTAATGGTAATGGTAATGGTAATGGTAATGGTAATGGTAATGGTAATGGTAACGGTAATGGTAATGGTAATGGTAATGGTAATGGTAATGGTAATGGTAATGGTAATGTTAATGGTAATGGTAATGGTAATGGTAATGGTAATGGTAATGGTGACGGCAATGGCAATGGTAATGGTAATGGTAATGGTAATGGCAATGGTAATGGTAATGGTAATGGTAATGGTAATGGTAATGGTAATGGTAATGGTAATGGTAATGGTAATGGTAATGGTAATGATAATGGTAATGGTAATGGTAATGGTAATGGTAATGGTAATGGTAATGGTAATGGTAATGGTAATGGTAATGGTAATGGTAATGGTAATGGAAATGGTAATGGTAATGGTAATGGTAATGGTAATGGTAATAGTAATGGTAATGGTAATGGTAATGGTAATGGTAATGGTAATGGTAATGGTAATGGTAATGGTAATGGTAATGGTAATGGTAATGGTAATGGTAATGGTAATGGTAATGGTAATAGTAATGGTAATGGTAATGGTAATGGTAATGGTAATGGTAATGGTAATGGTAATGGTAATGGTAATGGTAATGGTAATGGTAATGGTAATGGTAATGGTAATGGTAATGGTAATGGTAATGGTAATGGTAATGGTAATGGTAATGGTAATGGTAATGGAAATGGTAATGGTAATGGTAATGGTAATGGTAATGGTAATGGTAATGGTAATGGTAATGGTAATGGTAATGGTAATGGTAATGGTAATGGTAATGGTAATGGTAATGGTAATGGTAATGGTAATGGTAATGGTAATGGTAATGGCAATGGCCATGGTAATGGTAACGGTAATGGTAATGGTAATTGTTATGGTAGTGGTAATGGTAATTGTAATGGTAATGGTCAGGCCCTGCAGTTTGCCCCGTGTGGGTAGTTCTTCTAACCAAAAAAGAAACCTTCAGACCGTGCGACAAATAAATTCGAACATGACGACCTTGGTTTGCATATGCATATGGTATGAATTAGACATGCATACACCAACTCAAGCCCAATACACTGTATCAGAGAATTGCGTTAACGCAACTGAGTCATGATGCACTTTGAAATACTATATAGATACCATAATACAGGCTGATTTGAATTGAATAGGGCGTTGCGTTATGTGCTAAATTTGTTGAAAGCTGCGAATTTTTTTTTAACTATTAACGCAAAACTTAGCTTTAACCCAAAAACAAATAGTAGGGCTGCTAAACATAATAATCAAACTCGTTTCAAACACTCATAATTTACAATATCTTCCCCACAATCACGTTTCCATCTTAAAATAAGCAAATAACGTTTGCGTCGAACCTTCTATCGCAATATTTCAGGCGTCGTCTCTTGCAACTTTTCCTCGCTGTATAAAAAGTTCTAATTTTTCTTTAAGCGTGTCATTTTTATCACTGCGCTATTGCGTTACTATTTTTAAAACAAGTGAATTAGCGCAGTAATGCATTTAAGTGATTCAACTCGATAGCGCAACGAAGCGCAGCGTTACTCATGTAAAGTATGAATAACGATTCCATCCGTCCTGTATTTCGCAGGGTAGTCCTGTTTCTTCGAGCAAAGTCCTGCGTCCTGTGTAACTACATCAAAACCCTGCCTTTTATTATTTTGTCCTGATTTATTTCTTATTTTCTCCCATATTTGCAATTTAGTCCACTTTGTTTATTATTCATACTTTTTTAGTTATAAGTCAAAAGTTTCACTTAATACACTTTTCCCTTTTTGTGGGACCCTGTTAAAAGTGTTTGTGCAACTAATTTTTTAAACTTTTCGAAGCGAAAGTGTATGTTAGATCAACTTAAAAAAATATTCATTCCTCAAAAAAACAAATCCTGATAGTGAAGTGATCTGCTAAAAGTGCAAAGGAGTACCTGGAAAATGTAATTAATGTGACATTTTAATAAGACTAATTTGTTTTTTTTAACTTTTGTTATATTGAATATAATTAAATATTTAAATAAGGAGATTGATGTTTTCTTAGCAAAATCACTTATTAAATACAAATACCATATAATTTATTTATTTTTATTTATTATTTTATAATTATTATCATAGAAACATAACATTATTATTAATACACTTAAAAATTTATTAAAGTTGTTAAAATAAAATTCTACATTCTATTGATCAAATGTGAACAAGTGGTGAATGCAGATAATTAAACCTAGCATGATAGCACAGAGTTATTTTAGTATTGTAATGGGTCTACTGTTACATAATTTTTAATAATAATAATTTTTATTTTCTAATAGCGAAACTTGTTGTATAATTTATAAATTTTTAAAATTTAAAAAAAAAAAAATATTTTATGTTGCTTGAAGCACAGAATGCTAAGTCGATTCAGTAGTAAAATAAAGTTAAGAAAGAACAGAGATTAAGGAGTCAATAACATTTAAGTCAAAATTAAAAAGCCATGTTTTCACTTCTCTAAGAAATACAGTTTTATTACGAATGCAACGGATATTTTGCAGTAAAATGTTAAAAAGTCTCGGAGCGGTACATATATAGAAGTTCAAAAAGTGATGCAAGTTGTGAGCACGAATCTGAACTAAGTTAAGGTTATTTATCCGAAGGTTATGACTAGCATAGCTTCTATTTAACAAGTAACCCGACCTTTTGAAGAAAATATTTAGAACTTTAAAGAAATAAAGGTGTTTTATAGGTAGAATATTTATTAAAATAATATTAATTGTTACTTGAAGCTTAGGCTGCAATTCCTAATTTGAATAATAAATTTAATTATATTATCAATGAAAATGCTTATTTTAATTATTTGAACATACAAGTCATAATAATTTTTCGACTTTAAATTGCGTCCTTCGAAAATTTCCTGTTTTTTTGAGAGACGTCCTGTAAACCCTGTAAAATCTTAGAAATTTTGTCAATTTGTCCTGTTTTTAGCGAAAAAAGAGATGGGAGCGTTAGATAATGAATATACGATGGATATTTTACAAGAAGTCAAACAATCTCTTTCAACGAATTTACTTCTTTGTTCTGTCTCTTCAATAACTCCATGAGCACTTGCTTATCGCTCATTAGTCTTTCTACTTCGAAGTCTTTATGGAAGTTTATTACAGTGTCGACATCGTCGCAATCTCCTGCAGCAAATCGTTCTAATAGTTAAAAAAATTACCGAGTCGTTTTCAGAGCGACTTTGAGGCGCTTTCAATCAATCGCCGAGTTAAACTGAAGTAATTTATGGTTGGTGAAAGAGACACTTGAAAATTATTGCAAAAAATATGATAAATTTTAATAAAAATACTTACAACGCATTGTACAAAACAAAAATTATGAATTCGTCCATAATTTGATTTATCGTGTTGACGGAAAAATTTAGGTTAATTTTATGCTTTTGATACTATCATTTTCGATTTTATTATCTCTATTGCAATTATTATCAAAGTTTTATAGGTACTGAAGCCAAAAATTTATAATTAAACTTCCGAAAGAATTCTGTGTGTGTGGAATAATGGAAAAGGAAACGACATACTTCTATAATACTAAACCTTTAAAAAAGACTGAAATACTTTGTTTTGTAGTTATATAAAAATGTACATTGTAGGCGCATACTATTTTGAGTGTGTACGGAAGATATAAAGTATACAATACTTTTGTAATAAAAAATAAAATAAAAAATGATCTCATTATAGTAAACTTCAAATAATTATTATAAATTATATTATAATAAATAAATAAATAAATAAAGTAAATAACCAGTTTCGGCCGAATATTATAAAATGGCAGAATATTCGGTTTCGGTTTCGGCCAAAATTCCGGTTTCGGTCGGACACTAGTTATTAGTAATTATCATAGATATGATAATCATGGGCGTCCGCAGGGCGGGTGCAAGGGGAAGCTTATGTGTAAAAATTAAGGCATTACATTAATTTTTGTGGAATTTAAGAAGATTTCATTAATTTGTATGGGAGATAGGCGGAGTTTTAAGTTTATTTAGCAAATTTCAAATGAAGAGTATATAGTAAAGATTTAAATTGTTTTGCAAAATTTGAATTATAAAAGATTTTACCGCTTTTATAAAGCTACTTTGTATTGGAGGTAAGTGCAGTTTTAATTCGATTTTGAAAAATGTCATTCTTGGATACTTATTAGAGTTTGAAGCTAAAAGGTTTAAAGGTGCAAAATTTGATGTGCGTATAATAATTTCTGTAAAATTTAAAGAGATTTGACTACTTTGATAAAGTCTTTAAGAGTTTTAACTATTTTTCCAATCACTTTGTATGGGAGAAAGGCGTATTTTTTAACCAATTTAACTAATTTTTGAAAAAGAGCTTTTAACGACAGCTTTAAAATTACGTCTATTTTCGTGATTACAGGCGAACAGACGGACATGGATAAAACGATTCAGGAGGTGATGCTGATCAAGTTTTTATACACTTTTTTATACCAGCCACGCCTTCTTATAGGCACTATTATTGGAGTGGCAAAGTAAATTTACCTCTTACAGAGTACGCGCGAGGCTATTAAAATTCATCTGCATTCCGAAAGAGTAAAATATCTCAAAGAATTTTTGTTGAAAAAAGTCTTATAAAATAAAAAATGGTTTATTGTTTTGTATTTTGTAAACATGCGTTTTCCACATTTAAAAAAAAAATGTATATGCTCCAAAATAAAAACTTATCAAAAAATACAATGCCCGCACATAATCGTTACCTTACAAATTACTTGATCTCTTATTTTTTGCGCTGTCACTGAACTCACCTTTTATTGAACTGATTATTTGAACAGAAGTTATGCGTTGGTACCCAGTTTAACTGCAAGGAAACAAAAATAGAATATTTGTTGTAATTAATAAATTCGATTTGGATCATTCTTTATTGATTATATTGATATAATATTAAGAAGAAGAAAAAAAGAAAGCCATTAAGCAGTCGTACTTTTAATAAAACCGGAAAGCTTTGCAAGATGTGAATGTTTGCATTAAACAAAACCGGTTACTTTCCAGGGGCGAAAAACAACAACAAATCTTAGCGTTCTTAAAAGTCGTCACTGTTATTAATACACTCGCAAACTCACAAAGCTTCATATGGATCGATCGAATTAAGTACTTAAAATAAAATGTAAAAAAGTGATTTTTTTATCACATTTTGTTGAATATACATACAACACTTTAAAAGCATCTCTTAATTCGATATTGTTAATATTTTCATCAATTAATTATAAAAAAAGTAATTACACACGTTAGTGCTTATCTAACCTACTTTTGGCTGCGTAATGTTTGTCATGAAGCCATCGTGATAGTAATGCTTGGTTTTCACTATGTCATTTTTATGACGACATAAAACTTGATCACCTAATATATCACCAACACAAAAAAGTGGTTTTTTTATATTTTAATATTGCAAAGATAGTAAAAATGGCAACGTGTTGTCATTGTTTTTGTTTTATTGACAACAATTGACCATTGAATATGATATAGTAAAAACCCAGGATAAGTTTTAAACAAGTTTAATTCGCAGTGGCCTTCAGATGTATGAATGATTAAAACCTATTCAGCTTCGTTAATATTGTGAAATATTAATGTAAGGCTTTATAGTTAAGTTCAAGAATTTCTTTGTTTCCCGTGAAGTAATTTTTCACTGTCAGCGAAAAACAATTTGCAAGATTTGAATTGTTATCTGTCAGTTGGACTCAAGATTAAAACCCCAACAAGCCAGACCTCTGCAGAGTTCAATGCATCTCAATATAAAATGTAATTTTTTTCCCTCGTGTGGTTTTCAGTTTATTCTTTTTTACCTCATTAAAATAGTAGTTGTATGGTAGTTGATGGCAAAATAATGTGCTTTATTACCCATTTTTATTTTTTGTTTATAAAAAAATATGTTGCTTTTTTGATGAAGTATGACCTTAATTATAAATATATATTCGTTTTTTAATCATAGAAATCTTAAAAGCCAGTATTTTTTTAATAACCACACTTTTAAAAGTTTTAAACTTTTTTGGATTACATATAGGACCAGTACAAAAAAGGATTACTTTTTAATCCAAGGAAAAGTTTAAAATTTTTTAGTCCAAAAATTATTAGTTTTTAATCCGCAAAAAGTTAAAAAAAGTAATATAAATATCAACTTAAAATAAAAAATTACTCTGACCATTTTATGATTTGAACACACGTCCTCTGATGTGCCGGTCCAACACCTTAACCACTCGTCCAACTCAGTTGTTAACAAGGTTTCGCTTATATTGCATCATTGCAAGTAAGTCCTTTCAGAAACGTGGGTTCGAGACCCAGCTTAATTTAACTAAAGTAGGGATTAAAAAATAGTACTTTTTGGATGAAAAATTACTTTAAGGTTTGGATTAAAAAGTAGTTCAAGATTTTTAACTGTGCATTATATTAATTTTTTAATAGTGATATTACTATAATTCAGTGTAAGAAAAGGTTCGCAAGTGTAAGCACGCAAGAGAATACAAAACTAATATCCCTTTATACTTGCGTAGCTTTTAGAACGCCTAACGTCCGTGCACGTGAGCCAAATTTTGAAAGTAATAGAATTAACAGCATTTTTTCCAGGTGGTATCTTTTCTCTAACTTTGATTATTGCTCAGTGATATTGATCAATCTTCCCCACATACGGCCCGTTATCCAATACAAGCTATGCAGCAGCAAAATTTTTATGCATCACTAGTTTCTATACCAGGAAAGAGACATAGCCCATTAAAATGCAACTTTTCCATAACGATAAATATTCGCTTAACCTAAAACTTTATTTTCTTTTATCTTCTACAAACTAACAATATTAAAAAGCTCGATATACCATTTAATTGGTACTAATTTAAAAAATATTTGACAACTTGACCATTTTGAATACTTGATATCATTTGTATATCTAGTAATTATAATGATTATGATAAACAGCGATATTTATTCATCGAAACATGAAAAACCACTTAAATTGGATTTTCTTTCATGTGATAGATATTTAAGTCTGTGAACGCGTAAAATGTTTAAGGCTAAAGCTTTCTACAGCGGTAGCTTAAAGCGTTTAAGGGGTATGAACACTGTAAACGTATGAATTTTAAGTGTTTTTTGTTTATTTTATAAGAAGAAATCCGTTTGATGGATTCATACCCAACTTTGTACACATTTTTATTAAATTTATAAGCACTTGAAAAACATTTTATTTTTGTTTTTAAATGGTATATTTTTGCATAATGGTCCTTTGGAAATGGCACCTCTTGAATCTGGCCCCAGAGGCATTGATAGCAATGGATCAACTGAGTAAAAAAAACGAAAAATATTTTCAAAATATATATTGTTGGCTATAGTGGGACGCAAAGGATTTTCAAAATATTACTTAGAAAAAAATGGCTACCATTTAAAAAAAAATTCAACATTTTCACTTGTTTTTCAATAGAAAATTATTAATAAAGCTGAAGAGTAACATTTTTTCAACAAAACCCATTTTGAATCAAATCGATCGGACGAAAACTGTCTTAGTTATGATGTCAACCAGGACAAAAAAGTGATTTTGAGTGAATTAAGCCCATCGGGAGAAAAAGTACTCCTAAAGGCCTTTTTGAGTGCTTACAAGTCAGCTGAAAGCGTAAAAGCGCTGACTCGACGCATGACACACCATTGTAATTTTAACATTGCATGTCATAGGAAAAAAGCACTCCAATTTAGCTTAATTTGAATTTTAAAAGGCCTCTCTTGAAAATTTTTGGGTCAGCAGTTCGTTTTTGTTTTCACGCTTTTTGAACTGCTCGCTTGAACAACAACAAAATAAAGTGCTGACGTTTTGCTCCTGGAGGAAGCTGCTGACATGCCGGCCAGTTGGATCCAATTTTCTTACTTTGAATTGTTTTAAAAGGCCTCTCTTGAAAATTTTTGGGTCAGCAGCTCGTTTTTGTTTTCAAGCTTTTTGAACTGTTCGCTTGAACTACAAGAAAATAAAGTGCTGACGTTTTGCTCCTGGAGGAAGCTGCTGACATGCCGGCCAGCTGGATCCAATTTTCTTACTTTGAATTGCTTTAAAAGGCATCTCTTGAAAATCTTTGGGTCAGCAGTTCGTTTTTGTTTTCACGCTTTTTGAACTGCTCGCTTGAACAACATTGAACAACAAAAATAAAGTGTTGACGTTTTGCTCCTGGAGGAAGCTGCTGACATGCCGGCCCATTGGGAAGTTTAAAAGCTTTTTCTCCAAAAGTTTTTCTGATCGGCCTGGGTGCTTTAAATAATTTAATCAAAGCGCTTGAACTGAAATTTTAATGTGTTATTTTACACGCCAATGGCTCTCGCAGGTAGAAGAATTGTACATTTTGAACATTTTTTTCTATTTGTTTCCACGATTTTCCACAAAAAAAAACACGATTTTTGAAAACTTCTGATTATAACTCCTTCATTTTGTAATATTTTAATGAAACCTTGAAAACCTTGAAAGAAACCTTAAAAATTAGGCCGGAGCACCAGAATGCATCCTAAAATAAGCTCAAAATAAAAAAATAACTGATAGATAACTGGAAGACGCTTTTATTCTGTCTAACTCTTCTGAGCTCTAACTTTTTACTGGCTTTAACTTGAAATTTTTGAAAACCTTTTCACATTTAACATGTGAACTTGGCAGTTAAAATTAATTTTTTTTGCCGAAAGTTTGCTTAAATAAACGTTATTTAAAAATTTATAAAGGTAGAGGTGCTTTATTTGTTTTCAATCATATTAAGTGGAACACTAAGAATCATATTTGGTGAAACACAAAAAATAAGAAATATCATTTACATGTAATGCAAAATTCATTTTTTAATACATTGTGGCGAAATTTACTGTATTTCAGAAGATCTGATATACTGGTGTACAAGAATGACTTCAATATTTGATAAATTCGTCGGTTTTGAATAATTTTTAGTGGATTTGCTAATTACTACATAAAAATCTAGTTAATAGTATAAGGTAAATAGAGTGCTGCTGAATGAATGATAAATTCCTGGGGTCATTCATAAATCTATTTTCGCATCGATTGCGATACAGTTCGCCATCGTCTCCATGTCTTCTAGCCTGTCAGCATTATCTTTTTTCTGCTAAAATGGTGAGCACTTGTTTGCAGAAATCTGGGCGAGAAATAATTACTTGCAGCTGAATTGGCTCCGAATTGGTCTGTGCTATTATATTCCTCGCATTTCCTTTTACTAGTCTGTAATAGTTGTTGCAGTGCGCCCTACACTCAATAGCGGAATTTATTTTTATGAAATGTTTTTTAAAGACATAAGTGGAGATGGGCGTTTAAGGGCATTTGGATGGAATCAATCAATTCCAACAAACTGCATAATGCAGAACCACTTAGTTTGTGTCGTAAAACGTATGCTAGAATTGAGGTGAAGACTTCAGATGTTGAGACCGGAGATCCTAGTACAAATCGATCTTTTCCAGCAATCGGATCTTCACTATCCTCGTCTGATGCACACTTTTTTGATTCTGGGAAAGATGAGTGACCAGCGAATTCACCATCTTAATTAAAAACTTTAACTGATTATACGGTACGAACATTTCTCTGTCAAATTTCGTTTAGGAAATCTGATTAATTTTTGCGTGTTGGACTATGTTTTTATAGAGCAATAATTTTAAAACTCACCATTTGTTTTCAATAAAACTGTTCGCACACGTAGTCTCTGGTATTGTTGGTGGCAATGCTATTATACCCACAGGAGTGGATTTCCTTCTTTGTTTGTGTTTGCTTACACCTGATATATTAAAGATAAACTTTTTTTTAAAAAAACTAAGAAATTTACGTTTGAAAAATCTCAGTCAAAATTGTATGTCACAACATCAAAGTCGTTCAAAATTTGGGTGAATCGAAAAAATCGAAAAACCCAAGGACCAAAACAGTTAGTTGAATAAAAAAAACCTCAAATACATAAAATATATACAAGAAACCAATATTTTGCATTCAATGACATGTTAATGCCAAATCCAATTGCCTGCCACTATCTGTTTGTATTCTGGTCTGTACATTCCCTGCCAAGTTGCTTCCACTGAACACCACTTGCATGCTCTCTTATACATTTTCGAGCCTCTGTTAGCCAGTCTGCTGTTCTGTACAGTGGCAGTCAACTGGCTGGTTTTGGTACAATTCCCGCCCTGCCCTGCCAAAATTGGGCCAAAATAATTTCATTTCTATTCCAATAAACAGACTACCTGTGTGCCGTTTTAAGTTCATTTTCCGGCCAAAAATTTTGTCTGGGGTTAGTGACAGATTTTTTATAGTTGTATGTTATAGAACATACAATAAAATTAAATTATGAAACTATAAAATTTATTTTATTTTTATACTTTGTAAGCAAACCTTTTTTCCATTTCATTAAAACTTTTAGAAAAAAAATAAAAAAATTCAAATGGTTTAATTAATGGAGCCTAAGATGTTTATCCAATTGGAATATAATGTTGTAATAAATTAAAGACATTTTAATTACCTTTAAATAAAAATATTATTCGTTTAAATCAATTCATAAAAACGTGTTTTATTGCATTAACATAAAAATAAATAACTATTATAAATAACTTAAAAACGGTGTCACAGAATTATTTTTTAACCTAATATTTGGACTCAGCGTCTCGTTTTAAATAAGCATTGCCTTATGTTTAAACCAGATCACAATAGCAGTCGCATAGTGTAATTTATGAAGAAAACAATATTTTTTAAAGTTTTACAGTGTTTATACCCCTTAAGAGTAAAGGCTTTGAAAGCTGAATGTCAGCCAGATTGAGTAAAAAATTCTCAATGTTATCTCAATATACTCAATGCACTTTTCGTGCGTGACATTACACTATACCTTTGTATATATAAAATTGTGATGAAATTGTTTAGAAATTCTTGTTAAAAAATTAAAAGCCGACAGACAGTTAAGGGAAGTACATACTCTATTTTGTAGTAAAACTTAGTGTTTAATTGTGGCTTTAGGTAGAATGCTATTTGATAAAACTCGTAGCTAATGTAACGTGATATCGAAATAATTGGCTTTAATTTATTCGCGGAATTATAAAATAATTTGCTTATATGATCTGGTTGTACAGTTGTACAGACTATATTATTAGAGATTTCTTAGCATAAAAAAATATTTTCTGCGAATGTTATTTTTTCCAATTGTTGAATAACTGAAATTTTCGCACGACATTGCAGTTGTTTAAGAAAATTGCTTTTAAATAGTCCCTGTCAGTGTCGAGACTAATTAAGATAAAACCGGTCAATGAGCTCATCAACGTATTTCCAGGTAAAAAAAGTTGAAATGAAATATGCTACGAAAAGCACTAAAATCCGTATTCAAGGTTCATTCACAAATAACAAACTGTAAGCCCGCTACCTTTTCCAACTTACCTGCGTCACTCTGCCAAAATAAGACTTTTTCAAAATATTTTTATTGCAACACAGCAGTTTAAAAAAAAATCTCTAACCACCTTGTTTTGACAAATAAGAAAAAAAAATAATAATAATGAAACTATTTTACTGTCCATATATTTATGAAAGAAACTGTAGAATATTGTGCCATTCCACAAAGAAAGCGATATCAGCGGGAGATACAAGCTAATTGAGCAGTAATTGAGTGTAAAACACTTTCAAGAAATACCAATTTATATATTGGTTATTCAACACTATCTGGTCTCAACATGAAGAAGTCTACAAATTGTTCTCTCAACAGCCAAAATACTATTGTTGCGGACATGTACGCATTTGTAGCCAGGCTCCGCCAAATCTTGATGTCTAGCTGTCTGCGCTTTACAATCTTTAAACTGCGCTCTGCTCATAAACTACAAGTTTGAACAACATCGATATTGAAATGAAGCCAACCTCATTCACGGTGTGCAGGAAGCAACTTTTATTCAACCTGAAATGTCGACGCAATCTGAGTATGCAGATGTTTGAAGAACAATATGTAGACGCAGAATTTATTGTTTTTAAAATCCTATGAGTTCGTTTAAGGGGGTGAATCGATTTTTTGTAGTAAAAAAATCAATTTTTTTTATATCATAGTAAATCTATTAAAAAATATGCCCTCAAAGTTTAAAAAACGATTTAATTTCAAATATTTGCAATTTAAGAAATGAAAAAAATCCATTTAGCAATAGATCCGGCAAGCGATTGTCTGTTGTTATAAATTCAAAAAAGCAAAAAAGAATAATTTTTTAAAAAATATATTAAGATAATTTTATGAGAAATTCAGGCACAAGCGTCAGACAAACGAAAAATGTTGCTAATATTATATCAAGTAGAAAAAGTTGAAATTCGATTACACAAAATTACGCCTCACATGTTACTAGAAAAGCTAACACTCTGAGAAATGTTTGCAAAACTTTTAATTTACGGTTTGACGTAGTTTCAAACAAATCAAAAGAAATTCAATCCATGGTATGGGCTGATGCATCTGAGTTATAATAAGCGGTTTTGGAAGCTCGCAATTTTATAGGAAACTATGATGAAAGAAATGGCTGACGAAGGACAGGGCTTCTTTAAAATTAGTTTAACAATGCTTCCAGATAATTAATCTTCAGCGTACCGAGATGAAGATGAAAACGATGAACATTTTAATTAGAAGCTATACAGTAAATAAGGCAATGCAAACAAAGAAACAAAGTTGACAAGTGTAAAACGGTTAAAAATGCTGTGTATTTCCCAAGCATACAGAATCATAAAGTAATATTTCTACTTTGTTCGATTTAACAAAAATCAATGAAAGACCCTGCAGATTTACTGCCGACTTTAAATTAATTTTAATTGTCAATTGTCTAATGCTTCATGGCCATGCTCATATTGCTTTTCTAGCTCACAAAATTTAAAAGAACTGAACCAAAAAGAACAATCTTCCAAACTTTAATAAATTTTCATCTCTTGATTCGGATAAAAAAAGAGGTAAAGAGTGTCATAGCACTATAAATCCACCATTGCTAAAAAAAAGTGATGATGTTTGCTTTATCCAAAAGTGTATTATTCCGGAATTACATGTAATGCAGGGATTCATGGATTAGTTCCAGTCGTCAGTAGACAAAAAGCACTGATTTGGCCAATAAAACTAAATTTAACACAATTAAATTATCATTGCGAAACATTTGAAAGCAATGCCTGCCGTACCCTTTTGAAAAACGCAGATAAGTTAAATGATCCTGACATATAACAAAACATTGGAAATTTACGATTAGTTCCGTTCATTAACGCTCTCAAAGCTATGAACAAGATAATCTACTCAAAAGGGTGATAATCTTGAAGAGTACAATGTAAAATTTTAAAAAATGTTTGAAGCTACAGAGCTTTCCAATACATTGAAAGCTAAGGTAACACCTTACTCATTGTCTGAACTACCTAAATAGAGATGGACTCGATCTGAACAAGCAGGGGAATCCATTCACAAGGAATTTTTAAAACATTGGAATCGATGAAAAATGAATTCAATGAATAATGCAGCATATTTACCAAAGTTGCAGGAAGCAGTTGTTGCTTTTTCATTTCTACATATATAAATATTAAAGTCATTACACAATGAAAAAAAAAATAGTATTACAGGTAAGAAAGACAAACATTATCTAACTAGTTTTCTTCAAAATGTAAACTTTTTTGCTGTTTTGGATTTATAATAACACACGTTTTCTTACCGGATCCATTACTAGATTGAATTTTTCATTTATTAAATTGCAAACATTTGAAGTTATATCCTTTTTTAAACATTGAGTACATATTTTTTAATTGTTTTACTACCTACTTATGATATAAAAGAAAAACGATTTTCTTACAATAAAAAATCGCTTCACCCCCTTAAACGAACTCATAGGATTTTAAAAACAATGAATTCTGCATCTGTAGATGGTTCTTCAAACATCTGCATACTCAGATTGCGTCGACATTTCAGGTTGAATAAAAGTTGCTTCCTGCACACCGTGCATTCATACCTGATGCTGATCGTTCTGTAAGATCTTTGAAACATGCCTGCTGCTTTTGTTTTTTTTGCCATGCTTTTTTTTGACGTTTTCTAGAAAAGAAAAAAAAAACACTGACCACATATGATGATATTTGATATTTTTGTTTGCTCTTGGCTTAGGTTTAATTTTTTTTCAACTTAGGAATTTCTATGGGTAGTTATCGATTGCTGATTGTTCGATACATAGAGCGATCCAACAATTGTGTAATTTTTGTGATATATTCAGAAAACTTCAACAAATTCCCATTCTAATTTTCAGTCTCGCCAGAATATTTTAAATATTTCCTTCGTATAGCAATATTGTATGTATGTATTGTATCTTTTAATTCAATCAAGTTAGAAATTCTTTTAGGATTATTCAGTTCAGTTCTGTATTCTTTCATGTTTATAGAATAGTTAACTTGTTTGTGCTTATGTTTAAAGCTGATCTGTTCGTTTACCTGCTGGCGTGTGGTTTTACTGTTTTGTTTTTGTTAATAAATTTTGTTCGATTATTTTTCTTTTCGGTTAATAAATTTCGATCACTTAAATTAATCGTGTCACATTGCCATTGATATTTTTCGATGTCTACTTTTGTTTATTTTTCTCCCATTCTGTGCGCATTATTTAAGAGACCACGTGAAAGTCACTCATGATAATCTTATATTTCCGTATCTTCTTAAGCTTTAAAGCCATAAGTTTGTAGGAGACCGACCACATTGGAGACAAATATCATGATTTATGGTCTCGAAAATTTTTTAGACAAATGCTTAATAAATGTAAAAATACAGAAAGAACACATTTCCTTTGTTCATGTGTGTGAAAATAAATTTTATCAATCAATTCAACTAATTTACTTAGACAGAGACTTAATCAACATATTTTGGGCAATAATGGTCCATGTGTTTAACTTCCATATATGTATATTCAACTGATTCTCGAAACATTTTGCGAGTGCTTAATAAATACTTAATAAACTATATTAAGTATTTAACATATTATGACGATTATTCCTTCAAAGGAATTTTTTTATTTAACATTGCTACACAAAGCGATGTTGTTTATTGACACTGGTTCTTTGGATGCATTTATAAAATAGTTTTTCGGAAGAAATTTCTAGAATATCTATAAGAGGTGCCGAAAAACAATGCCACAACAATAATTCTATCTCTACCTCTTAACATATTTTTAACTAATATTTTTACAATCGAATCACAATACCATATTAATATTTTTAGTTTTAGTAGTATGTACTGAGTTAAATTAAAAGAAGATTTATTAAAATTAAATAAATTTTTCTTCGTTTTCGGGAAAAATTTACGCAATAATGAAAACGGTAGGACCTGTTTTGATGAAATATATTTCTGTAAAGATAAGGTGTCTTTATAGATGATCAAATATATATCTTTTTCATGAAAGCTTTTTACCATTTTTAGGTAATTTTTGGGCTCACTTTTAGAGAAAAGCATTCTCTCTAGCAAAATCAATTCCATTTTTCTCTAAATATGATGAGTTTTTTCGCATATCCAAAAAAAAAACCGAGTTCCTATTTTTTTCGAATTTCACATTATAAGAGGTCTTAAAAGTTGCACAGGGTGGTCAAGATCTCCCAAATAAAAAGTTTAGAAAAAAATAAGGATCTCTCCCGCAAGAACAAAGTTGTTTTTTTGAGAAATACAGTCAAAAATCACTATCCCAAAATGCTTTAATTTTTTTAAGAAAAACTACATATGTCTTAAAGCAAGAGCCGTAGAAAACACAATATTACAAAAATTTGGATCTCGAACAATATTGACGGTGGTAAAATTCGTAACGCGAATGGGTATAATTTTTACAAAACAAGATGAATAAATGGCGGAATTTGGAAAAGAGCGTGTCGCTATTAGAAATACACTGTATATCAGTTAATACTTACACTCGGGTACTGAAATCCGGTGCAAGAGTACAGAAATTTTTTTGGTGATGTAAATTTCTTCCATTTCTATTAAAAATTTAGTGATAATGCAAATATTTTTTTTTTCCATTACCAGTTCATACTAATGGTAATGCAATAATATTTTTTCGATTACCATTACATATTAACGGTTATTTGGCATTTCCACTAGGTGGTAAATTTTTATAAACATTAGTTTTGAGATATTTAAAGAGATTTTACCATTTTGTTAAATTTACTTTGTATGGGAGGTAGGAGTGGTTTTCACTCTATTTTAAAAAAATTCAAATATATGGTGAACTTTTGCAACCAAAGCTTATGTGTAAAATTTAAAGTCATTGCATTAGATTTGTGGCATTTAAAAAGATTTTACCATTTTGTTCAAGTCACTTTGTATAGGAGGTAGAAGTGGTTTTCATCCGATTTTAACAAATTTCAAATATATGATATAAATTTTACTTCAAAGCTAATTTACAAAATTCCAAGTCACTACTTAATATTTTGCTGCATTTGTAGAGATTTTATTGTTTTGATAAAGTAACTTTGTATAGGAAGTAGGTGTGGTTTTAATCCGAATTTGCTCATTCTCGAACTTGATATTTGTTATTTGAATATAAGCAGATATACAATATATCAATACGATCTTGTCGACAGGCAGACGCACATGGCGAAATCGACTCAGGATGTGATGCTGATCCAGATATATATACTTTTCTATGCCTGCCACGCCTCCTTATCAGCGTTATAAACAGAGTGACAAAGTTAATATAGCCCTGACACAGTACGCATAGGGGTATTAATAGCGTAATTATGAATATAATTGAATTTTGATAGAAAAAATGTATTTGAAGGTGTTGGAAAAGGGTAAAAGGGCCCCGAAAATTACATTGCCTAGGGGCCCTGACATGGTTAATCCGGCCCTGGCACAATTTTGGGAAAATAAAGTATTTTTTTCAGATTAATCGGATTACGAGTATTATTAATGGAGATAAATAACTTTTAATAGGGGTATTTGTATCTGCATGCACATCGTAGTCAAAACCTTAAGCCCGTTTTTTTCAAAACCACGTTTTTTAAGTCGGCGATTACTGTAACTTTAGAACGGTTTTACCCATTAGTTTAAAAATGTTCTCACTTATTTTATACATAATTTTCCTCCTGAAGAACGGTTATTTTTCTTTATAGCTCACTTTTTATAACTCATATATAAAATATGAGTGAAATTTCGATCGAATAAGCAACTATGAATTTCAACATCCGCCATTCTTCGAAAAATCAAAATTTTCCCTTCATTCATCAGGAGTATTATTTCATTAACTAATGATACCTTTTCTCTATTTTAGATGATCCTGTGACGAGCAGCAATGATCACGACAAAATAATTTTTTCTAATCCCTCGCAAATTTGCTGTATTCCACTAATTAATCCAATATTTTGTCATGAGAAATAATATATTTTCTTTAAATATATATCTTTCATGTAAAATATAGTTGTTATTAATTATTTGAATGTGTGGCCAAAAGAAAATTCTAAACAAAACCATTTCTTGTACGTCCAACTAGTTGTGCCCCTTAACTGCATTTTCTCAATTCTAGTTTTTAAGCATGTCAACGCAATAAAATTAATAATCATAAATTATTTCGAAATTATTTTCAGAAATTAGACTTACAGCCCTAGTCTGGCAAAGTAACAATTGTTACCCAGTATTTTTAAAATTTCTATGTGTTTGTTGTAATTGTTTGATTTCAAAACAAAATTTTGAAGCTGAAAAACCAAAATTATTTAATGAAATTGTCACTTTTTGAAAAGCAGTTAAATTTTTATCAAAATTTATTATTTTTGAGATTCAAATTTTGTTTTGAAATCAAAAAATTACAACTAGCACATATAAATTTTAAAAATACTGGGTAACAATTGTTTGTTATTTAAATTTCTTTTTAATTTTTCAAAATTTTTTTTAGACTGAACCAACGCTTAGGGTAGTCCTCCTTTAAATGAGCAAGCATTGTGTTGATTCGAAAAATTGGTGATAGTTAGTTGGAGGGTAGATAGATGGAAAAGTGTCAGTGAAGATGTATGCATATATTATTACGCAAACAAAAAAATTGTGGTATCATTTTACCTGTGTTAACGTCAGCACATTCACATAAATCTTACATCGTTGGAAAGGTATTTTCGAGTACACTTGCTGAATAAAATTTTTATTTGAATAAGTTGTCATTAAGATAGGTAAAACTAAGCAAATGTAAAACCTTCTTTCCCAATGGGACAGTGCAAACCAATAGCAACACAGCTGTGTTGAACATCGTTGCTGTAGCGTACACGAGAGATGATATAGTGACTCAAAACACTTCAACAGAGCTGTGTGGCATTGTTTTTGTTGCTGTTTCTTAATTACTCTCTCGAACTGATAACCTGAATAGAATGAAGTAATTTCATTCAATGAACCCAGTGGTAAATAGACACATGACGTAACCAAGTATTTCTTCTATACCTACAATGTAGCTGCGAGACCTCCAACGCCTGTAGAGTTAATAGTTGAGTTCTTGAAGTGAAAACTTTTTCAGGCGCGTTTAGTAATTTTGTGTAGAGGAAAAGCTTTATTTTAACGAAATCCTCCCTTATTCATGACACGGCATCCACAAATTAAGAGAAATGCCATATTTCATACAGCTTAAGTCGTATTAGTCAAAAATGTACAAAATGTAATAAATTTGGTTAGTTAGTGCTATTTCAAAAAAGTTGCCATGACTACTTTCAACGGCTGTTAAACGACAACACTGTTTGTTTGTTTGTTTATTAGTCCTTTATCCCTTTCAGACCTGACGCTAAGCCACTGAGAAATTTTTTATGATTTTTGGAGTAAATGGACTTTATATGATCAGTAAATATCAAATCAAATCAAATTCAAAGTCAAAATTTTGATATTTTCAATCCATCAAGGATTTTCAAGAACCAAAAGTTTGTACTGAATAGCTTTTTTTGCACCAAATAAAAAAAAACATATTATGTTATTTGTTAAAATGTGCCACTTTTAAAAGAAAAAAAAAAACAACTAACGTTCGCTGCTCATTTTTTTTTTAAATAAGTGTGACGCGAGAATTCCGTGAAAATTTAAGAAACGCCAAAATGAACATCGAAACAATGTGATAATCAAACATAAACAATAATCAGCGCAATCGATACATGAAAATTTGCTTTACATTCTGATTCTGATAGCAGCGAGTACAGAGTACGTAAAATGAGTTGTGGATATGTATTAGCCAAAAGTATTTATCAATGTAATGTTTTTTAACTATAATAAACGTTTTTCAATAAAGATTAAAAAAAAAACAGAAGAAAAATCGCTTTTGATATGGTCGAACTTAGACCACAGGCGATACTAGTTTGTTTTAAATTTGCCCAGCTCAAAACTAACGGGAAACACGCTCGCAGAAAAACTATTCCATTCCACAACTTTACTTTAACAGCTGTTAGGCTTGTTTTCTATTGAAATGCAAAAATTAAATTTTTTATTCAGAATAGATCAATTGAAAATCAGAAAATCTATTTGAAATTCAGAATAGTTCAATTGAAACTCAGAAAAGATCTATTGAAATTCAGAAATAGCCTTTGGAATTGGATGTCAAAAAAGATCAATTAAATTTTTAAATTTCATCAACATTTGTTTAACATTTTTAAATTAAACATCTTTTTTAAAGATATTTTTTTGTTCTTTATTGAAGAAAATAGTAGAGATGTTTAATTATTTATCAATCAAAATAGTTCTTTCCAACAAAGATTGAACAACATATAAAAATAAAATAACCAATTACCATTCTAAGCTCAATAATGTTTTCATTAATTATAATTTATTTTATTTCAACATTTTTGCCATAACTTATCGTAAATGAAAAGCATACTGCTTTTATACAGTATGATATTCAAAATATGCTGCGATCGACAGAATATTATATTTGAATGGTTTTGACATGTTAGGCATTGAATATTTAGTTTTTTTCAAGTTTTTATGTTGGTCGAAAGCTATTGCATTTCATAATGCGATACACTGGTCGGGCAATATTCGTTACAGGGGACAACAAAAGACATGTTATCTGAACATGTCGCCACTCAAATGTATATGATTAAAATTTCAAACCTAATTAATCACCATGAGGCTCTTTCGACGATAAGCCCTACCTTGATATGACTAGATAAGCGTCGAATATCTGCAGTGTTTTATACACTTAAAAAATCAAAATAGTAATGTTTATAAAAAATAAAAGAAAGAATAGAAGAAAAACTTCACGTATAGCACAGAACCTGATAGGAATCACAAGGGTTTAAAATGGATGTTAAAAGATTTGACCACTCTTGCAAAGTCTCGAAAGCTTTGTTTACTATTAAAAAAATTATTCCATTTAAATTTAAAACTCTTTAAACTGTTAACAGCTGCTCTTATTTAGAAATGAAGCTGCTTCCTATCATTTTTAAGCGTAGGTATTAGCTACGTTTTTGTAAATGTGAAGCAAATTTTTCCACTTAACTAGCCACATTTTTGAATTTAGTTGCAGCTGTCGAATGTTTTTTTTTGCACATGCTAACCAGCATAATGTGGTCAAATGTCTGTCGGTCATATTCTTTTTTAAGGTTGTTTTTTAAATATTTTTAGGAATTTAAGTTTTGCGTCCTGTTGTTCATCACTGAGCATGTTTTTCACTAAGTGTTGGTAGCATTTTTGAAGGTGAAGGCTTAAAGCGAACTTCTGGAATTTACCGGCACTTCTAAGGGAAGATTTTTTTCTTTAAGATATGGTGTGTATACATAATTTAAGAACAAAAAATAACTGGAAGCACTTGGCGGTAAAGACAAGAACTTGCTTTTTATAACCTGAATTTCAAAACATATGTGTGCTTTTATCTCATGAGTATCAGCTTGTAGTGACTAAGCCAAAACATATTGGCGTGTCTTGTAACATGGTTGTGTTTTTTAAGGCAGTAATTTACATAAAAATTAAAAAATTGTTAGTTGTAAACATAATATGATTTTTACAGAGGTAATAAGAAATTTTGATTAGCTTATTTAAGAATTTTTGATAAGACTATAATATGCAAGACTATATTCATGTAAGAATTTTATTGTCTCACTCTCAGATTTTTTAATTTTGCCTCTGATACTGCCGTTGGGATATTTTTGGCACTCCGGTGGCACTCACAATAGCCCGAAATCGCATCTTTGTGAAAGTTAAGGGCAGAACCTCATCTTGAGGTCCAAAAACACGGTGATGCTCTTGTTTTTTTTTTCTTTAATAGAAGGAAGTAAATTAACACCTTGAGTTTTTTTGGCAGTTATTTATTGAGGAAAGTGTTCCTCAATAAGGCTTCCATCGCACAGCACGTTCATGTCATCAGATATAAAAATACCATAAAATTTAAAAAAAATATATTATATTTATTAGAGCTTGAACATATAATATCAATAAACAGTTGAAAATTACAAAAATGGCGGACATGTCAATTTTTAGTAGCGTTTTTTTTCATATTTTTCGCTCTTTAAAGTGCTCTAAGAAAAAACCTTTCAATATTATCTGAATTTAGGTTTTGGATCCAATAAATTGTATCTACTTTAAAATAAAAAAAAAATAAAAAATCCAAGAGTAGTTCTTGAGATATCGTGGAGACCAGTTTAACAACTTTATTTTTCAGAAAACGCGTTGTAAGATTTGGTTAACGATTTTTTCGAGTGCGTTTATGAATATATGGGTTCCTTTCGTATGCGATAACTTTTTTTTGCAATCGGTATCGGCCAAACTGCTTTGGAAAAGCACATAGGCGTCCGCAGGATTTGTTCTAGGGGGGAGGGGCAAAGGCATAAATGAGTCTAGAATGAGTATAAAGGAAATTTTAACTATATAATTCTATTGTCTGAGATTTTTTGGTACTAGTTTTGGTAACATGATACGTACACTATTAAAAATCTTTCATGTATCATGCCCGAAACATTTTAAAATTTAATTTTTTTTTGCCATGTAATACATATAAATAATTTTTTACAAAAGCAAAATAAATAATATGAGGTCTCTTTTGTCATTAAATGAAATCGCATTAATTACTTTTGAGCCCCCAAGTTTTCTACTTTTCAAACAAGAATACAAAAATTTCCCAATATTAAACAATATCTGTTTTGTTGGAAAACTGAATAAAAAAAACCAGATTTTTAAGTCTTTTTTTAACTTTAGAGGCCTATAACTCCGAAACCAATTGTGAGCGGCCTGAAATTTTTTAGATTTGGATTTAGGAGGTAAAAATCCATATAGTCCGCAAAACATAAAAATTAAAGTTGTCGCTTTTCTATAAATGTTCACAGCATGCTAAGAGAGATATTTTTGACACCAAGCCACTTATTTTTTTTCCCAACATGCATCAGTTCTAGCAGCTTGCAAGTTTCTACAATCGAGTACAGAAACATACCAATTATATGAATGATTTAACAAATGAATTTTTTTTAATTCAAAACGTATGAATAGATATGTAAAGAGGTACATGTATATTAGATGGGTTTTGAGTTCCATACATTTTCTTGTATTTGTATTTATTGACAATTGAAGTATATTTTTTTGACAATTGAATTGATGTTTGTTGACAAATAAGAATTACTCTTTTAAATGCCACATTAACAATAGAATAACAAAAAAGATCATAACAATATTTCGACATTATTAATTAAAAATAAAAATTTTGTACAAATTATTAAAAAAGAAAAAATTTTATAAAGCAAAAACATAATTATTTAAAACAAGAAGATGTTATTGTTAAGAGCTATAAAAAATGATAATTAATATAACGTAATTCAATAAATAAGATATATAAAGGAAACATACAGAAAGGAATAGTTATAGAAGAGAAAAAAATTACTATGGTAGAGATATTTCAGAGAAGTGCTCATAGACTAAATGCTTAAGAATGTTACTATTGGAAACCAATTTAATGCCAAGAGGTAATCAATTCCACAATCTGATTACGCGCACGAAGAAAAATCTACTGGAGTTGATAAAATTGTATCTAGAAAGTAAGAGATTGAGGTTTATACTTGACATGCAAAAATGGAGTTTATCAAACAGATACCGAGCACTCTGTTTATGTATAATTTTATGCAAGAAAATGCAAATTTCTAGCTTCAAGATGACTTAGAAGACCACGCCCAAGTAATTGTTTTGCGAAGATAGATTCGTGGTCAAATCTTCTCAGACCATTAACATAGCGGGCCGCGCTGTTAAATGCGCAACAATAAGCTTATGTGCCGACCGCGAGTCAAGCTAAGAATAGACAACTTCCGAATATGTGATTATAGGCAACAGAAGCTGCAAGACTAGTTTAGGTCTAATTTCGACTGGCACAAAACTTGCAGTAACCCGAAGGCTGCGCAGCCCATAATACAGCTTTCTAACACATGAGTTAATATGATCCTCACATGAAAGGGAGGAGTTAATTATAAATCCAAGGTTGGTTACCTTGCTAACAAATTTAAACTCGATATTATAAAGGAGAATTGGAGACAAATCTTAAATAAATAGCAAGTTATTAGCAATAGGCAAAACGTACGATTTAAAGGGTTTAACTTAAGCATACTATGTACCTTCGCCCACTCTGCTATTTTATTTAAATCCTCATTAGCCCTAACACAAAGATCCTCTAACAAACCAATTGGCCTGGACATGCACAACTAACTTAACATAATCCAGAACCTCCTCCCTGCAAGGCTTGATTTTGAATCCTG
Source organism: Dichetophora obliterata (assembly GCA_963920525.1). Taxonomy (NCBI): domain Eukaryota; kingdom Metazoa; phylum Arthropoda; class Insecta; order Diptera; family Sciomyzidae; genus Dichetophora; species Dichetophora obliterata. The sequence goes on from OY986437.1 coordinate 92,206,842, forward strand.
GATGTAATATAAGCACGTGACGCGTCAATTTCAATAAGTATAATGGATGTTTAAAATCGAGTTTCCTTTTTTCATTTAAGTCAAAAAATAACTTTTGACTATAACAAAATCTAATGTAAAATCGTTTTCCTAATCCAATTTTTTCAAAAATTAGTCCTTGATCCAAAATTGGCCTACTTTATTCAGAATTTCCTAATTTTTTCTTTCGATTTTGAATTAGAAGCTTTACCCTCGCTTTGATCACTGCAATTTTCTCAAATTAAAATGCTGCAAGACTGTTAGCCATTTTATAAAGTCAAGAAAAAATTAAAAAGTTATCCAAATTGGATCATATTAATGACAGAAAAACGATTTTTTGGGAAAACATTAATTTTTTATAAAATTTATCTTACTTTGTTTACTGATTGTTTTAATGACTTTAAAACACAAATTTTCTTATAGTCAAAGTTGATATGCGTTATTGGCTTAAATGCTCCTTGCCATCTGTTGCTCCGAAGAATGATATTCGTTTAATAAGTGATATCATTCCTTACCATTCGTCAATTCCTCGTAATTCGTAATTTATCCCATTCTATTAAAAATAATATAGATAAAAATCATTCGTAGGTTGACCGTACGTTCATAGAATGTACGAAGTATTAGATGAGTTTACAAAATTTACAACCGAAATAGTTCAGCCTGGTTTCTTGAACCAATGCCGAATAGAAGAAAATGTATGTTTGCAAGGTAGCCGTAGCCTACATGAAGAGTACGTGGTCCGTAATTTAAAGTACCGTGGTTCAAAGCCCAGCTCAGACAGAATCTTTTTTTTTCTCGTTTAAGTATCATTCGTAAATGTAACAAATGTATTCGTACATTATACATTTGTTTTTGTATGAATACGAATAAAATATTCGTTGTATGTATCAAACAACGTCCATTCTACGAATACTATTCGTGGCTAAAAACTACGGATAATATTCTTAAAATGGACTCAATTATAAGTAATATTTATATACATATTTTTTTAGTGTAAGAATACGTATTGCAAAAAGTGTCTGTGAAACAAAGGTAAATGAAAGTAATGGTATCGTAATTTATCAAAGCGATAGGTACAATACACTATATAAAAATGTATGGTTAAGCTGAGATTTATTTTTAAATAAATCTAAAAAAAGTATGATTGTGTTCTCTTCAAAATATATTTACATACATAATGAAAAAAATTTTCATCTGAAATCGGAAAAGTCGTAAGTTAAAAAAAATGCAAAGTCAACGTTTTGATTGATTATGATGCTTCTTATCAAAGTACATGGTCTTGCAAAATTTTCCACTCCTACACAACTTAAAACGACGTTTTTATTAACAACGTTCTAAAATTCTTTAGTTTTAGCGCAACTTCTAATTTAAAAAGTTTTGTGCTTCTCTTGTATCATTTTTTAATTGTAACTTTCAGCCTTTTTGATTTAATATGAATATATATAAAAAATTTTCACAGTCTACGGGGGTATTTGGCCCCCTTCATCCCAGCGGACGTCCATGGAAACGCATATAAGCTACGAAAAATTAAAAAATAATTGAGTTTTTTGGTTAAGTTTCATGAGAACCTGCCTTAATGGGTTAAAATACATGCAGCAAATAATTTTAAAATATTTTTTTACAGTCATGTACTTTTAAAAAAAAATTTCTTAACAAACAAAAAAAAAAGTCACTCTGAAAATCTTATATATTAATACGCAAACATTAAATGTTGCCGTACACTTTTTTGAATAAGGGCAATTAAACGTATATCATTTGAAAGGTACTGCATCATAGATGTGCCGAATCATGTTAGATTTTAAATTAATGACCTCTGACCCGAAATAAGTATTAACGTTGAAATTTTATATTAATTTTAGCAAGTAATCTCAGGGCTAAAATGGGGTAGAATAGTGAACGAGGCATCAGATGAAAGGTCTGCCTGCACACTATGATTGCATTTTATATTAATGACCTTCGACCCGAAATATCAGCGTAAAAATATCGTTTTTAAATAAAAGCTACACTGTAAGAGACAGAAAACATGATGTAAAAGGGAATTTCAGACATTAATACAATGTAAAAAAACGTTTTTCGCTATCTTTTTACCGGATACCCTACAATAAGAATTTTTTTTATGTAGCATGTGTGAATATCTATTGTGATGGTGAATAGTTACAAATAGTAAATTCTAAAAAATTCCCTTTATTTTGACATCAAAGTTATGACGATATCTTGAAAACTGAAGCTTATCTCAGTACAACATATTTTTGTATGAAAAGCGCTGGTTATGAAAAATAATGGTGTACGGAAGTTTTACTTTTGGGTAATGTTTTTGCAGCTATTTTTAAAAAAATTCGGATTTTTTTGATATTTAAATAATTGCGATAATTTGAAACTTGAGATTTTCTTAGTACAACACATTTTCTTTAACCAAGATCATCACCTCAGAATGAGAAAAAAACGATTGAAATTTCAGAAAATTGGTCGAATTTCGGCCACAGGTGATACTAGTAATGATAAATAATAAACAAAGATACAAAACACTCAAGAAATTTTATTTTTGCATGAAAAAGTCCTGTATCCTTACCTTAAATATTATATTGCTACCAAAAGATTTTTTAACCCAAACCACAATCCTCTAATGGAATAAAAGCAGGTGTATTTCTTAGAGAGTGAGGGATCTAATGTCTTTATTATATATGATATTTAGGCATTTCCAGAAAAAAGTCAACCGTGATAAAAACTTAAAACCTATAAAATACTTTTTATTTTATGATATTATTAAGAGAAACATTTTAATTTTATTAATTTAAGAAATTTCTATATAAATTCATTAACCATGATGATCAAATCGTCTACATTGTTTCACAAATGTAGTTTCCTTTTTTGCAAATGTTTAGTTAATGTTTCGTAAACTTTTTGTTTTAGTAAAAATGGAAGGCATTGGCTAAAGATAATAGAAAAATGGTTGAGGCAAGAAAAAGACAATATATTAAGTTTGTTTGTTAATTACTAAATTACATAATCACTTTACTACCTAATTACTTAATCACCCAATTTAAGTTTAAGGAAATTTTGTCGCGTGGGTTATGTCGCGTGAGTTACGGCAAATATGTTTTTGGAAACTCAATATATCTTTAAATAAGCCAAGTCCATAGGTAAAGTGGGTTTATTATGAAACTTCATTGTTTTCCCATTATTTAAAAATTAAAAACAAAAACAAATTATATGGGAAAATTCGCTGAGTTTTTACAATCTAAACTTGCTTGCAAAACACACTTCCTTTTTTTCGCGTGAGCTTCGCCCATATTTACAACTGCCATTCTTAATTAGTTACAGAAATGACAATTTTGGAAGATCATACCATTGCTATGTCTTGTAAGACATATTTAAATAAGAATTTTTTTTACATTAATAACATAAACTCCCAAGAAAACGAAGCTTTAAGTCGTACGCATGTCGCGTGAGTTACGATGGAAATGCCCATATATGAATGATCTTAATAAATTTTAATGTTAACAATATTTTCTTTTTGGTGGTGGCCAGAGTCAGACAGAATGTTATTTTAATTAATTTAATATTTCTGTTCGGCAGCCACCTCTCTGCAGACAATGGCAAACCTCAGAGAGTATTGATTGCCATGTAAAGTTTCTTGAGATAATAAACATTCAGTTCGGAGTCGGCATAAAACTCGTAGGTCCAGTTCTCGATCATTTGTTTTCAAACATTTATAGTAATAACACGCAATAGAACAATTGATCAATAGAAGCTCGGTCAAAGTCTTTCCAACGGCTGAAATGACCAATTTATGTATATTTTATTACCCTGATTGGGCTAAAATCTAAATTTTGAATTCATTAAATATAGCCTTATGTCGTTAATTTTTTGTACCTAAAATTCTGAATCCAATCGCAGATCTTACAGTACTGATTACTAAATAAAAAAATCTAAAGCTTTTGAAATGATTTAAGCACTTTGCCACTAAAAGTCAACATAACAAAACGGCTTTAAAAAATCACTCATAATTTGAAACCAAACAAAAGAAAGCTTGATAGTAAACAATTTATGCAATTTAAACAAAGACAACTTTGGCCAAATAAACCCAATTGAAACATCATAAATGCGACTGACAAGTTAATTTTGCTTATTAAGACTGCCACTCAAGTGAATAAATGGCTCGCAGCTCGGCGCGGTGACCGATAAACATGTACGTGCCTAAAAGCATTTAACGTGCGCTTATATTGTTTTGCTAAAATTGTAAAATTGTCTTGCTGTTGGCAATCCTCGACAAGTGCAAGCATTAAATATTTCTGAAAATATTGCAAAAATATCTTGGTTTATTCCACTAAATTTTTGTTCTAGAAAATAAAACAAAACAAAACAAATAACTTCCAGTGAACCAAATTGGTGTGGCACTATTTTTTTTAAAATTGGAGAAAGAGCTATTATATGGCTGATACATGGTATTTGGCAAACAAAGCAATGCTTTTTTATTATTTTATGATATATCGGCGTCTTTGTTTTAACAGAAAAATAAAAACATTATCTGTACTAATTCTTACTTTGTCGCTTAAAATGATTCATTAGCAAGTTTTTAGAGGAGCTTTGAAGTTGAAGTCGTTTTCCAATTGTTGTCACTACATGCAAAAAAAAAAAAAATTTTAATAAAAAATAGAAGCAGCATTTCCTGAAAAACTTCGTTGTACAAATAACCTTCGCTTCTTAATAAAATCGCTTATAAATGAATTCTTAATTAAGAGTTTTGTCGTTAATTTGATCGCCACTGTTTTTTATTTTACTATAAATTAACATACAACAACTCAAATTAGTGTTAAAATTTCAATAAATTTAAATAAAGTTCCGTCATTTAGGAACATATCGCATGATAGAAAAAAATATTGCATTAATAGGGTTAGAATATTCTGTTATGAAATATCATGGAACTCTTTGATCTGTTTCAGAATAATTTTGATCAAAACTTGAGGGAAAGTGTGAAAAAGGCGTTTGCTTATTTTTTTTTTTGACATTTCCTCAATTTAAATTTGTAACCGCTTGACTGGTTTAATTAAAGTTTTAAGTCAGTGTTAATATTTTTGACAGAAAATTGTTAAAAATGTCTTTACGAGCAGGAAGGCCAACTTGAGGGAAATTCCCCAAATTGCGGGTAATTTAAAACCGATTGGGGAATCAGGGATTGGGAATTTGCTCTATTATACGGGGAATTTAGTAATCCATCTGATGTCTAATGATTATTTACGAGAAAAAAAATACATTTTTAATTTTTCATTGACAGTTTTATCATCTATGGGCAATTTGATACATTCTCACTACAGTTAAGATGTTAACTGTTTAGAAATACCTCTTTCCAAAAAAATGACTTTGACTGCGTAAAACACTACGAAAGGTCATTCCAAGGTTAAAGTTGCTTATGAAAAAATGTGTATCTGTTTGTTGTGCATAAAAAAGTATGTGCATTTTAAGAGCGTAAAACTGTTATTTTAAGAGATGTATAGTAAATAAGCCAAGTACCTTTTTTGAGCCGGTTTGGGCCTTTAACCCCAGGGGGCCTGGGTTTTTTCCACTGCCGAAGTCCAATTTTTTATGCAGCTCTTATTTTATAGCCTTAATCTAACAGAAAATGGGCGGAAAGCGAACAAAATCAGAAAAAGGCACATATGGGTACTCTAATGTATATAGTGTTTTATTTATGTAAAAAATTAAATAAAAAAATGTATAAAATATTTTTGAAAAACATTTTTTAAAATGTAATTCCATAGACATTCCAAAATAGTAGTTTTATGGGACAGTTTTATTAAAGCGGGCGGATCATGCCCATTTTTCGCACAATGATTTTTCAAGTCTGTCTGCAGACTGAAAGCTTTTTAGCGACGCCAGAATTTATGTTCGTATACTTGGCTGAAAAAGCTCTTAGCTCAAGAGGCAATTTTGAGCATCACTGCTCTTAATTGTTGTTAAAGAGGCGAAAAGCAAGTAAAATCTAGCTTCACCCCTATCAAAAAATTCTTTTGTTTTATATTCGTTTTTATTGAAATATGGTTTGTTAGAAATTCAACCCATCGACATAAAATGCCATTTTTGAAGAAGATTAGAGAAGATAAGAGTAAAATAGATTTTTCTAAACAACAACAACAATATTAAATCAACACAACTGTTTAGGCATAAATCAGTTTGTGTGTTGTTTTTTATGGACCACCTATTGAATATAGCAAAATGAAAACAAAACTCATATCATCAAACTTTATAAAAAAAAAAACAGATTAAACACCGCCATCTGCATTGTTGATCATCTGCATCATCATCAGGGCTTTTATCATCAACTTCGACTCGGCAACGCTTCGTTGGCTTTACTTTTGGGTTATATTACTTAACCCGGTTTACCCAACTTATGGTTACCCATGCATTTGAATGCAGCACATTTTACTCTCCCGGTCTTGTAAGTTTTTATTTATTTAATTTTGTTTTTTAACTTTAGTGATTTTGTCGTTTTCACCTTTTTCTTTATTTATTACTACTTTTTTACTTGATTTTACAACTATCATATCATGTCTTTGTGAAGGTTTTTCCATATACACATTACAAACGCAGCAGGCGACAAATTTTACATTAAATCACCAACAACTTAACTGTTTGTTGTTTTAGTCGTAATTTTTTTTCTCCTTGGCTAACTTTTATTTGTTCTGAATTGTTGATAAATCAACCTCTTTTTGTTGTATTCTTTGCCATGTTGCGTTTGTGTGTTAAGCTCTTGTTTTGGAGCTTTAATAGCATTGTCGTGATTTGGGGACTCGTGATTTTATATTTATTGCACTGTAAATGCAATTAAGTTGCATTTTCAACTGGGGCAACATGATTATGCAATTTCCAACATATGGCTATTTTTATTTGCAAATACAGAAAATAGTGTTTGAATAGTTTTTGATAGTATTCTTGGTAAAATTAGCTTCAAATGAGGATTCTAAATGCTTTGGTTAGATCTTGCTTAATAACAAATCTCTAAGCCAAGTACGTAAATCAACTACTGTCTGCTGTAAATATTAAAAAAACAACGAACCACCTCAGACTTCATTTGTTTCCAATCATCGTAAAACACAATAAACTGCCGTTGTTGTTTGTTGGAACATATGTTCCAACTGTATTGTGCTGAAAGTGCACTTTTGTATTTTGTTTTTTTTTTTCAAGCCTTTATTTGCTTGGCCTGAAAAATTGGCATGGCTTACAATAACTGCCACATATGGTTTGTGAGAGCTCAGCTGAAAAATTTTCATTTTAATTTATTGACTTACACCCACAAGTGCAAAAAGTTGAGTGGGCTGTAGAATGAGCTGCCATTATCGTTGAAGCTCATGAAAGCTAAGTACTATCGTCGACGATGACTTTTTAAAACTTCTAAATAGTTAGTTATTTGATGAAGACTGACAGAAGCTTATTAATCTTTAGAAAATCTATAACAATATCTGTCCATTGTTTCTTATCAGAAGCTTTCACGGCTTTATAAAATGTATTTTGCACTGAAACCGTTAAGGAATTTCGCAAAATAAGTGTAAACCTTTTTTTCTAAAATTAGATATAGAGCTATACATAAAATTGTTCATCGGAATTTGTCTTAAGATAGCAGAAAATAAAAACACCCTTGACAAACTTATCTAACTATTAAAACTATTTAACTGCCATAGAAAGAGCAATGTAGAAAATAAAATAAAGAAAATTGTTAATAAGTCGAGCACAACCGCGAGTTCGTTGATTAGGCTTGGTTTGCTATAGAAACGGGCTTTGTTTTTTGAGCAATACTTTCTTAAAAACAATATTTCTTTGATTTAAAATGCTATTTTAAAGGCTTATCAAATTGTCTAACTTGTTCTTATATCACATCGTCGATTTTCATTAAAATTTTAATGATTTTTTGAATCCTTAAAAAAAGTCCAATATGGAATTTTTCAAAATTACATTTAGTACAGTTATAATATTAAAAATATTTCTTTCTAAGTAGTAAAAACTCATACACCTTCTGTTGATAGTTCTACACGTTTTCGATTGATTCAAAACCCTTTGTTGCGTATTCAATATTGAACCCTTTGTTCAATATTGAGTTTTAACTAAAGCTAATATAGCTCAAACTGTAATTAATTTTTTCTTAGTTATTACAGTGTTTTTCCAACATATACTGTCCTAAAATATGTTCAGCCTGAAAGTGTGCACATAAGGTAGGAGCAATTTGTTCCGGTAGAAAATTTTCATGCTGGTAAAATTCAGTTTTGGACTTCACATGAAATTTTGAGTTAAAAACTGCTTGGGACCATATAACTCCGATAAAATTTTTTCCAGCAAAAAATTGTTTTAATATTCCTATATAATAATTTCATAGACAGTTGGCTTCTTACTGTCTACTCGTTCACTGTTCGACAAACTACTTGGTCTAGAAAAATGAAATTTAATAAGAATATTTCTTTGATTATGTAGAATCGTAACTAAAAAAAAATTTGAAAATTATGTCTTAGCTTAAGGGTTAAAACTGTATATTTTACGGCAAATTCAAAGAGTCATTAGTCCGGTAGTCCGAAAATAGGTACAAGATACTGAGTAGCTTCTTGCGGAAATACATATACTCCTCAAACTAATGCCTTGAATAAAAACTCTTGCATTTTTTTTTACGTTTGATCGATAAAGTTTTAAAAAATTCTTTTTAAAAGAGAATAATTTTGCTTTAATTATTTTATTTATATATGGTCATGTCCGCATTTCCGAAGCTGCCATTTTGAATTTCAAAATATTGACCCAGGATTTATGATCAGCGACCTTGGAAACCCTCAGAATACCATTTTTTGGCGATCCTTAGCCCCTATAAATTGATGCGGATTTTTGAGCAGTTCTCTGTTATGAGAAAAAAATTTCTTCGATATGGTAATCTATAATTTATCTATATTTTCGCTGGGAAAAATTTCATGGGAGCTACAATATGTACATGGTCCCAAGAACTTTTTTAACCAAAATTTCATGTGGAATCTAAAACTGGATGTTACCAGAATGGAAAAAAAAAATTATTCCTCTCTAATGCACATACATGAAAGTCACATCGAATTGTAATTATTTTTTGCCATTATTTCAGGTCTTTTACAAAATATAAATGGAATTAATTAACTCTGGCATGACATCGGTCACGGATCTAAAATGCTTGTTAAATTTGTTTGAAGTGTGTACTTTAATATTTATTTATTTGGATCATCTCTAGAAAACGGAAAAGTTCTTTCTTAAGCGAAATCTACTAAAAAAATACAAAAAATGCAAAAAAATGCAAAAAAAGTTTAAAAATATAGGGGAAAAAAAAACTAAAATACAATATTCACAGATCGCTTTTATGTTACACACTTGAAGGTCCCATTGAACGGGGTGAAAATTATCACAATATGCCAATTGTTTTAGGTGTCGATTTTAATTGCGAATTAAGACATGAATATTCACAGGCACTTGGGTTTCCTACCGTTTACAATATTTTTAGAAAATACCTTCCGATAAAATTTTGGACTAAATTTTAAACTTTTTTGGATTACATATAGGACAACACCAAAAAAAAGATTAGTTTTTAATCTGCAAAAAAAAGCAATATAAATATCAACTTAAAATAAAAAAATTACTCTGACCATTTCATGATTTGAACACACGTCCTCTGATGCGCTGGTCCAACACCTTATCCACTCATCCAACTCAGTTGTTAACAAGGTTTCGTTTATTTTGTATCATTACAAATGCAAGTAAGTTCCTTTCAGAATCGTGGGTTCGAGATCCAGCAAAATTAAACTTAAGTAGGGATAAAAAATAGTACTTTTTGGATTAAAAATGCCTTCAAACCAAAGTTTGGATAAAAAAGAAATCCAACATTTTTAACCGTGTAGTAAGGAATTATCTTTAACATAGCCAAAGTTGAAATACACATTATATTCTTAGTTTTGTATATTTTATAAGTTTGATGACGTCACTTCGTATGGAGGTTGGGTGTGGTTACATCCAATTTTGCCAACATTCGAATACTTTTTAGATATTAAAAATTTTGTGTTAAATATCCAGTCAGTACACACATTTTTTTGGAATTTATAAAGGTTATGCTACATTGCAGACATTGCTTTGTATTGGACGATTTTGCTAAATTTCTAACTCAGAGTGACTTTTAAAATTGTATGCATATGGGTCAGAGTTCGTGAAACAAATAACTTTTTTCGACTTTTATTAAAATTAAAAATATGATAAATTGGTAGCTATTTACTTGCACAATGATTTGTTTAAATTTTGAGTCTACAAATTTTTTATTTTTAAAATTATTATCATTTATAAGTTTTTTTTTTCTTTTGTCTGTATCTTAGTGACCATTCGACCGATTTTCATGAACCTATTTGAACTTTAGGCTTCATTTCGTTTTCTTCAAATTGTATGTTCCGTCGCCTTATTACTCAACGCTTCATAACGTTGATGATAGCTCGCTCAATCAGCGTCCTAATTTAAGTTTTAAATTGTTCTTACAAGTGAAAATATTTCTATAAAAAAATTGCTTTTGTAAAAATTTGTTAAGTAATTTTGTTTTGTAATGTTTTTTTTTTTAATATACTGTAATTTATCATATTGATAAGGCGGTTTCTATAAGGAATAATTTGCAAATAAAAATTTACTTAGTCTTGAATAAATGCAAGTTTATAAATGTATACATAATTTTAATTCTCTTATATTTTCTTTAAAAAATAAAATTAAAATATAAAAACAATTTTTATAAAATAGCTTTGAAATAATTTCTACAATTATATATATTAACGGACGGTGATCATTCGACAGAAAGTTGTAGACAAAAATACAAAAATATTATATGTATTTTTATCAAGATGACTAACCGTAGCAGTAACTTATTGTGTGGACTTCGATTTTTAAATCAAAATTTGTGCAAAATTAAAGTTCATGATAAAACACTACTCTCGGAAAGGTTTCATGTTGAGGTGCGTTTCAATTTTAAGAAATGATCGATAAAAGTTAACAAAATCGAGTATCCAACTTACTCGAGCTTTTATTTTTAAAATCTAATATCCCAGGAATGAGTATAATAAATAAGTTTATTTATTCTCATTTTAAAGATAAGGACACGTTGTTATTACATTAATATTATGTTTGTCATTCGCAATTTTGAAAGTTTATAAAAACTCTTATTAACATTTAACTATTCAAAAGTCTTTGCTTTTTTTTGCATATTTTTTATCATTTTTTAAATGTGTAAAATAATATTGTTTCTTATTCGACTGAATACGAATGGCTCTATTTTTGAAAATATTTCCATGAATATTTTAATATTTTAATGCTGGGAATCCGAAAGGAAAATTCCAAAGTTCAAAGGGGCTGAAACCGTTCGAAATCCAAAATACTTGATAATGAGTTGGAAGCACTAAGTTGTTGTACATACAATTAAAATATGATACCAATGTCTTGTAAGCAAATTGTGCAAGGTTTTTTTGGATACCGTATATTTTACAATCGTTTAAAAAAGAATCATGGTTTGCCAAAATTATTGAAATAGTTCGATCGCAGTGCTTCTTAAACGTCTTACAGATAGTGACTGGCAATGATTGCGCCACAATGCAATACCAGTGAAGTGTCCAAAAAAGTAAGAACAATAACCGCTGAAGACAGAATATTCCATACAGCCCTGATTTGGCACACAATGACTTATTTTTGTCTTCCCGTACATAAAAAATGTATAGCGCTATCGACTTTATTTCGATGCCTGAAGAAGTGCTGCATGCTTTAAAAGTGCATGTTATGTAGTTATCTCGTCCTAGTCCAAAATTGGTTTCAACTTTTGTAAAAGAGTATCGATCTTTATGGAGAATATTTTGAAATAATTTAATACAAAACAAAATAAAGTGAGTTTTATGTGGTTTGCCACGCAAGTTCTTTTCTGTTTTATCTCTGTCGATCCACATTCAAACTGTGATAGAATTCTTGCAAACTTAACCTTTAAGAGGTGACGTGGAGTCTTACCGGCCCCTCCCTAGTCGCGTTTTCCAAAAAAAAAAACCACATGGTTCTGAAAAGCTGTTTTTGCTTTGAAGTATATTTTTATTTTCATTTAATAATATTAAAATAATTTTGAAAAATGTATGTATAATTTTGTATTTAAGTGTAGTTTAGAATTCTAAATTTAGTCAAAATTACATCATATATCAATGTACTTAAATGTATATTTATTATTAAAAATAAAAAAAAGACTGTTGTTAATTCTTTTAACTTTACTTCTATTAACCAACGCTTATAGTTGTTTGTAAGTTTAAAAGATTGATTAGTGTTTACTAAAAAATAAAACAATGATGTGAGACCCTATGCTCACGTCACCACTTAAAGGTTAAGATCAGTGCTACTAACTTTGCGTTTCAAGACATATAAATTCGGTGTTTAAAATGTTTTCAAACAAGTGTTTTTGAGTTTCTTTTTTTTAATCACCTTTTTATCACATCGGAAATCAGCAAGCTTTTCACTTCCTGCTTGTAATCTTTCATTAAGTTTTAATTAAAATTAATATCAGTGCCAAAGGGCTAGCTTGTTTGGGCTCTACCTAAAGGAAAATAGTAGCTGCTTCGCTCCATAGCAGCATCGCCTTCGCACTTGAAACCTGCTTCATATCGGGTAGCAAAAATCTCCACACATTTTTAAAGAATTTTCACGCAATACTCGAAGACAAGTTTTTTCTTGTGCAATTTTTTGCTTTATTATTTTTTCTTATGTATATTGGAAGAAGCTCGTGTAAACATAAACATTTCATTCAACATACATGTTTAACCCGTCGTCTGTTGTCTGTATCTTGGCGCATTTAAAGTGCAGCAACAATACATAAATAATTTGTATTTATTTACCTGAAACAGACGCTTATTTGGACTCCTTAAGCGGTTTTCCCCCTTAATAGCGATGCGGCTCTTTTTTGCTAATGAATGCTAATTTCACAGCGTTTTAGCTGATGAATTTTGTGGGTACACAAGCGGGAGTTATTCTTTTGAGATATGAGGTGTGTATGAAAACAATATAACAAACACAACAGAAAGAAAAAAAATGCATTTCATTAGTGACCCTTTTGTTTGGTTTTGGATAAGCCAAGCTTGGCTTAGTATTTTGTCTTTTAAGTTGGCTAACAAAGATATTCATAATGATCATCTATCATGCTGGCCACAGTTTCAGTATTTTAGCGTAGGCGCAATTTTTGCATGCTTGACAACGTATGGCAATGATATTTTGACTCATGTGAGTCATTTATTTGTGATGCAAAATAAAGAAAAAGTGCGAACGTGTTCTTCGGCACATGAATTCCCACGAAAATGGTTGTCCATGAGATTTTACTCGAACTAACTTCGAATTTAACTAAGACTTCTGCGGAATTATCGATGTGAATAATAAGTAGCTATAATATGGGTAGAACCGTTAACCAATCAAACCCACTTATTTTTCGGTGATAGTTCTTTTTTAATAAAGTACTAACGACATTCATTATTTGACTAAAGCTTAATCTAATTTTTCTAGTTACATAAACATCTTTGTTATAAGAAATAACTATGTACATATATTAGCCATATTTTCTCTACACTCTCTACACCAATTGTTATTCAGAATTAAAAAAAAAGCAATTGAAATATTTAAACTCCATGTGAATTTTAGAAAATATTGATTGGAATTCGGAGCAGATCAATTGAAATTCAGAAAAGATAATACAAAGTTCATAATTGTAAATGAAAACTCAGAATAGATAAATTTATATTCAGAAATTCCAACTGAAATTTAGAAAAGATCAATAAAAATTCAGAATTCTTTTTGAAATTCACAAAAAAACAATGAAAATTCAGAAAAGATAAATTGAAATTCAAAAGACATCACATGCAATTTTCCGAAATTCAATTGATCTTTTCTGATTTTTAATTTATTAGTTTTAAATTTCAACTAATTTCCTTTACTTCAAATGGTATTTCTGAATTCCAATTAATCTGTTCTGAAGCCTAAATGATCTTTTATAAATTATAATAGATCTTTCTTGAATTTCAGAGAGAATACTTAATATCAGTTGATCTGTTCTGAATATAAAAAGGAATCAATTCTGAATATAAAATAAATTTTAAACATCATTGATCTTTTCTAAGTTTTGATTGATCATTTTGTAATTTTAAATTTATCTGTTCCGAATTTCAAAAAATTTTACAATTTCATTTGATCTTTTCTGAATGTAAATAGATCTTCTCTGAATTTCAATTCGTGTGTTATTAATGGTGATTGATATTTTTTTAATATCAAATATAATTTTTAAATTTCAATTGATTTTCTGAACTATAGCTGAAAATGGTGTAAAATACTTGTAACAAACAAGCACACTAATTATTTTATTGTTTTACTTATAACCAGTGTGGCCATTTTAGCCTTTTCCAAGCTAGATTTAGCCTATTTCTTAGCGGATTAGCCAGTAATTTTACGATTTAGCTTCATGACCTTTTTTTAGCCTCTTTTCCCTTTGAAAATAGCTTTATTTTTGTCTTTTTTGTCGAACTGTTTAAAACGTAGCTTTACCCTGTAGTTCGGTGGACCCACAACTTGGTAAGAGAATTCACATACACTCAGTGTTACGCCATGCCCTTCGCCTAGTATTTTGTACGTTCTTTTAACACATCGATTTCACTAACAGGGGTGAACGGACCCAACGTGCCATGGGAAGAATTACCATGGGCTGTACAATTCTTCAGTCCCATTGGGCCATACCGGTAAATGGCATGTCCAAATGCCATGGCCATATTTTACTGCGCAATTGATTTCCGATATTGAAAATAGTCCTTTCAGCCTAATTATAGAAGAGTCTACTGACATTTCTGTAAAAAACGATGCCATAGTAAAAAATTTTTATTGCGGGGGGCTTGTAAATATTCTAAAAACACTTCATGAATTTAAATAAAGTAAAACTAATTCTAAAGGGCTTGGGACAGCAGGACCTTCAAAGTGATGGGCAACGGTTTCAAAACTTTTTGTTTAAGTTACTTTTTTAAAATTCATGTCTTAGAAGTTTAGATATGGTGGGTAAGTACTAGAACGGTGTACTTGATGTCCATGACCCTTGGAGCAAACACATTTATCTCCTCAATACACAAGCATCGATATATGCATCATACCATAAGATCGAACTCTTAATACCGAAGCTATGACGAAAAATTGGAAGAGGTTCGAAAGGTTTGAAAGAACTACGTTTGGCAAAATAAATAAGAAATATTTTTTTAAATAGTTATACTGGAATAATCGAAATACTGACATAGGAAAAGGTAAATTATTTGTTGCGAGCTTTAATTTTCTGACATTAGTGGTACATTAGGATGTTAAGAACTGATTTAGGTACTTTGGTACTGATTTAGGTACTTTGCTGGTTAGGTACTAAACCGGTGTACTTGAGGTCAATGACCTTTGGAGCAAAAAAAAAGCCTTCCCAAGACAAAAACATCGATATACCACACATTGAAGTCGGACTGTAAACGTCGAAGATGTGACGAAACGTTTGGTAAAAAACGTTTTACTCTCCAAAAATTCTTCGAACTTGATGGTGTGCGGCGAATTTTTTTCTGGAACGGTTTAGTACCTATATTAAACATACATTTTATGTTGAAAATAAAATTAAAACCTTAAAATTGAATGAAAAAGATCTGCTTGTTTTTAGCTTGTTTTTACTTTTTTTGGCCGGTTGAGCATTCTTTTTCTTAAGCTCGTGGCCACACTGCTTACAACTAGTTGAATTTACAAGACATTGGTATCAAGCGCAGTCTACTGTATCAGAAAAATGAGCTAACTTAATTGCGCCATGGCTTAGTTTAGTACGCTATTTTGCCTGTATGCATTAAAAAAACCTAAATCAATGCATAGCGTTATCTGGTAAATTTTTGCAATACAGTGAGTTATGGAGCGCTTTGAGTTTAGCGATTACCTAGAAAAAATTAAGCAAAACAACTTAAAATCTTATAGAATCTTATGAATCTTATGGAAATCTTATAACAATATGCGCATGGGATTGCTTAAAGAAATCAGATTGCTTATTAATTAATAACAAAGTATCTGTATCGATCATAATCAATATGAAGCATTAGAACTTGCATGGAATGGAGAAAATTTTTACGAACACACAAAAATGGTGTGTGCCATAAAAATAGGCCAGAGGACTTTGTAAGCAAAAGTAGTGTAAAAATTCATTCAATTTTCCATATGGGCATTTCCTTAGCTACGCACGTGACAGTCGTATGACTTTAATGAGTAGAAAAACAAAGAAAAATTAAACTTACAGTTTTCTTATTATGATTTTTCAATAGTTTACTAAGCGCACTATACAAGGTGTAAAAGGTAAGAGTTGTCAAAAGTTCGGCTCTCAGATAGAAGCCACTAAAAATGATACGTTGCGTGACATAAAATAGAAATGGTTTTTATCTGCATCAATATAAAATGCAAAAAATCTGCGAAGTGTGCACGAGTTTTTTTATAAAAACCATTCATAATTGTTTCGTTGAAAAATCTTTTTTAATTATTTTCATATAAACCATAGTATGATACGTTAAGTGATATACGTTATGTGACAAATTTTTTCTTCAAAGAAGTGTAAATATTTTATAGTTTTGTTTATTTAATTGAACTAGAAAAACATGTAAAGTGTAATTCAGGACCGTTACAATCGAAAACTGAAAAAAAAATTAAGTTAAACTTTGTATTATACGAGTATTTATTATACTTAGAAAATTTCAACTTTTGTTAAAATTTTTCAACTTTTGTCACCATTTTTTAACTTTTGTTGCCGTTTATCATGTTTGCTGCCATTTTCTTAAATTAAAATTGAGATCTCAGTACCATCACAATATAAATATAAACTTTTTCTTTATTATGGAGGTTTAAACGAATTTTAAGTAACATTTAATTTTCCAGTCGTGGTACACCTTTTGGCGGAAATGCCCATATATAAGTTATTTCCATTTATATATTTATAATATGTATAATATTTATATTTAAAAATATTAATTATTTTTTTGTTGAATATTTTTAATAAGAAAAAAAATTTTAACATGAGATCACTCGTGGCCAGGTAATTTCTTGTATGGTGTATATCTCGTGAACGCGTAGGGATAGCAACATTTACCTCGCAAGAAAAAAAAAAAACTTAAGTTGGGGCGCTCACAGGCGCTCACAGGTTGGTTTTATCAGTTTATGTTCGCTCGTTGCTAATTAAGGAGCGCTTGAATTTTGAAAAAGACACAAGTGACTCCACATTACAGCGAACGTTTGTAAAAATTAAAAAAAAGTTTTTACTCTTTTTTAGTGAAAATGTATTTTTAAAATATGTATAAAAATTGTTGTTAAATTAAAATAATAAACAGTTTTTTGATAATTGCTATTGAAAAAAGCAAATAAACTTGCTATTACTGAAAATAAGCCCTAAAATACCAAATTGTTCCTACCTTAAAAATAGCCAATTTCGATTTTGAAAAATTAAGCATTTTATTTAATTTTTTACTTTTTTCTTTTTCCTTCAGAATTTAAGTATTTAAGCTTATTTTCTCGTTGTCGTCTTATTTACTACTTGAATATAATTCTTAAATATGAAAGTTTTTTGAAAAAAATAAAAAATGTTTTTGATAATTTTTATTGCAGCAATTTTTTTATAATTAATAAATTAGTAAATAAACCTACTAATCGTCGAGCAGAAACACCAATCATAATGTTAAAAATTTGGCAGGACCCTAGGAGCGATGTAACCAGGTAAAATAAGAAGAAGACACGAGTGACAGCGAATGTAACAAAAAAGCCACGTTACACGGTTAAGGTTAAAATAGTTCTGCCTTTTTTTTAACACTGAAAATAGAGTTGAGGTGTGGTGTTTTCACCAACTAACTGTTAACCAATATGATTTTTTTGCATTTGTTTTATCTTTTTAAATAAATGACTGCGAGTTTTTGCTGAAAATATCGTTTCTATGGATGATGGATGGAGACTTAAGACGTCTTCAAAATAATTATTCCAGCAAGTCTTACAAGAACCGGCAGTAAATTCTTTTATTACAAAGTCAATTATCTCATGACTTATAAACGAAAACCATTTTTCAAAGAAGTTTCAATAATAGTCCTCGAATAAGATAATCTTTAAAAATGAAACTCTATCTGCAAAACTAAATCTGGATTGCCTGTTCGTAAAATAAGATGAGGTGCTTTTTTTAATATGTACAAATAAAACAAAACTCTTACTAATTAAATGCACTAAAAAAAGAGTATTTTATGAATTGAACAGAGTACTTTATAGACTTTCATAACTTTAAGTTCAAGATCGATAGATTCGCTCTTAAAAACCAAGTTAACTTGATCAAAACAGCTGATTAGGGCAAATTAGATGTTTTATTATAAATCAATTCATAAATCTGATTGAATTTAATACTGTGAGCTAAACTTAAGCTATAAACATATATTATTGTGGCATAAAATGTCAAAAAAATTTGGCCAAGTTCTTAAAGAATCATTAAAATTTAAGGTTCGCTTACGTAAAACCAATAAGATTTCGCAAAAAACTGTATAATCATTGAAAGATTTTGTATTTTTAAGCATGTACACAACAAAAGTTTTTTTACTGTTTTTTTTTCAAAGAATTCCACAAAATGATCGCGTTGACAGCTGACTTATATGATCACAAGCGCTTATACAGCATATCTTCTTACTAACCACTATATCTTTCCCCTCTCTCCACCCTCTTCATGCAGTCAGTTTTCTGACTCTCACAGCCATTTATTCATACCACATAAATGTCTGATTGACGTCATACAACAGAAATTTTAACCATTAAGTTTACATTTTCACGATGGTTTTAATAGCTGTGGTGAATAACAACAACGAAAAATGTTAATATTTAATGAATTTTTAACGTTTTATTTACCAACATACAAAAGTATTTACTTATCCACAAAAAAAAAAAAGTAAATGAAAAGAAAAGAAGCTTACAACAAAGATGACAACCGTCAAGCATATTGTTTGGCAGCTATGCAAATGCATACAAAAACAACAACAATGAAATGTTGTGATATCTACACTAAAGATGTAAATTACAATAATAACAAAAATTTGTTTTTTTCATCATTCAATGTTTATGGAAACTTTTCCTTTTGAATTGAGAAAGTTATGCCTACAGATATTATTAAAGCTTATTTTAAAAGCTACAGACAATGTGAGACAAAAGCTATTTTTATTAAGAGATTAACATGACATTCGAAAAATCACTTAGGAATTCTAAAGTGACGAAAGCAAAGGCGTAATCTTTTGTTATGTAAAATTAAGAACTATAGTGCTACGTGGGTTTTAAAGTAGCAGTTTGAATGTCGGATTTATTTAGACATTAGTTTTTAGATAGCTGTCAATAATAATGATCAGTGACGTCATTTTTATTGTCAGATCACAAAAGTAGAGCAGTTAATTTTTTTTTTATATATGTAAGCCTGTATAAATCAATAATTTGTTGTTGAAATTTTAATGTAGAGTATAAAATGCAAGATATTGGGATGCACTTATGTATTGGAATATGAAGTAAAATAAGTTGTCTTATTTCAATTTGCCGAATGTGGTAAACTAAATATTACTATGTAGTAGTACGCTTTAGAAGTCCAAGACAAAGATGTTCGTAATGAATTTTTCTAAGTCCTCTTCTCCAAGTTTTATGGGTTTTTCTGGCGCTTTTTTTCAGATACGGATAGTATATTGTTGGAAAAAAATACTTTTTGTAGTTTATTGGTGTAATAAATTATAATCATTCATAAAAGTAAAAACGCAACCTTAAAAAAGAGACACATCTTATACTTCGTTTAATTACAAGATTAAAATAAACAAGATTAAGAAAATTCCCATTTCTAATCTACACTACTTATACTAGTGGGAAATTATTCAAAACATTTGTGTTTTAGCATGCAAACACGTGGCCGGGGATCATCTTTATTCCCACTTGCAGTGTTGCAATTTTTATGAACTTCCCAATATTTACAGAGTTGGAAACTTTTTAGAAGATAAGCAAGGAGATTAATTATAAAACTATTTCAGAATGAAGTTAATACTTCGTTTACATACGAGATTAAAACAAATTAGATTAAGAAAATCCCCTTTTGTAATATACACTGCTTACACTAGCGTGGAAAAGATTAATTTTGACATTTCGTTGCTTCGTTTTGTTTTTTTTTAGGTAAGGGCTATGTTATGGTGGCGGTCAAAGGCACGTCATGAACTGTTGTTTTTTTAAATGTAAATGGGAACTTTGAGAGAGTGAGCAAGGGAATAAATTTTGACCAAATCATGGGGTCAAAGCAGGCCGCCTTGTGAAATTATTCACAACATTTGTGTTTAAGCATGAGAACAAGTGACCGGGGATCACATAACCGCCACCATAACATAGCCCTTATTGACATACAATAAGTCAGTTTTTTTATTCCCACATGCAGTGTTGCAATTTTTAAGAAATTCCTAATATTAATAGAGTTGAAAACTTTTTTAGAAGATAAGCAAGGAGATTAATTACTAAACTACTTCAGAATGAGGTTAAATTTCTATTACTTATCTAATAAAATTCAACAAGATTTAGGAGTTAATCTTGTCGAGGACCTTAACCTCATATTAATCTTTATGTGTAAACGTAGTATAACTTTTCTATGGCTAATCTATTAAAATTCAACCAGATTTAGGTGTTAATCTCGTCGAGTGCTTTAATCTCTATATGTATACGTTGTATTATCCAAGTACATAATATGATCTCAAAGAAGAATTTTATATTCCACATAACTTGTGCAACGTGCCAAACAAACAACAAGTAAACTTTACATTGGTGAGCTGGTAAGCGGAGACATATTTACCATCTCCGGTGGTGTCGGTTACGGAGAAAACTTTTATTCTTTCGGATATCAAAGAAGTGCTCAATAATGTGATGTTCTTGGACATACACCATGTCAGTGGCTTATACATATTAAGAAGTTTTCTTACTCTTTATGTTAGTAAATGTTTTTTAGTACATGTTCTTTAGTTGTAAGATAAACTAAGAAACTAAATTTGATCCCAATCGCTTGCATACAATAAATCTTATGCCGTCATTGAGAACATTTATATGGAAGGTAGAAGTGGCTATCATTAGGTCTATTCCAGTACTTGAACATTCGTACAAATTCTTGCTATTTCCAGTTCCTGTACCTAAAAAAATCGCAAAAGACAGCGAAAATGAGTAATCTAGGCTTTGTCAAATGTTGTTATTTTCTGCTACAAAAATTTGGCGAAGCAGAAATTCGCAAGCTGAAATGTTTTGACGGATAATGTCAAATAAGAGTACCAGCCATTACAATAAAAAAAAATGTCGCCAGACAAATTTAGTAGAATGCAATTGGCTGAAACAGGGCAGCCAATTTATTCTTTTGATCCGACAATTGTCCAATTTTTACAAAAGAAATAAACATATGTTTTTGACTTTTCTTGAAAAGCTGAAATTTTTTGTGAAAAATCTGTTCCCGTACTTTTTGCAATTTTTCACGCAAAGAGGGAATTTTTTTGATTACTCTCTCAAATTTTACAACTTGCGAAATTCTGCTACAAAAGTACGTTAACAGACCTAAAATTTTGACCTGTAAAATCTTTGTGTAAAATATCACGTTCTCAAAATTACGACGACAAAATTACTTTTATACCGATAAGGCATGTTTTATCCTCATCTTCAAACTCGTGATTACAATCATATTTTTGTTACCACAGAAAGTGGCACACCAAGAATTTTTAATACAATTTGATTAAATTGTGCTTTAATTTTTTTAAAATTTTTCGGTTTTGTGGTCCGAGTAAATTGACTCTATTAATAAAGTGGAGAAAACTATGGACTAGTACTTGACTGTTTCACACAGTCTATATGTTCGAAGAAATACTGTGCAACTTTGTAGAAGTTTTTTTATAGCTCTAGCTGAAGTAAATATTTCAATATTTTTTAAACTAAAACTGTATATATCCATAGATTGGGCGGTATCCAGGATTCTTTTCAGGAGGGGGGTGGGGGTTGCTAAAACATACATCTACCAACAAAATTTTTTTTTAATTTTCTAATAATTGTTTTTTATTGTTTTCATTTCTAAAAAAAAATATAAATAAAGGTTTTTTTTAATGCTAAATGCTAAAAAATAATCCATTTATAAATAAAACGTTAAAATCCGAAATGGATATATAATCGTCGTAATGAAATGACAGTAAAAAATATTTTTTTAAAACAATATTTTAGATCATAAAAACATAAAAAAGGTAAAAAGCAGAAATATCATTTTATCGGACCATAAGAAAATCAAGTATAACAAGCAAAAATAAAGTACGGAAAAAATAAATTTGAAGCTTATAATTAAAAATTCAACCGCCTCTACTTTTTTTTGCAAAATCGTTGATAACTTCTTCATTATCAATATCAAATCTTCGATGCGCACTCATCAACGCCAAGCCAGTTGGTTCCTCTTGTTATTGTCCTGCGTGCAACATGTAAGTGTTTACACTTTTTAATGTTGAAAAGGATCGCCCTGCAGTGCAAGTAGTAAGTAACTGGTATAGTGGCATGTATTTTTAAAAGAGAAAATTGACGGAAAAAACTCGATGTTGCATTCATTTACTGCTTCTATTGCAGATGAAGAACGCATTGCAGCTTCTTCTTGATCCCAATTTATTTCTCACATATAAAATTCTGTAACTAATGTTTCGGTGTCAAAAAAGTCTTCGAATGTGGAAAAATGAAAAGGAAAGCAGGAAAATAATTTCTTATGCGTTCGTAGCACTACGAAGTAAATATCGCTTAAGCTTACGTAAATATTTACAGTAAATATATTTAATATTTAAAATTTTTTTGAATGCTGCTTTGCTTTGCCTTTCCAAGATTCACAAACTGAAGCCAAATGAGCAGCATATCCTTGTTTTGAAAAACTTGCTGCAACACGACGCACACTGGTCAAAAACTAAAAAAAGCTGGCTAAAAATTCATAAACACGTAATATAACCATTTAAACTAGAATAGAATTCAGATTAGACAGGATAATGATCAATAACAAAAACTGGTGATATCTATCCATGTTCCTAACACCGTTAAAAAAATGTAGCAAATGTTTTTAACCTAATTTATGGTAGCAGAGGTCGAATATGGGGTTAGTTTTTTCATAAACGTAAAATTTTCGTGTTCTTTTCTCATCATATTCATAGGGTTGCGTGTTCTTTTCTCAAACTGTTGCACTCTGATCTGGCAAAACTGCGACATTTTCTACCCTTGTGAAATCGTAAAGGCGGAATGCAACATTATCACGAGAAAATAAAACTCTATAACAGTGAGCGTTGTCCAGCGGATTTTTATGTATCGTTTGTAATTTATAAATAATGATTTTGTTATAATGGATGTAAACTGCATAATTTTATTATTTATCTGTTTTGTGACAGGGTTGCATTTTTCGTGTTCTGTTCTCATATGAAAAATGTAACATTTTTGCAAGGAGTATGGCAATATTTTCGTAATGTTGCCATAGAATGAGGTGACATTTTGATCGAGAGAAGAAAATGCCATTAAGAATTGCTTACGATTATCGTACAACTATTTCTCCAATTAGCATAAAATCAGAACGGTATTACTTTAAAAATAAAGAAAACGAAAAACTTAATTTTGAAAAGGCTTTTCAAACCTTAAATTGCCTTAAACACAAAAAAAAAAAATGAAGACGGTGTCTAAAAAAAATGTTTTATATTGATATTTTATTTTGCATATTTTTTGTTCTTGAGTTAATACAATTTGCTAGTCATTAATATTATTAGATAAGGGTATTCACAATTGTGTGGTAGTGTGGTATTGTGGTTTTGCCATAGTTGAAAAGCACAGTTCTGAGTACCCTTTAAAGTAGAACTTGTGATTGGGAAACTCCCACTATAGCTTTTTGTTACTATGCAAATAAATTAACTATCCAATTTGATATATTTTATTAATATATAGCATAAACAAGTTTTACTTGCTCTTTGAGCTTCTCCATTTTTGCAATTACAAAATAACTGGCAACCGATCAGTTGTTTATGGAACTTTAGAAACCACGTTCGTTAAACATATCATTGGGCTACCTAAAATTACCACAATTTTGGTTTTTAGAGATTTCATGTAAAACAACAAAAAATATAAGAACCGCTCGGTAAAGTGTGGTATCAATATCACGGGGTTAGTTAACTACACTGAAAACAACGTAATTGTGAATACCCTTAATGCGTTTTGTTATGTTTTTGTTACTTTATAAATGAATAAGTTTACATTTTTTAGATTCAAGTAATAAATAATAATAAGTTATATTAAAAACGTTTTGAATTATTTACTTCTTAAAATTTTCAATCCCGAACCAAATCCGGGATCTCGGTATTGATATTTTTAACCCAATAACCCCGGGATCGGGAGCATAAAAAGCTTCCGGGGTTGGGCTCCCTAATGAACAAGTATCCTTACAGACTAAGCAATTTAAACATATCATAAGAGCAATGTTAATAAGCGTTTAATAATAGATTAATTGCATTTTAAAAGCATCTTTAGGCATAGAATAATCGAGCAAGTTATTATTTATTATACATTATATTTAAAGCAAGATGTGCCCTTTTCATGGGCTCATAATGGCATAGTTTATTCTGTGACAGCTAATGTTAAAATGATAAGAATTACGTGAAGATTTTTGTGGGATTCTACACGATATTAGTTCAAGTAAGTTTTCACAGATAATGCTACCATAAATTAAATCATAAATTATCGTAATGCTATGCAATGTCCTGCTAGCTTCAAGAGAAGATAGACCAATAAGCAATTTGAGAATGTTTTTTCTTCATCATGTATTAATATTTTCCGCTTTACCAAGGACGCACAAAATTTTTTTGTACCTTAATTTTTTATAAACTATGATTATAAAATTTCTGGCAAAAGTTTTCGGTTTTGGTAAAGCTTTTGTTATAAAAACATAAAACTAAAAAAAATACTACATTTTGCCTCTTTACCTTCTTTTTTGAATAAGGGAGCCATCGCAGCAAATTTTATGTTTTTTTGCTTCCATTGAGTTTAATTGCCCTAAAAGAGATCTCTAAACTTATTTTTATATATTGACCACTTTTGTTTTTTAGAATTTTGGCCAGCTTTTTTCAATTCTAGACCAGTGTGCGACGCAGCGAAATTTTCGTTGGTTTTGCTGTTCTGCTGAAAGCAATTTAGCCCTCGAAAAGTGCCACGACATAGTGCTCGCGAATGTTTAAGCTGGGTTTGTCATCTTAAATAGAAGGTATAAAAGTTCCATACTTCGGGGGGGAGTAGGTTGGAGGTCAAAACCTCTGAAAACCCCCTGTTTTCGCAAGCATCCTAAAATAAATCGCTTAGATATTTCAAGAAAATTTTGCATCAGACAAGTAGGTGACAAATGGTCAAAAGGTGTCGAATTCACATTTCTCGCTTAACTGAAAAGCCGAAAATGGATTAAAATGGAAAAAATTGCATTTTGCATCATACACGCTAGCAACCACCAACCGCTCTCAATTTACAATAATATTACAACATAAATTTTATTTTTAATACATGTAGCGAATAAAAATAAAAAAGATAATAACCTTTTTACTATAACAGTAAATTTTATGCTAAAAACTTTTATCTATAAAAACTAATTCATGATTTTTACATTCATAAAAAATTAAGAACCACCCATCTAAAGAATATGCAAAATTGCTCAAAAACAATTAATAAAATTTTAACCAATATCTTAGGTAGTTTTTTTCTATTCTAAAATCTATTCTATGAAAAATGACCAAAGAACTGAATTAAAAATTAGCCAAAAAAAAAACTACCAAATTTTTATTTATAAAAATAAAATATATTCCGAAAAAATTAAAAATTTTTGTTGTATTTTAAAAAGAAAATATAATTTTTTATAAGAAAATGAAGCCATGAACTGTTAAAAGGTGAATATGAACGGAACTATTTGGCTGAACTTTATAATGCTGTGTAAAAAGTATTTTTAATATTGCCGATTGTGAGCTTTCTTTGATTTCAACTTAACTATTGTGCTGTATTAGTTTTCGTAATGACGCTATTTGAATCAAAATAATGGTAATAGCTTTTCAGCTCTAAGCTTTGAAATATAATATTTTTGGAATCTAATTTGCAAAGCCAACTACTATTGCTTTAAGCAATCATCATTATCTATTGTCGACGCAATTTTTTTATCGATTTCTAAAAATTTCGATTTAGATTCAAGAGTATTGAATAATAACCTTGATCTATCGCAAATGTGTGTAAATACAGATGACATCGCTGTCCAATGTTGGCTCTAAACGTTTTTAGTGACAAGCATGATTGACTTCATTCAGGGTTAAGGTAAAAAAATTTGTATTGTTTGGATTTTTTTTGCACAATTTAACTCAATTTAAGATTGTCTAAGCTTTAGAAAAAGTGCAGTTAAATTTTACGCTCAATTAGGCAGCCAGAAAAAGAAAAAAAAAACAAAATTAAATTGGCTCACGCAAATTCAAGAATTGCAATAACTTGAAAACAGTTCAGGTTTTTTACATGTAACTCATGTGTTAAAAATGGTATTTGTTTATTTGGCTTTCATTCATACAATCATATAATAAAAGCTTAAATCCAGTCATATTTTAATGTATGTACATAGTTTCTAGCTCATGACTGAAAACAAACAAAATAAAGCGCTTGAGTAAGCTTTTGACGAGCTCTTCATTCTTATTAATTTTTAATTAGAATGCAAAAACTCGCTGTTGCTACTTCCACTTAACAAGCTGCTGTTTTCATGCCATTATTTGTTGACCAATTTGACACTTAGCCAAGTTATAAAAAAAAAAATAAAAATTTTATATCATGACATCATAACTTGTTTCTGTACTTTGTCAAGCATGCGAGTGTGTTCATATTTTCTTGAAATTCAACTCAAATCGTCTTTTACGAGTAGTCGGGTTAATATTTTTTATTTACTTTTTTTATAACATTATTATTTTTGTTTGTTTTTCTACTTTTTAACTGTAGATACAAGATATGAAACATTCATATCATGTTGTTAAAATTTTACTTTTAAGTTTAGGAAGTGAAACTTTTAAGCAATTACAATTTTGACATAAATTTTATGACTCTTAATTCATAGAATTATGACGAAAGCTTGTAGTTGTTAACTTTTATTTGCAGGAAAGTAAGAAATATAGACAGAACTGCAAAGTTTACAAAACTAATTAAAGGTTATAAAAAATCATGAAGATACTTAGCAAAATTCTAAAAATAAAGTTTGCAAAATTTCGAATTAGCATTAAGTACAATTAACACAAAAAAATACGAGTATAAGAGATCTCTTTTCACTATATCGTATGCTGTTTCAAAAACCCGTTTCGAAGTCTTCTAAACTGAGGAATTATATTTTATGACTTAAGTCTAAATAAGTAAATCAATTAATTTATACTTTTAGCTTTCAAAATATACACTCACCTATACGTGATATACTTATCCCAAAGAGACTTTGTGAGCTTTTACCTTAAATAAAGTTTGTGTTTGGTTTTTTATTTTTTTTTCCTCAACTGATAAGATAAGAAAAATTGTTGTTTACAACGACTCCATTAAGTCGCATTTTTAATTTTCAATTCCAAAGAATTCTTTGTGTTTCAACACACAAACACAGATACATGCATACAAACACACACATTCACTGTACGACTAAGGATAGAAAAATATTTTATTATGCTCAATATCAACCTACATATATTCATTATTTAGTTCAATAATAACACTGTAGATAAATGTCCAACTTTTGGAAAGACACACAAAAACGCCGATAATCATAGTAAAATAATATGCACAAAATGACAGGGTCGAAAAGTAAAGACTAGTACAATCATAAAAGCCATATGTTTCAAAAAGCCGTTATAAAATTGTGTTTAATATATAATTTTTAATGAAGACATTTTATTGGTAGGTGATTTCAATCTGCCTGACTTGAAATGGGAATTTTCTGACGATGATACAAATTTTTGTGGATCTAATTCGAAGACACGCCAAGAGCATATATATCTTGATAATATATGTTCTGACTTACATCAAGTGTGTTGTATTAATAACACGGTGTTACAAAAAATAAATTTTTTTCTGTCCTATGAACCAAATGCACATATTCGGAAAGAGCGGAAAAAATAAAAATATACGTGTATCGTCGATTTTCATGTTTACGTCAGAATTTTTTTTTTTTTAAGTTTGAAGTATAAAGCTCGTAGTGGCCTGTGTGGAAGCCTTTGGACCGATTTTTAACCCTTTTTCAGTGATCTAATCGATCTGATTTTTTGCAGGCAGACTCGTGGAAATGTCTGTAGCACGTCAAATTTTTTAAAAACAATTTTTATCTATTCTCAGATTTTCCCCAATTTTTATTATTTTTGAAAAAAAAAATATTTTTTTCACTTTTCTTAGCATAACTTGAAGGGACTCCAAATTTTTAAACTACTAAATCGTTAGGAAAAAAAAATGTTTTTTGACCCATCCTACTCGATATAGTTGTAGTTAATCAATAGTAACCTTCTAACACTAAACAGTTTTTGACTTTTACAACACTTACAAATGGTCTAGGGGCCCTCAAACGATACTACATGTCCATCCAACTTCCATCGGACATGTCCATCCGCCTTGATTTCTTGCACACGAACGATACTACATGTGTGATGACTTGACAGGTCGGATGGACATGTAGTATCGTTTGAGGGCCCCTTCTGACAGATGAAGTAAGGGATTGCAATATTGTTTTAAGTTCTGTTGTGCGAAAACGTATTTCTATATATTTCATCTGAAAAAAATGCAGTGTCCGACGCGAAATAACTTTTGTTACGTTTGTGGCTTATTCGCACCAAGTAAAAATTTCAAAAATATTACTAAAACAGTGGTGAATTCGTTTCAGAAAATATTTAAGACTGCTTCTGTTCCTTACTTGTGGTATACTCCGGAAGTCGTGTGCGACTATTGCTACAGAAATTTGTGCAAGTTTACTGATGGAAGGTCAACAATAAAGTAGGCTGTACCAACAATTTGACTACCACGCACGGAGCACTGCAATGAATTGTGCTACTTTTGTGTAACTTTTGCTCAAACAAAAGGGTACCAATACATTCACCGCAACAAAATTCGCTACGCTAATGTAGAATCGGTAATTCCAGCAGTTCTATACTCACCAGAAGACCGTGTAGCGGCTTCAGTGGAGATTTTTGATAATGTTCCCGAAATAAGCGATGCAGAACCAACAGTTGTACCAAAACTGCTATCAACTTTTCTTCCATCGAATGCGAGATGCGAGAGTCCACAAGTATCGGAATTTGTGGCAACACCCAGTGATATTGGGACTGCAATGCCACATTTTATAACGCAAGCCGACTTCAATGACCTCGTACGAGACGAAAATTTGTCGAGGAGAACAGCAGAATTCTTTGCATCACGCTTTAAGCAGTGGAATATAGTGGCGGCTGATTTTAAAATAACAGCCGCTCGTGATCGAGGTAGCACTATTCCATATGACAACCGCAAAAATAAAAGGCCTAAATTTCTTTAAAAACATTAAAATTTTTAATGTAACAATTCTTTATTTTTATAAAACAAAAGTAATAAAAAAAATTGTTTTTTTAACGAACCTTAAAAAAAACGATAACCATTAAAAAAAAATATATACTTCAAACTTAAAAAAAAAAATTCTGACGTGTACATGAAAATCGCCGATACACGTGTATTTTTATTTTTTATCCCCTTTCCGAAAAAGTAAATTTGGTTCATAGGACAGAATGTGTGTAACACGGTGTAATAGTTGCAAAAGACTTCTTGACCTGTTCTTGACTACAGACAGTAACAATGTGATTGTTAAGAGCACCCCTCATGCTTTGACTACTGTTGATGAATACCATCCACCATTGAGAATATGGTACAAGTCCGACAGAGATAATATAGTAAAAAAACAATTTTAAAAAAGCTGACTTTTTGAAGTTGAACAATTTACTTTAAAGT
This sequence comes from Dichetophora obliterata, assembly GCA_963920525.1. NCBI lineage: Eukaryota > Metazoa > Arthropoda > Insecta > Diptera > Sciomyzidae > Dichetophora > Dichetophora obliterata. The sequence continues at coordinate 92,236,932 of OY986437.1, forward strand.
AAACTTCATGTAATTTTAGAATATGCTAATAATTACACTCTTGATGACTCAATTAATTTTTTTAATAGAGAAATCTTTGCTATCTTTTCTCTGGCCTCAAATTTGCGAAAAATTGTGCTTACACCAGGTACACAAACATGAGCGTCCGCAGGATTTGTTCTAGGGGGAAGGAAAGACATAAAGGAGTCTACAATGCGCACAAAGAAAATTTCAACTATATAATACTATTGTCTGATATTTTTGTTACTAGTTTTGATAACATGATCCCCACATTAGCAAAAATCTTTCTCGTATTATTCCCGAAACATTTTCAAAGACAATTTTATTTTTGTCATAATACACATAAATATTTTTTTTTAAAAAGCAAAATAAATAATTTGAGGTCTTATTTATCATTAATTGAAATCGAATTTTGAGCCCACAAGTTTTAAATTTTTTAAATAATATTACACAAATTTCCTAATATTAATAGCTTCGTTCCTTTCGCCTTAATATAATCGCGATAGCAAATTTTCTCAAAGGAGCGGCAAGAAAAACGACTCGTAGAGGGCACTACCGTTATAGTCAAAATTAAATTAAAAAAAAACAATCATGATACAATAACTATTAGGTGTCATGAGAACGTGTGTCGTTCAAAACTGTTGTGAACTGTTATGGTAGCGATACCTTAGTGAACGATGTTTTTCTCTGAACGTCAGGAAAATTTTAAATTATTTAATTTAATTATTAATATTATGCAATTATATAAATAATTTAAGTGCAATTGTTGGCTCCACTGCATGCGTCCAATTTGTGTGACACACGCGGTTTGTTTTGTTTTCTTTTGTTTAACATTCGATGGTCTCAGCTCGTGAGAAAATAGGTAGCTGTCATGGCTACCTAATAGTCATTGTATTAAACAAACAAATAATTCAAAAAATGAAATGACAAAAAATTCACGCTGCAAGTTGGATGCTTGAAAAATGCCAGTTGTGTATGCAGTATGCATTTCCGAACAGACCCATGTTTGAAATAGAGTTTCAATTTTTCATTTAAGTCATAAAAAATCTTTTGACTATAACAAACTCTAATGTAAAATCGTTTGCTTAATTTGAATATGTTATCAGATTTTTCCAAAAATTAGTCCTTGATCTAAAATTGGCCTACTTTATTCAGAATTTCCTTAATTTTTCTTTCTCTTTGTTCTTTCAAGATTGTTCTCCATTTTATTAAGTCTAGGAAAAACTTAAAATTTATCCAAATTGGATCATATTTATGAGAGAAAAACAATATTAATTTTTTATAAAATGTATTTTACTTTGTTTTCTGATTGTTTACAATGACTAAAAAAAATTTGCCTATCGTGAAAGCTTATATGCGTTATTGGCGTAACTGGTCCTTGCCCTCTGTTGTTCCGAAGAATGATATTCGACTAATATACGATATCATTCCTTTACATTCGTCCATTCCTCGGACGAATAAGTTCTTAATTTCTTCCATTAAATTCGTAGTATTTACTAATGGTTTCGTACTATTTACGAAATAAAAATAATATAAAAGGATAAAAATCATTTGTAGGTTGACCGCACGCATTATTCATAGATTGTACGAAGTATTAGTTGAGTTTAAAAAATTTATAATCGAAATCGTTCAGCCTGGTTTGTCGAACAAATGCTAAATGAAAGAAATGTATGATTGTAAGGTAGTCGTAGCCTACTGGAAGAGTACGTGGCCCGTAAGCTAAAGAACCCAGTTCAAGGCCCAGCTCAGAAAGAATTTTTTTTTTCGTTATTAGTATCACTCGAAAATGTAACAAATGTATTCGAACAATACACATTTGTTTTTGTACGAATACCAAACAATGTCCATTCTATGAATACTATTCGTGGCTTAAGCTACGAATGAATTTAATAGAATGGACGCAGCTATTAGTAATATTTATATAAATTTTTTTTTGAGAATACGTGTTGAGAAGTTTCTGTGAAACAAGTGTTAGTGAAATGGTATCGCAACTTATCACAGCGACGGGTACAACATTTTATATAAAAATGTATGGTAAAGCTCAGATTTATTTTTAAATAAACCTAAAAAAAGTATGATTGTATTCTCACCAAAATTTATTTACATACATAATGAAAACTTCGTCATCTGAAATCAGAAAAGCTGTAAGTTACAAAAAATTCAAAATCGACTTTTTTAATTAATTATGATGCACCTTATCAGAATACATGTTACTGCAAAATGTTACACTCCTACAACTAAAAACGACGTTTTTATTAACAAAGTTCCAAAATCCCTTAACTTAAGCGCAATTTCCAATTTAGAAAGTCTTTTGCTTCTCTTGCATCATTTTGTAATTGTAACTTACGGCTTTTTTGATTATGAATAAACATGACAAATTTTCACAACAATTTCTCCCCCTGCCCCCCGTGGACGCCAATGCACACAAAGGAATTAAAGACTCTTCGCAACAGCAGGAACAAGGGCATGGAAAAATTTAGACGGTACTATGCTGAGAATATTGTCTGATCCAAAGAAATTTTGGATTTCATCAACACCAAAAAATCTTATAGATTCCCTTCATCATTAAAACTTCTGACGAATTTACTGACAATCTCGTCGTTATTTGTGGTCTATTCGCCAATCCCTTTAAGGAGTCATTTTGTTCAGACTTTTTTAATCCTAATAAAGAATACTTTGAATATATGATTTCTACACTCAGGGTTTCGTTGGATCCCATATCCTTTATTTCAGAGGATATTTTAAAGTAAATTGGATCGATCGATGAGGATTTTAATGCTGGACCTGACGGAATTCCTGCCGCAGTGTTAACACGATGAGGTTCCGTTCTAACAGTCCACCCTAAACAAGTGCGCGTGCGTAGTTTAACTGTCAAAATCAGCTCATGCACATACATTTTGTATGAAGCCTACCGAAACACGCACCGGACTACCGCAACATGTATCGAATTTCCAATTTTGACAGTGCGTGCGGATGTGAAGTAAGCTGCATAAAGCCAAAGTATTAGAACAAACAGCAATCAGCTGCTTTTTATTTATTAATCTCAATTGCAAATGGAAGTATGTATTTGCAATATTAATAAATTTTTACATAATGCTTTACATAAGCCTATCGCTAAACTCTCGTCGATTCCAAAACTTTTCGAGCGGCTCGAGTACGATCGTGTGAAAATTCATTGTGGGAAGGTCATAGCAACTCGTCATGGATTCATTACTGGCAGATCGATCCATTGTGTCTAGTCAACTCAATTTTACAACGTTTTGCTTAAATTCATTTTATTTAGGTAAACAAGTCGACTATATTTACACTGATTTTAGAAAAGCATTTGATAAACTGCCACACAACTTTATTCTATTTAAACTAAAGTTAATGTGTTTTCCACAATTTCTTGTAAGCTGGATTCAATCGTATCTTACCGAGCGATCTTATCAATTACGATTTCGAGGCTATTGTCTGCTGAATTTATTACTGAATCAGAAGTTCCTCAAGTTAGCAACCTTGGTCCACTTATATTTATTTTAGCCGTAAATGATGTAACCCACATCATTGAATACCCTCATTTGCTTGTCTATGCAGATGATATGAAACTTTACAGGACAATAGATGCTAAAAACAATTCAGAAATAATATGTTTCTAAAGGGGGCGGTACGAAATCTCAAGCGACAAAATCTCTACCATGAAAAAAAATCTCCAAGGTACAAAACATACAAAGTCAAAATATCAAATGGCAATTTATCCAGACAAAATCTCCAAAATCATAATATCAAAGCCAAAATCTCAAAATTTTTTATTCTTATTTATTTGTAAATTTAATCACCAGTTATGAACTCGCGAGAGTTTATCCTTTCACAAATTTATAGATTTTGTCCCTTGGTATTTTGGGTTTGGCGATTAAGTTTTTGATATTTTGGATTTTAAATTTTATACCTTGGAGATTTTGGCTTTGGATATTTTGACTTAAAGATTTTGTACTGGATATTTCGTACCCAACTTGTTTCTTAATCTAGATAAATGCCAAGCTATGCTTTAAGTAATAGTTTAATTTTTGATTATAAGTTAAAGATACTGCTTTAAGTCGTGCAAATGCTGTCAATGATCTTGGTATATGAATGGATTCTAAGCTATCGTTTAGCGTTTATATTGATTACATTTTTAAAAAAGCATCTTCTATGCTTGGGTTTATAAGACTCTGGGCCAAAGAATTTAATAGTATGATTACAACTACGACGCTGTATTATGCAATTGTGCGACCTCACTTTAGTATGCAAGTCAAGTTTTATCCCCAACTTACAATGTACATGTTGAACGTATAGAAAGAATCCACAAGTTTTGTTCAGTTTGCTCTAAGGGGCTTAAGTGGAACTGACACTTTAAACCTTCCTCCTTATCAGGATCGTTTAAAACTATTAAAAATGCAATCTTTAAATGAGCGAAGGAGATCTGCTGATATCGTCTATTTACACCAACTCATAATTGATGTGCTCGATTCTGTAACTGTAAAAACTGTAACAATTTAATTTACTTGTCTTGTAATAGAACAATTTAATTACTGCTCCTTTAAATCGCATGAGTACCTTTATTAACTACTGTAGCTTTTTTGATGTTAATTTATCGAAAGGCCAACTCAAAAGTAGATTGAAAGCTAATGAATGATAAGATCTATGTAAACGCATGGTTAGTTGTTATGTCTTGTGTTGTCCCTGAACCCAACCCATATTATTGAGGGTAAATTTTTCTCACTTTAGATTGTTTTGGACCACTCTTACCAATATCGTAGAGTTATTTCAATTATATTTTGATCGGTTCTTAAGATGATCTAATGCGGAGAAAGTGCGAAAAACTGTTGTAGCTGAACTCTATTGTTATTGCATGTTATAATTTGCGAGTTGTCAATAATAAAAATGAACATACTGTATTTAAGTAAATATAACTAACTTACTATCAATATTTAGGTAAATAAAATGATTTAGGAAAGGTCTAAAGATTCATATATATCACCATTTTTAACTATTGAAAGAAAACAGATATAATGTTGAAATTTTGTAGTCATATACAAAAAAACTGTAAGAAAAGTGATGCAAACAATCCTATAATATATACTTAACAAAAGTGTAATTAAACATCGAATCTGATGTTAAATCCTTCTGGAACTTTGTTAACATAAAACTTAAGATTGATACCTTTCCTATTTTTATGAAATATAATTCTGTTGAGTCCGATAATGATAATAGTATTTGCAATCTTTTCGCTGACTTATTCAAGATGACTTATTCCTCACCGTCCTAAGATCATTAAATATGGGCTGCCAGGTGTGGTCTAGAAGTCAACCCTAGCAAGACCAAACTAGCATAAGTTACAACAAAAGCCAAAGCGCCACAATTCGTCCTTCCAAAGCTTAACAACCAACTTCTTATACTATCCAGCAGCGCAAATTACCTAGGTGCCATTCTGGATGCTAAGCTAAACTGGAAAACCAACATCGAAAAAAGGCTCAAGAAGGCCTGCATAGCCTTCTACGCCCGCAAAAAGACCTTTGGCAGGAAATAGGGTCTCCAACCGAAAATGCTTATATGGCTATATACAGCATAGGTATCACAGGGGGTATCTGCTTATGCCCTATTGATGCACTTAACGTCTTAACACATTTACTTCCCATAGATCTACACATTAAGCTTACCGCAGCAAACAGTGCAGTAATACTCAGAGAGCTCTACAACTGGCGGAATAGGCCATATGGACACAGCAACATTCTAAATCCGTTACCTCGGGAACTGATTCTTAGAAACACGAACTACGACACTCTTAAACTCGACTTCACGAAATTCTCTATAACCATGTTTCCCACCAGGGTGGAGTGGCACAATGGAGGAATTGATCTAGCCTTCGATGTGCCCTTTTACACTGATGACTCCATGATGGAGTGCGGAGTGGGAGCTGGCATATACTCTGAGAAACTGGGGGTGGCGGATGTTTTTCGTCTGCCAAACTCAGCCAGCGTCTTCCAGGCCGAGCTTTTTGCGATGAGATAAGCTTGTCGCACCAATCACCTCAATGCAGCTAATTGGATGGATAGCCAAGCCGCCATTCAAGCTTTAGCTGCGATCAGTACCAAGTACCAACTTCAAACTGGTAAGGCAGTGTAAGGATGAACTGGCCCAGCTAAGTCATGAACTCAGCATTACCATAATCTGGATTCCTGGCCATAGGAACATTTATGGTAATGAAAAGACGGATGAATTGACTAGGCGGGGTTCCTCCCTTGACGTTTCAAGAGCGGAACCAGTCGAAGTTCCACTGAACACAGTTAAGGGCATTCACTCTTACTACTTGGCCTTAGCCGGTCATAGATGGAGAGGACTACCAACCTGCAACACATCAAGAAAATTATGGCCCCTTTACAACCTAGGTAGAACTCAGGAGATGCTCTCAAAACCCCAGAATGACATAGCCAGAATAACGGCTTTTATTACGGGTACTACTAAACAACTATCTATAGATAAGGCAAGCCTTGGTATTCCTCCCACCACATGTAAATTCTAACATGAGTTATCCGGTATTACAACCAACAACAGATGGTCAGCAGGTAAGACGTGTTAAATAACACGGCAAATCTGGCCCAAACTCAACCCTAAGCGTTCAAAAGAACTCATTTCTCTCAGAAGAGACCACATCAGCACTATGGTAGGGATCCTTACAGGCCACTGCCTTATTGGCTCACACTTTCAAAGTTTGAACATACTCCACAACGACTTCTGCAAAAGCTGTAGAGATGAGGAGGAGGAAGAATCTACAGTACATTTCCTTTGTACTTGCCCAGGGTTGGCTCAAAACCGCTTCCTCCACTTTGGCAACTGGTTCTTCAATGACCTTGACGAACTCTCGGTTTACCGAATCCTAATCTTAGCAAACACCTCAAATTGGTTTAAAAAGAGATATGAAAAATTAACTCTTGGTATCAAAATGGGCCTCATTGACCTAAGTGTGTCTCGTTTGAGCATCGGGCTTGGCCAGGTCTAGACTAACAGCGCTGGGCAAGCTCTTCCTCAGCAATCTAGAGGAACTTTCAACAACAAAAATCAACAATCAACGCACCGGATGGTTATAACCTAACAGTGCGTAACAGGAACACGAGGTTATGGTATCAAAATGGCTCACTAGAGCTACTTGGATCCTACATCATAAATATATGTATGAATTAGAACAATTCATTCGATATTATTAATTATTTTAATAATTAAATTTATAAAAATAACTATATATTAATATTAATATTATTTTAATTATTTAATACAAATACACATTAAAAACGCAAAATGAACTGTTTAAATTAAATGAATATTAAGAATAATAAATGATGTAATGCAAGATAAGTAGTAGCATCACCATCTAAACCAACCAACTAATCCAAATTTAAGTAAAACGTAGTCGACATATCAATTTTTCTAGACTGCTAGAACTTCCAATTAGTAAAACTTTCAAGTCTTGCTATTCATTTATGTATATTTATTAAAAGATCTTTTAAGAATTGTATTTAAATAATCCCACAGACTCTTTATTTCTAGACTGACCAATTTTTCAATTGGAATAACTTTTAAATGCTTCTGTTTTTGCAAGTTTTTTTTACATTAGTATTGAGTATTGTTTTATGCACGAAAATGTTCCAAAAACAAATTCAATTCATATCATTATTATGTTAAAGAAAAATTCTAAAACTTTAAACCTTACATTTACTTACTAAAATTAAAACAATATTATAACCACATATTTAGAATTGGCAAAAAAGAAATTCATTAAAATTTTATTTAAAATTTGTTTAAAATCATAATAAAGTTAAAATGATAAACAAATTAATTACTATTAACTCTATAATAATTAAAAATTTACATTGATATTTCATGGTACATCAGCAAATGCTATTGGTACATCATGGAATCCAACACCAATCATATCCAAGCCTGATCTTGGATACCTAGGATATTGAAGTTATTCACTACATTTTTTAAGTGCGGCTTATAAAAGTTCTTGTAAACTTTATTATGTTAACATGTCAATTTATTGAAGGTCTTATTGCAATAATATGATATGCCACTTAATAATCGAAATAATTACTTTAAGGAGTGGCTCCCAAATATTATGTAAAGGACCCGCAATCTTATTGGTGGGTGTTTACATTACGTAATAAAATAACGAAAAAAAAATCGATTTTAGAAATCATGTGCCTTATCATGTTATTGCAATAATCCCTTCAATTCTATTATTATTTATATTTTTGAGCTGTAAATATAACTATCTTCTTACTTAAGCGCGGTGTTTATCAGGAATAAATAAAGCTTAATTTATGTGCATTTTTTTAACAACTGTGATGCGCTATTTACCTCCCATCAGCACAACAACAAAACAAAATGGCATTAGTTGTTTGTGTTTTGAGTAACTACAAAATAATAAGTGATTCTTAGAAGTTATAACCTGAAAACCTTGCGAATTCAAAGTTGAACAAATCGGGTCAGAGTTCCAAAAGGAGTATATCCTTAACACAGATTACTGCAGATATGCAATAAAATTCGCAATAAAATAAATGAAACACTAGAGGTTATCATAAACATTTTTATGAATTAAAACAATTTATTCTGCATTATTAATTACTTTAATAATTAAATTTGTAAAATAACAACATATTAAATTTGATATTATTTTAATTATCTAATACAAATACACATTAAAAATGCAAAATGAATTGTGTAAATTAAATGAAAATGAAGAATAATAAATGATATAATGCATGATCAGTAGTAGTATAAAACGCTTGTTAAATGAGCAGAGATGAAAAGTTGTCGGATGACTTTAGATAAGTTGAATAAAAAAAAAAGATTTGTAAGAATGATTTGTAAATAAAAACAAGATCAAACAGCTTCACAACAACAACTCAAAGCTATTGAAAATCTATTAAATAGAGTTGAGTGAAACAAAACAAAAAGATCAAAGCTTAGCTCAACTTGAAACTGGAATGAATTTTTTGTTTAATTGTGGTGAATTTCAGGTGTGGTGTGTTGGTTTTGGCCAACAACTAGCAGCTTGTTGTTATTGCATGAAGGTGACTTTGAGCTAATGTGAATCGCTTGATCGTTTCAACTTAACGCAAGCTGGCGTAAATGCAATACAGGTTTTGTTGTGGTTGTTGTTTGAAAAACAAATAAATGTTCAAGCGGTCTATGTTTTTTTTTTGTTTCACTACGTAAAGATCACTTAATGCACTAATACAGACAGCATCTCTGGCTGTTGTTGGTGTGATGTTGGTGCGGTTGTTTTGTTGTTGTTGCTGGTTGGATTTTGCGTAGGTTGTTATTTTGGATTGGGTTTAGTTTCAGGTCTACCAGCAGCAACTGCTTTTAATTATTTATTTTATGCAGTCTTAACATTTGTGCATTTCTTGTGAAAATTAAAAGAAATAAAAAATAAAACAATGCTGCTGTGCTTTTAAAAAATTTCGCTCTTATGCGGTTTTTCTTATGTATCCAAACATATTTGCAGAGCTTTTTTGTGTGTGTTGTGAACGTTATCTTGATATTTTTATCTTTAGTTCTTGACTGACTGCATGCTGATTTTACTACGCTCGAAAATCAAACTTTATATACAAATACTCATACATTTTCTTAATACAGAGGCTAAGCAAATTTTTGATACTGCAACGATCGAGACTTTACCGGCTTCTACCGAATAAAAGAAACGCCAGAAGTTATGGGGGCCAATTTTTGTCTGACATAAACTTTACGTTCCACCTTACAGAGGTGAAATTTATCACTAGCTCTTATTTGACAAACTCTACCAACATTTTTTTACCCATCCACTCTCTATCTGCCACCCTTCCGGGAGTTTAAAAAAAAAAGAATAATGTCATGTCGAAAATACTTCATATTTCTACCGAATTTGACCCTAGAAACGTATGAGATGGTCATGTTAATATTTTTTCACCATCAACATTTCTTACGAACACAACTATCTCCTACCAATCATTGTTTTGTCCCCAAATAATAAAAAAAAAAAAAAAAATGGAAAAGTTTCGAAAATATTTCATATTTCTGCCGAAAGTACTCCTAGAGAGTTAAAATGTATGAGATTTAATTGATATAAGATATTTTTTTTCTTCAAGATTTCTTTCAAACACACTTATCCTCTTTTTGCCACCCTTTCGGGAGTCCAAATACAAGAAACACAAAAAAATTAAAGAAACATGTCCAAAATAGTTCATTAATTAGTTCGAATTAACCCCAAAAGGACTCAAATTAAATCAGATGAGAAGAACACACTCACCTTTTCTCTGCCAATTTTCTGGGCGCCCCCATACTAAAAATGAAAAAGTGTTCTAAAATCTTAAAAAAGACAGTTTCGATAGTATCGTTAGTTTTTGATAATTTAATTCTTTTTGATAAAGTAATAGGCAAAAAATAATGTTTTTTATACATATATACATTTTTCAAAATAGTTTTCCTCTAGGAGTGGAGATATTTTTTTCGATCATTTTTATATTTATTTTTCTTTTTACTGCACCTGATATACAGTGGCGAGCAGATCTGGATTGTCACTTTCATGCTTGTCACTTTCACGCATTTTTGATTGCTGAAGAGTCATTTTTCAATATAATGGTACCAAATTTTCAGGTTATATACTTAATTTATTTAGAAATAATACAAAATATATATTTATAAAAAAAGAAGATATTACAAAAATAACAAAAAATTCTATTTAGCTTATATATTTTATTTGATAAAATATAAAATTTATTTGTTATCCAAAGCCCTTTGGCCTTAATGACGCTATTAATACGTCTCGGCATGCTCTCGACCAGTTCTACAATAGTTGCATGTAGAGAAACACACACCATTCCTTCTGAACTCTGGACCATAGTTCGTCGATGTTCTTTGCGGCCATTTCGTAAGATGCTAGCCGTTTTCTTAGAATAGCCCACATATTTTCAATCGTGTTTAAATTAGGTCTCTGTGTGACCATTGCAAAAGCTAGAAGTCCTGATTCTTGAACAATTTTTGCTGAATGCTTTGGATCCCCGTCTTGCTGGAATATCACCTCTTCTGTTGGATATGCGCATAGGTCAACGAAATCCAGTAAATTGTTCTGTAAGATAGTTAGGGTAGTCTGTTCAGGTAGTCTTCTTTCTTCATTGTACCGAATAGTCTTACAAGTGGACCAATATGCCACCATGTAAAGCAGCCCCACTCCATAAGACTACCACCGCCAGGTTTCATTCAGATTTTCATGCGGTTGATGTCAGTAATATTGTTTCCCATCCGAATGATACCGGTTAGTACGGGTCTCATCAGACCAGATCACGCGCTTCCAATCATCGACACTCCAGCGTTTGTACTTTTTACAGAAGTTCAACAACGCTTTCGCGTTTTTGTCAGTCAATAGCAAAGCTAGAGGAAGAAAATAAAAAATAAACCATAAATATTTTTGAGAAGCTCTAAAATCTAAAAAATTAAATCTTACTACTAGGGCGGCCTCCAAAACGATTTTTTTTAACCGTTTGCGTGCTGTCCACTCACTGACCGGCTTTCCATCTTTTGTGCAGCTTCTTTTTGTGTCATAGCTACTTGTTGAGTTAATAGCGCTCCTTGGCTCAAGCATCTCTGTCCGAAAGTAGATTCGGGTGCCTTTTCGTAATCTTTGGAACCTTTATATTCCGTCGCTTCGGGACATTTAAAACAGTTTGAACGACTGTTTTCAGGCATTGAAACAACTTCATATTCAGCCTTTTTATCAATCTTACTCGTTTTGATAAAATTATAAAAACTGTCCTTTTAACTCAAACGACACTGCAAATTTGAGGCCGAATCAAGTAAACACGACTGAATTACTTAATATCGTTTTATTTATAGTGTATCAAGCAACTGTTAACTTCACCAACAATAATAAAACGGAAGTGATTACGGTATCAATAATGAACCGACGTTGACAAATTTGAACACGTGCAAAATTGGTTAAATATAATTTTTGCTAAATTTGTAATATCTTTTTTATTTTTATACATTTTGCAAACTTAAACTAAAGCTTTTTGTTTCTTAATAAATGAAGTATATAACCTGAAAATTTGGTAGCGTTATATTAAAAAATGACTCTACAGCAATCAAAAATGCATGAAAGTGGTAAACATTTAGCCAGATCTGTTCACCACTGTATATATGTATATATTAAGGAGTAGTAAAATTTTTTTAATAAAGCGGGATTGAAAAACTGAAAACTTACACAATTTGAAGCAAATTTAAGGATTCTGCTTTCCGATGAATTTCGAACCGCCAAATCTTTAAAAATAGCTTTTGATATGAATGTGTTTAAGAAATATTGCTCAAAAGTGTTTTTTGCTCATAAGATGTGAGCTTTTGTTCTAGATCAATGGTGGTTAGTTAGTTAAAGGTTTTTATTGAATAAAGAAGCATTTTGCATTTTTTTTTTCATAAACCCTACCCTACGGTTTCTGGACGCAAAAAACTTATTTTTTCAGCTTATTTCTCCGTATCAGGCGTACTAATGAAGTGACGTCATTGCAATGTGTAGACAGTTTCTAGATAATTTAAATACAAAAATGCCGATATATTGTTCGATTGTCTGAGATAACTGGTAACCGAGATTTAAATTTTTAGAAGAAAAAATCGGTGATATACTAAGTTCTCCATTTTTTGTGATTTTTCAATTTTTAGCGGAAAGCCCTACAAGATTAGTTATTCAAATATTCCACACTATATTTTTTTTTAGATAGATAAGTATTGTATTTTATTTTTAGAATGACAGAATTACAGAAATAAACATAATGAAACAATATCAACTTATTCTATAGTTCACTAGGAACTAGAGGCGAATACAGTTGTATATTAAAATATAAAAATTGAAATAATCAAAATAATTAGTAAGAATGTTAAAATAATAATAAGACCAAATTCTAAAATGACAATGCTTAAATTATATAATGAAATTCTGAAAAAGGGTACAGGACTTAAAATAAAATTAATTAGGATTACATAGTAAAAAAAAAACTTTATTAATTTTTATTAAAAATTATAATTAAAAAAATTATTATTAAAATATTGTAAATGATAGAAGAGACAAACCGAACAACAACAAACTAACAATATACGAAATGATCTCAAAGAGACTTTAATCAGAGTGTAAACAATAGTAATGCATCAATATCTGAATAGTTACACTCTTAAAGCCAAAGTTTTGTCCTTTTTAGGAATACAGATTTAACCCGAGTAGATCATATTTCAAACGGGAGTTAGTATAAAATCTACTTTTATTACAAATAATACGAATGGCATGCTTTTGTGAGACGAGAAGAGAAAACATTTTATTTTTGTACGTACCACCCCAACAACTTATCCCCACACTCAAGTTTTGATTGAAATAGTCCAAAATAAATACACTTAAGAATAATAGGACTACAATAAGCTCGTAACAAATAGAGATGTCTAGTAGTAGCCATGAGATACTTCTTAAGAACAATTGTGTGAGTTGTCCAATTCACATCACTATACAGCCAGACACCTAGATACTTGAAACAACTAACATTTTCAATAGAAAAACAACCCGAAGAACAAGACCCAACGTTTAAGAAAGTTTGTGTACATTTAGAAGAAGAACATATATCATTACTCAGACAAAATTTTTCACATTTACCGCTATGAAAAGAGAAAGATTCAGATTTGAACTTACTTTTATTAACATTAAAGAACATAATTCTAGATTTATCACTGATTAAAACAGCCAAGTCATGGTTTATATCTATAGATAAATTCAAAGGAGAGTCACAGGAGAAGGCACAGGCTAAATAGAACTACAGAATTTAAGTTTAAAAAGCAGGTTTATAAAAACTAGAAACAAAATAGGGCCCAAAACTGAGCCCTGGGAAACACCTAGTGACAGAACTTCTGATGAAATATAATAATTTAAAATTTTGAAATTTGGAGCTTATCCAGCAAAAGCTTATGATTAACAGTGTCAAACACTTTAGTAATATCAACAAACATTGCTGCACTGAACTTTTTATTATTTAAACTCGAATAGATGTTTGTACAAAAATTTAGTAAAGTATTTTCTGTTGATAGGCCTGCTCGGAAACCAAACTGAAATGAGCTGTACAAACGATATTTATCCAAAAACTCTACTATCCGAACATTCATTAGTTTTTCAAAAATTTTAGAAAAAACTGGAAGAAAAGAAAAGGGTATGTGGTTGATTAGTTGGGATTGGTCACCTTTTTCGAATAAAGGAATAACCTCAGCCATTTAGAAGCTATCAGGAAATATACCACAATAAACACTTTTATTAAAAATTTAACATAAAATATCACAGATAAAATAAACTATTTGCTTGACAAAATTATTAGATACACAAGAAGTATTGGAAGAATAAGAATTTTTTAGAGATATAATACATATGGTATTAGCTAGTAAAATTCTCTAGCGATCTGCTTACACAAATTTTTATACCTTGTCGCTATATTCATATTAAGTGGGAATTTCGTTTTTAATTTGTAAAGTTTCTTCTTAAACTTTAAGCATTAATTTTATTAAGTAAATCATTCGACATCCAAGGTTTTAACCTTTTAGCCTTAGTACTTCTACGTAACAAAGAACTAGAGCACATGTTAATATGGCCATTAAGTGTGTTTAAAAAGATTGAGTAGGCTTCCGATGGGTTATTTTCCACATTAACAGATTCTCAAAACTCGAAACACAGAGAATTTCTCAAAGCAACAAAATCAGTTTTACCACACGGATTTAACCGAGACTGAGAACTAAAGTTAGTCGTCCTAAAATTAGCAATGCTTAGGCTCGTCATGCAATGGTCAGTTATCTGTAAATCCATAATTGAACTTAAAAATTCGAAGTTACCTAAGCTTAGACGACGCAAAAATATATGATCTAAACGTGTACACCCAAGGAACCAGAAGACGAAAGTCGTGTCGGTTTGTTGATGAACGCCTCTAATCCAAAGGATGAGAGAGTTAGCAAGTACCGATCAGTCAGTAGGCTGTCTTCCATTATGTTAATATTAATATCGCCTAATAATATTAGGTTAGCATTGGAATTTATATGATTTAAGGTAAAATACTCCAAGTCAGAAAAAATACGTCACTAGCAGAGATTGAGTTAAATCTGTACATGCAGAGAAAGTTAAAGAAAAGTAAAGAGAGACCGTTAAAGTATCACAACTTCTCTTCTTTTTCATGTATTTGGCGTCTATTGGCCACGCGTCTTTTGATAGCTATAGTTTAGCTCTATGACTTAAAATGACCAAGTTAAAAATAATAAATGACAAATATACACGGTTTTCAGGAGAAAATCCTATATATTTGATTTAATCAAAAATTCAAGTTTGCGCCAATTTTACAGCATTTTTTATATGAATCTAAGTTGAATGTTTCATTTTGGTACGTACACATTGATCATTTATATCGTTTTTGTGTACATAATGGCTCGTGGAAAAGATCTCTCTTTAGAAGTGCGTAATTTAATAATAATTCTTCAAAAAATTGCTGGGAGATATAGCGTAAATTGTTAAAAAAGTAGAGCAATATAAAAAGTTGTCGAAAAATACGATGTTCGAGGCAATATCAAAACTGCGAAACGCTCTGGTCGCTCGCGAATTGTATCATCACTGGAAAAGCGAAATATAGTGAGAGAGGTAAAGAAAACGCCAAAATCAAGTGCAGTCGAAACAGCCTAGAACCTTTCCAAAGAACGCTCAAAGGCATCAACTCAGTGCATCAACTATTCGCAGAATACTGAATAAGAATGGTTTGTATTCACGAATTCCCTGGAAAGAGCCTTGCATTTCATCAGTCAACTGTGCTAAACGTACAGAATTCGTAAAAGCACACTTCAACTCTCCACAAACATTCTGGAATAATATCATTTTCAGTGATGGAAGTACGTTTAAAATATTTCGAGCAAAAAGGAGCGGTAAGGTCTGGGAAACAAAAAATAGTGGAACACTACCCCAGAACCTCCGTTCCACCGACAAACGCGGCGGTGGTTCAGTGATGGTTTGGGGCTGCATGTCAGCTTCGGGTATAGGAAATATATCATTTATTGAATAAACAATGAACAGCAGATTATCTTCAAACTTGAAAAGACAATTTTAAATCTAGTGCCCAGAATTTAGCCATGAAAACACTATGGGTCCTTCAACAGGACGATGACTTGAAGCACACAGCTAAAATTGTTAAAGAGTGGCTGTTGTACATTATACTGAAGTAATTGAACTCGCCTAATCAGTCTCCAGACCGTAATCCTAGAGCATCTTTAATAATGTTTCATCAAAAAATGATTTACGTAAAGCTTTGGCAAAGGAGTGGACGAATATCTCCGCCGATTTAACCGAAAATCTGGGTAAATCCATGAAAAGGTGTTTGGAGGCTGTAGTCAAGTCGAATGGACGGCCAACAAAGTATTCATTTTCTTAAATACTTAAAATAAGGTAGTTAGCAGATTTTCTTAACTCTAGTGTATAATAACTTTTGAGTTTAGTTTTCAGGTGATTCTTTATGTAATGAAAATCTTTTTATGGATTTTATTATTTTTGATTTCTTATTAGTATACAGGCACTGTGTACTAATTTTTATGTATATGTATATGAAATCGATTCCAAATGAGTTAACTCCAAAAATGTAAATCTTATGGCGTTTTCGTTTCTCGAAAAAATGCTACATTTTTATTCCCTTTTTGAAAATTTTGCCCTCTTTAAAATAAAAAATATTGACCTCTAAAATTAGTTCGTGTTTTTTTCACGAAAATGTTGACCTCAAAAGTAGAAAAAAAAATTCAGAATTCTCAAAGATGGCAAAAAGTAGGCAGAAAAATGCAACATTTTTTTGAGAAACGAAAACGCCATTAATTTTCGAAGCACAAACAATAAATTAAACACTACCATATCCTTGAAAATTAAATTTCTGTACTGATCGTATTGGCAGATTCAGATTGCCCTCTATATATCTAAAGTTTTCTTATCTAAGGTGTTTAAGTTGATCCAGCGAAAAGTTAATTAAAATTAAAGAGAAAAATGTGGTAGGAAATGATTATTACAATTTATGATATTAGTATTTTGCACGTAGGCTAGCAAGTGTAAGTGCAAAATAAAAGCAGCGGCAGATTTTTAATTTGATTGAAATTTGCGTATTGTGTTTTTTTTTAATATGAGAAAGAAAGGAATAGTTTTTTGATTCCAAAAAATAAGTTAAGACACAGAAAATAACAAAAAAGTTTGATTAAAATACTGATTTAAAAATATCTTTCAATGCGTTGCCAATTAATTTTTTTTAAACTTGCTTTTTAAAAAGGCATATAGGACTAGCTTTTGTAGCAAACTGAAATTATATTTATTTTGTTGTTGTTTATCGAATTTGCTTCTTTCACTTTACACTTGCGAAATGATAGTGTGTTATTTATAAACTGTCAGAGTTTTTAATAAAATCCAAGAATGAGTGAATGGTATTAAAATAAATATTTTATTATGTTGATTTTATATGACTTAAATACAAATTCTAAATGTTTGATAGTTTGATGATTTAAATCATATAAAGTCAACATAATAAATAACAAGGTCATTTAGGAAAAAAACTTTAATAAATATTTTAGTTTTTAATTATATCTTAAAAAAATCCTCACAAAATTGAATTCGATAAAATAATCAGGTTAAGATTTAAACAATTTTTTAAATAAGATCATAAAAAATCTAAAAAGTTCTAAATCTAAAAAAATGAGTCAGATGGACCTATTAAAAATAGTCTGTATTACAAGAGACCATTTTTTTTAAGTTTTTGTATTTATTATTTAATTATAAAAACTTTTAATTTTCAGTTAGTAATTAATTCAAAATTCTAAGCACTATTGAAAGACTATCGATGATATTTTGCACGACTATTAACACTATTGATGGCAGCCCACTATCGATAGTCATACTATCGATGATGCTGACTTTTTACTTACTTCTTACCGTGGTGGTATAGGTAATGCATAAGGCAGCAAAAAATGCAAAAAATGCATAAGGCAGCTGGTAATCGTTGGTCGATTTGTATTTGATAAAACGTGAAAATGCTTTACATTTTGTGCATGGTTGGACCAATTTTGTTTCATATTCTAATTTTATAGCAATATTTTAGTACTCCTTCATTCAATGGTACTAAGAAAATATATAATTTTTGAGTCGAAATTCAAATTCGTGTGAATTAAGTAAATTCAATTTATTATTGTTGATTTTGATTATAATTTTGATTGTGATTTTTAATTTATTTAATTGATGTTGTCATTTTGCTTTCTTTATTGATTTTTGTAAATTTGGCTTTGAAAGTGATTTTGATTTTCATTTCCTTTGCTTTTCCTTGATTTGGTTTGGTTGGCTATTTTGGTATCACCTTATGATTTTCCCTGCCGATTTTGATAACTGATTTGGAGTGTTTATTTTGCTAAAATTTGTTCTTTTTGTAAATTTGATTAAAATAATCAAATTTTGCTTAAACTGTGTTGAGTGACTGTTGATTTTGATTTTGGTTTTTATGTATATGAAATAATGATATTGCTTTTAAATATTAACTTACGTTTAGAATTTTTAGTTATTTTGTTATTGTGAAAAGTTTCTTGATCAAATTTAAGGGTTTTATTAAAAATTTTTATTAATGTCTACAAATGATTGTGATACTGATTTCATACTACTGGTTTGTTATATAGTTTTTAATTTATTATGCAATTCACTAGTTATGTTTTACCATTAAATTATTACTATTCTGTTATTATGTATTTTAATTATATTTTCACTTTATTACTATTTTATTTCTGAGCTTAACCGTTTTCTTGGATTTAAATGTTCATATTAAGATTTTATGCTATTTTTAATAGTAAGTCAAACACCTCAACGCTAGACGTTTTCAACTTAACAAACGTAGTCAGTTTTCAAATAAAAATCAAAGAGATATTAAAAAGTGAACCTTTTTATTTTATTTTCCGATAGTAAAAAAATTATGTGTTCATAATAAAAAAGAGTTAGTGACGTGTTAATGTTTCCAGGTATTCGAAACACTAGTGTCAGTAAAGTTTAGTAATGCTTTTCCTAACTGTCGTCATTTGTTGCAAAAGTTGAAAGACCAAAATAAAATCGCATGGGTAAAATTAACAGAAGAAACCAAAAATAAAGTTTAAAAAAACCATTTTTAAAATAAAAATAAAATAAAAATTAGAATTTAATGAAAAAATTAAAAATTTAAAGGTTTGAGGTCATTCTGTCGCTACAAAAATTTGTTATCTCGCAGCATTATCTAAAAAAAGATAAGACTAAGAAGAAAAACAATATATCGCTCATTTGCTCGAATAACGACATAACTCAAAAAACAAGATTTTTGCGTTAATGATGCAGAATTGTTCTTTATATCATGCTTTATATTGTGTCGAAATTTCATGTTATTATTTTAAATACTCTCCGCGTGAGAAGAAAATATTCCTCTATCTTTCCATAAAAGATGCGAGTTAATAGAAAACTTAAAATACGTTTTCTGTAAAATGCCTTTTTTGAGTTATGTCGTTATTCGAGCAAATGAGCGATATCATATCACAAATATTGGTGGAAAGAATTGGCGTCAGGAGAATGAATGCCAACAAAGAATTTCCAGCAATTGCGGGACATTAAAAATAATGAGTAAACTGATAATAATTTTAGTGGGTATTTTTGTTGATGAAATTGAAAAGCAGAAATCAAGATAGCAATAGCACACAAAGCAAATTGGCTAAAACTAAATACATGCAAATACTCGTACTTGCATTTATACACAATACTACAAATGGTGACATATGTATGCATCTGTAAACTCTTCTCAGATTCTGTATGTTAATAGAGCGTTTTAGCTTTAAGCGCAAAAGCCACATTTAACTGCGACTTAAATAAATTTTCCATTTCTTGTTTTGTGCTTTGTGCTTTTTTTTTCTTTAATAATTTTTTATTTATTTTCTATGTGGTGAATTTGCCCTCCAACATTTGCCAAAAAGGTGAAATTGTCTTAACGATATACAGTCGAGATATCGGTATGTGGAGTACGAGCTAACGTGATATACAGCGTGTGAGTAGGTAGTAGCTCAGGGTTCAGTTCAGGCGACAGGCACAGTCAAAGGCTAGAGCGTGACAGCAACAAGTATGGCTTGAAATTTAAAACCTTTTTCTAGTTGTCATTGCCGTTGTTGTTGCTGTTATTGTTGTTGTTATTGTTGTTATTAATGTTTTTGTTGTAAATTTTTGTCAAAATGTCGTGCCTGCTCTTTCGGCTTGCGTGCTTGTATAAGCGGAATACATGTTAAAGGTTTCCATTTATAATGCTTAAGTTCGAGTAGGCTCAAAATTGTGGAAATTTTGTGAAATAATTTATTTTTTTATAAAACTTACCTTGGGCCAGTTGTTGCGTATAAAATCCAATAATTGTTAATCCAAAAACTGCTACTTTAAAAACTGTTTTAATAATGCCTACAAGAGCAAAAAAATCACAAAAAAGAAACTTTAAAAATTACAAAATTATTTCACCAAATATTGTTAGTTTGCACAGTCAAAAGTTAATAAATAGGTATATTTAAGTTAATTTTTCTACACAAAACTGCAGATGTTTTTTGACAAAAAATCTTACAAAAATGTTAAGTGTTCAAATTTCAAAGCAAATTTTAGATTTTTTTTTTATTTTTTAAGAATTCTACCGATTTTTTTGTTAACACAAGAGTACAGAAATAAGTCTGTTAAGCGAGTTAGTAACACGTTTGTAACACCTGTTGATGTTGAACTGAACTGAGCTCCGCTAAAAATGTAACTCGAATATCAACCAACAAAGACGACGACGACGACGACAGCGACTACAACGATATCAACTACAGCTAGAGTTGCTACGAATCCTCCAGAATGTGGTGTATTTCATGCGCAACTTAGTTAAACTGGAAAATAAATACAGAGCCAGAGCAGCTACAAAAATCACATAGATTCTCACACACGCACATGTTGGCACTCTCGCACAGACACGCTCACAACGCGCAGCCACTGAACGCCCACTTAAAATGTTGAATAAAGCAGCCAACGATCGCAGGTAAGTTAGTCAACGCTTTATTGATCTGTGGTGAGTTCATTATTGCTCGTTTGTGTTGAATGGCGAATAGAGCTAAAAACAAACCTTTTTAACCATTACAGTACAGAGCAGTTTGAGAAGCTGTAGGCTAAGGTTTGAGGATGAAATGCTGCTGATAAAACACACTTAGTTAAGACTTTCACCCAAAGCAAATTTTAAATTTACCCTAGGTGTAGGCTTGACATTTCGTAAAGTATTTTATACCAAAAGCAGCATCGAAAACTTGAGCAGTGTTGCCAGAAACTGTGCTTACAATTACATTATTTTATTTAATTCATTTAAAAGAATTGAGAGTAATGAAAGTAATTATATTGAGTTGCTGTCGTGATCTCAAAGGGTGTTGACGTGTGTCTGTCCGTCCCTTTAGTTTTAATTAAATTCAGTTTTAAAAGTCAATTGTCTGTCTCAAATGTTCCGTCGTGTGCGTTAAAGTTTATAGTGCGTTTTATTTTTGTTGTTTTTAATGTCCGGCAACGCGTTTAAGTTAAATGTTTTTTTTGTTTAATAACAATTTAATTACAAAACAAAACAAAAATAACAATGAGTGTTCTGTGTAACAAAGAAAAGAAAAACTAAAAAAAAAAAATAAAAATTAAACAACAACAACATAACAGCAGCTTCAACAAGTACATCAACAGCACAGCAGTCCAGCTCTTTTAAGGGAGGGTTCTCCTGGATTTTTTTGGATTTGGCCGAAAAACAAGCAAAATTTGAGAATGGTTTGTGGGAAAATGAAAAGACATACGAACTTATGCTTTTGAACTTTGATTCGTGGTTTATTGACGAGTAAAAAAAAAAGATATTTGAAAAATACAAAATGGCGGCTTGAAAATGGCGGATCTCGTCGACCTCTGCGCGCAAAACATCGACCTCCCGCGGACAGTGTGGGGCCTCAGGTAGTGAGCTGAAATGAGAAATGTATAAAATTTATTAAAATTAATAACATTTCATATGCCTGGAACCTAACTTCAATTAAGTTTGGTAAAAAAAAAACCAATTTTATGGACTTTTAAAAAAAAATTGAAATTTTTTGCTTTTTTTTTTACTTAGATCTCGTTTAAAAATTATAAATAAACAATTTTTTATGCCAATGTTAGGTTCCAGGCGTACAAAAAAGTATATACTTTCAAACATTCTTTGAATGAAGGAAATCGGATCAATAGAACAAGCCCTGTGCTGTCCGTTAGATTAGAAAACATGGTTCCGAGAAAAACACGTTTAAAGTTTTTAGAAAGTTGGTACGCGCGCGTGACATGGGTACGTTTGACACGCTCTAGCTCGAGAAATACGCGTCGTATTGAAATATCCCTTGGCACAAACATTCTACATATATGTAACTTTCATTTTATGAAAAAAAAAATCGATTTTTTCAAAAAAATCCAGGAGAACCTTCCCTTAAAAGAAGACCAAATCTTCACTGACTCGGCTGATAAAGCGAACCTATTGGCTGGATTGTTTGCACAAAATTCCACTCTCTCGGATAGCAATCAACCACTGCCCTTTGTTGAGGGTGGATCTTCTGCAATGCAGGAGATATACTTTCGAACGAGAGCAGTTAAAAGGGTCCTCACAAATCTCAACGTAAACAAAGCCTCTGGTCCTGATGGCATACCGCCAATTGTGCCTAAAATGTGTGCTTCTTCACTGGCTCGGCCTTTGCGCAACCTTTTCAACATCTCCTACAGAACAGGAGTATTTCTATCTTGTTGGAAGGTGGCAAATGTCCAGCCGGTACCTAAAAAGTGTGATGCCACGAACCCTGCAAACTACCGACCCATTGCAATATGCTCTATGCTTTCTAAAGTTATAGAGAGCGTAATAAACTTCAACGTTGTGAATTATCTGGAGCGCAACCAACTGCTCAGTGACCGTCAATATGGTTTCCATAGGGCGCGGTCTACTGGTGACCTTATGGCGTTCTTAACCGAAGAATGGAATAAATGCGTTCACTTTTTCGGCGAGAGCAGGGTTGTTGCTCTTGATATTTCTAAAGCGTTCGACCGAGTGTGGCATAAAGCGCTCGTGTCAAAACTTGTTGCATATGGTTTTGGTGGTAACTTTGCTCGATGGATCACGTGTTTCCTCAAGGACAGAACGATTCGAGTCGTAGTTGACTGTATTTCGACCGAGGAGTACGCCATTAACGCAGGAGTACCGCAGGGTTCAGTTCTATCGCCAACTTTGTTTCTGGTTTTTATCAACGACCTTCTGTCGTTGACGCCTAACCCAATACATTCGTTTGCGGACGACAGCAGCATTTATCATTCATATTCATTTAAAAAACGCCCAAGTTCTATGGAGATTGAGAGAAAAAGGCAAAATATGAATGACACACTCCTTAATGATCTACAAAAAATCTCCGAGTGGGGTCTTGCTAATAGAGTAGAGTTCAATGCAAGCAAGACCCAGTGCTGTATGTTAACCCACAAGCGGATGGATTGCCCCTTAGCACCCTTCAATATGAATGGTGTGGATCTTGTGGAATCAGCCGCTCTTGACGTTCTGGGCATATCGATCAAGTGTGATCTTCGTTGGAATGATCATATTTTCGATGTGTCGAAATTGCGGGCAAGTGCCTAGGTTTTTTAAAACGGTGCAAAAAATATTTCACCTCAGCTGATCTTCGCATGATTTACACCTCATATATTAGACCGAAAATGGAGTACAATACGCACATTTGGGTAGGGGCTTCAAGATCTTATTTTGAGCTTCTGGATCGAATTCAACGTCGTGTTACCATGTGGGAAGTGTTCAACGGAGATACATGACCTGACGCCACCAGCTCGTGTGTTTCCCAGGTCCTCTCGGGCAGCTGTCCAAGCCCACCCCTTTACCATTGCGTCGATGTCCAATAGAACCTCGCATTACCGTGATAATTCGTTCTTTAGTCGCACGGTTAAGTTGTGGAATAGTCTCCCCGCGAGCGTGTTTCCCGGCAGTTTTGAGTTGTGCAAGTTTAAAAAAAATATTCACCGACGTTACTCCATCTATCCACCCTCCAACTATCACCCATCTTCCGAATCAACACAATGCTTACGCATTTATAGGGGGCATCCCCTATTCTTTTTTCCCACACTTTTTTCAAAAATATGGAATTTCTGGTGTTATTGGCTGGATCGACGGCACACATATTAAAATATAAAAGCCACGCGCAAACGAATCTTTGTTTCTTAACAGAAAAGGATTCTTCTTCAGTTTAAACGCTATGATCGTAAGTTTTAGAAATCCTGAAAATATTTAATTAAACAATTTTATACACTTTTATATTTGTGACTATAAAATAAATATAAAAGCAGTTGATTCCTGTCATCCTGGATCGTGTCACGACGCTTTTATCTGGAGTATGAGCAACGCACGGAATCGTTTTTACTCCAGACATGAGATAGGGCATCGTGGATCATGGCTTTAAGATGATACCAGTTATGGTATTGAATCGTTTCTTATAACGCTTTACAGGGACCCAGAAAAAGGGTACAATGCAACACAGATTTAACCAAAAACATTCATCAGCTGCAATATTGTCGAAAGAACCATCGGTGTTCTAAAAAGCCGCTTTCGTAGTCTACAAGGCACATTAAACTATAATCCACAAAAAAGTTGTTAAGATTATTAATGTATGCTGCGCATTGCATAATGTTTGCAGGCATTATAATGTGCAGTATGATAATGTAGAAAACAACCATTTAGAATTAATTTCAACAATCGATGTAATTGAAATGGCTGCTGAAAATAATAGATTAAATATTGTAGGAAACAGAATAAGAGACGACATTGCCAATAGTATTTAAAATTATGAAATAATTTTAATTAATTTTCGTATTTTTAGTGCACATTTTGGTTATAAATTCTTATTCATTTATTACACACGAACTCATTAACTTAAATCATTTGTAAAACAGATGATTACATCCAAAAAATATATATATTGATATAAAAGCATAAATAATTACATAAAAACGTAAATAGCTACATAATAACAATTTCGTTTTATTATTTTCTTTCTGTTGGTCAATTTTTAGATGGAGTTCCTCAATTTCCAATTGACGCAACTTGATTTCATTTTTTTGTTTCATTAGTTTTTCAACTAGTAAATTATGTTTTCTTTGGACCTCATTTCGCTCTTTCATAACTACACACAATTTTTCAATTGATCGATAGACTCTTTTTAGGTTATTCTTATTTTTATTTCCTATGCGTAAGTTTTCCTTTCCAATATCCACAAAATCCTTAAAGTTATTTTTCAAGTTTTCGTGTGTTTCCGTTTCTTTTAGCCTGTAACTTTTCCAGTTTTCCTGCAAATACAACAAATTTTTATAAACAAAACCGGATTTAAGATATTTTAAAAGGATTTCAATAAGATTTGAGGAAAAAGAAGACAAATGAGGAAATTTTTCCAAAGACAAATGGACAAATGTAAAATACAATTAGTAAATTCTTACCTGTAATATAGGTTCGCGTTTTCTTTTATTAACATTGGGCGTTGCACTTCTTGCATGGGACACTGCATCTGATTGTCATCTTCGCTTGATAGACAAAGATATTCTGCTTCAATATTATCAGCAGCCACATCTTCATCCGCTTCATCGACAGCCTCTTCTTCACCTAAACCAGTTGAAATGGAGTTTAATAAGCCCTCAACTGCCATGTGCAATCCGCAAATCCGGGCAACGGTTTCCTCTGTTTGAGAAAGAGTGAACTTGTTGAAAGGTCCTCCACCGGTAGCTGTAGCTTCCCTTCTGTTGTGAGCTAGCCTTTTACGAACATTGCTCTTCAAGTCGATCCAAAACTATAAGAAAATACTTAAGAAATACTCTATCTATTAATGTAAAGTTACCTTCTTCCAGAATTCAGGATCTTTTTGGGGAGGACCTTGGCTGTTCATTGTTTCTGCCAACTCCTTCCACAAGGATACGACATGAACTCGATCGCCTTTGGTATAACCCTTTGCAATGTTGGGATGTTTTTCCATAAAGGCAACCATCGAGGAAGCTTGATTGGAGTTCTTATGTTCGCCCCTTTATCCAAATTTATTTTATTTTGCAAGAAAAAAGTTAATATTTATTTACTTACATTTAGTTTTTCAATTGCGATTTTGAAATCCATTTTTCAATAAAATATTTATTTTTTTAATTAATTTTGCTTCAACTCGGTTTCAAACTGACAAGAAATGCAATCAAATCGATTTGCAGAACACGTTAAGACGATGTTCGAAAAAAGTGAAATTAAATCGCAACTTTCTGTCGATTACAATTTCGATAACGATTAAGATTTAATTACAGAACACCTTTTGTCGTTTTCAATTTCGATATCGATCCAAGCCGAATTGCAGAACATGGCTGATAATAAATTATTATTTAAAATACGTAGCTTTCCTTTGTTTTCAAAGTTACTTATATTGTAATATCGTCGAAAAGTTAGAAAGTTCAATTTTTCATAAGCCAGTTTTAAATGGTATTAAACTAAGAATAAGCTGGGCTTTTTCTGAAAAAAAACTTGAAATAAATAAAAAATGAATAAAAAATTAAATACAATGACGATTTTATACACAAAAATTTTTCTTTTAATTACTTTAGACACAAAACTGCATCCTTGGAGAAATTTTAAAAATAATCGTAACTGGAATTTTATTTTTTACATCGTCCTTAAAACGGATTACGTCTCTGGTGAAACGCGTTCTGCTCTATCTCTTATACTGACTTACTTACTTAGTTGGCGGTACAACCGTATGTCGGTCTTGGCCTCATCTATAAGAAGCTCTATCTCTTATAGTTTTGGGAATATAACTATTTGAAAATGTTCGTTTGAATTTGTTGGTACTTAAAAAAACTCAAACTATATCGAACCATTTGTGCGAAATTATCGTATGTGCCAAAAACCAAGTCTAACAGGGGATTTTTTTTTTTACTTTTCTATGCTTTAGCTTGTAATATACAAAATAATTTTTAAATGTGCTTAAATAATTGACAAATTTACTAAGGATTTCAAATATAATATTTTACCAGGTGATACATTGTGGGATGTAAAACAAAGTTGTATCAAAAGTCAATTTCACAAAAATGGCACATACGTCAATTTCGCGCAAAGGGGGCGGTATTATAAGCGTCGTACAAAGCTTAAAACTTAATATTAGTAATGAGTTCAAATTATTTTATCCTATACCTAGAACTATTTTCGACTTAGCGACGAACAAATTTCTTATCCTAAACTAAGCTTATCAGCTAGTAAACTAGTGAGAAGCATATAAAGTTTTTTGACTTTATATGTTTTTTTGACATAACACATTACATAGATTGTTTCGAAAAAAATCCACGAGAGGATTCTAAAAAAAATTATTTTTTTTTACCACTGGAAAAACAGCCGATGTGGCCTTTTGTCATAACTTTAGTATAACAGGTCTGGTTTAAAAAAATCGTAAGTCCTTAAAAAGGACTTAACAAATGCTACATTTCCCCTTCAGAGCGTTTTCACTTACGAAGTCATATTCGACTAGTAAGCACTATAATTATTTATTTTACGGTTATTTTGGGCAACTTAAATATATTGGCTCGTTTCGTGGGTAATTTTGTTTTAACAATGTTATTGCTGAGTTATTATTCCTAAATACGTTCAGAAATAGTTTTTAATTTCATTTCATTATTTAATTTTTAAATCTATTTCAGTAAATTTTCCATTTTGTTTGAATTAAAAAAGGTGGGAATTTTTAGTTTTGAACTCTTATAACTTTTTAATAAGTTTGTTTTCGCAAAAAGTAAAAAATCAAACGGTTTTAAATTTTAAGAGAAAAAAAAAAAACTATAAGGGAAAATCGGGCTTACTAGTCGAATATGACTTCCGAAGTGAAAACGCTCCGAAATGGAAATGTAGTATTTGTAAAATAATGTTTAACGACAGACGATTTTTTTAAAATTGGAAATGTCATACTAAAATAATGAACAAAATACCATTTCGGCTGTTTTCCCGGTGGCCCAAAAAATTTTTTTTCGTTTTTGGAACTCTTCGAGGTCAGCCTTAATATAGGGGTGGTTTTTCAATTTTTTTTTGTATGGATGCCGTACACATGTACGTACTAGGACTTTTATCGATCCCGGGAGATTTTCAATCCCGGGATCCCGGGACTAGTTCGGGATTGAAAACTTTAAGAAGTAGATAATTCAAATCAATTTTAATACAATTTTTTATTTTTTATTACTTCACACCACAGAGGCTACATTATACAGAGGTTCCAGTTCGACTTCGAATGCTCTTCGAACTCAAGTTTCGTTGTACAAGCATCCGGAAGATAGAAGAAAACAAACAAAAATTATTATGCTTTGCCTCAGCGTTCGTTTTGACCCTGCCTATATTTTTCTATAGGTGCGCATGAAGCAACTGCTGAGGCAAAATCATAACACTTTTTGTTTTGTTCTTTGTTAAAAACCCCGTGGTATTGACAACACACTTTACCGAGCGGTTTTTATATTTTTTGTAGTTTTACATGAAATATCTAAAAACCAAAAGTGTGATAATTTTAAGTAGCCAAGTGATATGTTTAACGGAACGTAGTTTTTAAAGATCCAACAACAACTGATCGGTTGCCAATTATTTTCTAATTGAATAAATGGAAGAGGCTCAAAAGGCGAATTAAATTTTTTATGATATCTTCTATATAAATAAAAATCAAATGTCGTTCGTTGGTAATTGCATCAGTTGAGAACGGCTGAACCGATTTGGATAATTTTTTTTTTAAAATGTTCGTAATAGTCCAACTTAGGTTTTTACGGAAAGAAAAATTGACCACGCCCACTTTGCGCCCACTTTTTTTGATTTATCTAAAATCGGAAAACGGCTGGACCGATTTGGATAATTTTTTTTTGTAATGTTCATAGTAATCCAATTTAAGTTTTGTTGGAAAGAAAAATTGACCACGCCCACTTTTGCGCCCACTTTTTCAATTTATCTAAAATCGGAAAACGGCTGGACCGATTTGGATAATTTTTTTTCAAATGTTCGTAGTAATCCAATTTAAGTGTTTACTGAAAGAAAAATTGACCACGCCCACTCTTGCGCCCACTGTTTTGATATCTATATAAATAAAAATCAAATGTCGTTCGTTGGTAATTGCATCAGTTGAGAACGGCTGGACCGATTTGGATATTTTTTTAAAATGTTCGTAATAGTCCAACTTAGGTTTTTACGGAAAGAAAAATTGACCACGCCCACTTTTACGCCCACTTTTACGCCCACTTTTTTATTTATCTAAAATCGGAAAACGGCTACACCGATTTGGCTAATTTATTTTTTAAATGTTCGTAGTAATCCATTTTAAGTTTTTACTGAAGAAAAATTGACCACTCCCACTTTTACGCCCACTTTTTTATATATACCTAAAATCGCAGAACGCCTGCGCCAATTTGGCTAACTTTTTTAAAATGTTTGTAATAGTCTACAAACGTTTTTTACAGAAAGAAAAAATGGGCGTTGGACAAGGGGGCGTGGCACCTCCCATACAACCCAAATTTGAGATATCGAATAGCTTTTGAGTTATAGTTCGCACAGCCATGGAATTGGGTTTTCGACCACAATTTACACGTGCCGTTTTACTGATAAAATTTTATGAGCGTTGGGAAAGGGAGCGTGGCACCTCCTTTAAAACCCACATTTAATATTTTGAATAGCTTTTGCGTTATAATTCACACAGCCCCGGAATTCAGTATTCGACGACAATTTACACGTGCTGTTTTACTGATAACATTTTATGGGCGTTGTACAAGGGGCGTGGCTCCTCCCTTGCAACCAGAATTTGCGATATCGAATAGCTTTGGAGTTATAGACCTCCACAGCCTCGGTATTCGAGCACACTTTGCACATGTCGTTTTACTGATAACATTTTATGGACGTGCGATTGCCACGTATGGTGTGGCAATCTCCCATAATTTGCGATATCGAATAGCTTTTCAGTTACAGCTCGCACAGCCTCGGAATTCGGTATTCTACCACAATTTACACACGCCATTCAGGGGGCGTGGCACCTCCCATACAACCCAAATATGCGATTTGCGATATCGAATAGCTTTGAAGTTATAGCCTAAGAATTCATTATTCTACCACGATTTACACATGCGGTTTCACTAATCAAATTTTATGGGAGTTAAACAAAGGGGCGTGGCACCTCTCATTCAACCCAAATTTAGATCAACCCAATGCAGGTTCACTGATAACATTTTATGGAAGTTTGGCAACGGGGGCGTGGCAGCAACGCGCCGGGTTCCAGCTAGTATATTAATAAAATATATCAAATTGAATAGTAAATTTATTTCCATAGTAACAAAAAGCTATATTGGGAGGTTCCCAACCACAAATTCTATTTTAATGGATGCTCATAATTGTGGTTTTCAACTATGGAAAAAAAACTACATTACAACGATACCACACAATTGTGACTACCCTTATTGTCAATAAACAAAAAACAAATCTTAAAAATATTAAAAACTAGCAAACATAAAAAAATCAAATACAGAACAGTTTAAGTATGATTATATAAATGATAAAAGTTTTTTTTTAGACACCGTCTTAATGTTTTTTTGTGTTTAAGGTAAATTAAGGTTGGAAAAGACTTTTCAAAAATAAAATTTTTTGTTGATTTTATATGATTTAAAAACAAATTCTAAATGTTTGATAGTTTAAATCATACTTGATTTTAAATACAAATTCTAGTTGTTTGATTGTTTAAAATCGTTTATTGAGCTTAAGGTCAAAGTTAGAACAATTAATTGTTCTAACGAATCTTTCCAAAGAAACAACAACAAGAACAAAGTTTTTTCAATATGAAAAGGAAAAAATCACTAGCTGATTTTATTGCAATTTCGGCCATGCTAAAGGCTTCATCAGAAATCTTTGTGATACCCGTGCAAGCGCGCACTAACGCACTGCACCACAGAGGCGATGAGATTTGAAGTGTCAATTTCTCAGTTTTTCTCAAATTTCATATATTCACATTTGTTGTTGTATTTTTGCTTTACTTTTAGTCTTTATGCTTATGTTATTATTTATGGAGTCCAACAGCCTGCTGGAAGTCTCCCAATAACAAAGCATGTTTACTGAAGTTGTTTTTAGATTTTTGCTGATTTGTTTTCAGCTTGTTTCTTGTTTGGTCGTGCTGTACCATTTGATTAAAGTTTTTTCCTAAATGACCTTGTTATTTATTATGTTGATTTTATATGATTTAAATACAAATTCTAAATGTTTGGTAGTTTAAATCACACTTGATTTTAAATGCAAATTCTAGTTGTTTGATAGTTTAAAATCGTTTATTGAGCTTAAGGTCAAAGTTAGAACAATTAATTAATAAAAAGAAACAACCACAACAAAGTTTTTTCAATATGAAAAGGAAAAAAATGTTTGCTCCAGTGGTACACACTCATCGTCCTAACAATCTTTTTCAGCCTTAATAAAAGGTTTTTCTAATTCTATATCATATCAACTTAAATTGAAATGGTTGCACTTTCATGAATATTTGTAAAAGAAAAGTTTTTTATTTTAAAATCCCGGGATCCCCGAAAGAAAATCCCGGGATTTAAAGGGGCTTCAATCATCCGGGATTCCAGGATTGACTGCCCTAGTACGTACATACGTTCGTTCTCTAACGTAAATGTTAAATACCGATAAAACTGGATAAAATCACTTACAGTATGTTTCCAGTGTTTGAAATAGAAAATTTGCGTGTTATAAATTCTACAAATTTATGAACTAAAAAATACATTGCGCAAATTTCTTCTTAATTTTGTTAGTGGTGTTTAAAGTGATGAAACGGTAAGGCTTGTCCAAATTTGTGTTTTCTACAATTTGTAGGCAATAAGCAACTAAATATGCTTTTTTTGCTTTCCAAGGAACTGAATGGCAGGCAGCGCACTTTGTTGTCTGTTGGATGAATTCGGGGGTGAAGCAGAAAGAGGAACGGGACATTTTTAGAGGATTAAAAGTGTAGATGTACAGAAACCGTGTGAGCAAGAGCATGTTATGAACAGTGTAACACATTCTGCATATTAAGACAATTGTTCCTTAAAAGGTTAACAAAAGTTCCTTAACATGAATTTAATTGTGAACTGTATCCATTTTAGATCAATTCATGTAAAAATTCAAAGAATAGATCTCAATTTATTATCAAATTTAACTTTATGGTAGAGCCTGACCAAATAAGTACAACTAATGTCGTATTAATTAAATAATTTAAAATAATTGATCGATTTCGGTCAAGGTCATAAATAATTGAACATTTCGTTGTGCAAATAGCCACCTTTCAGTTTAGAACTAGCTTCCACCGAAGCAAAATTCGTTTCAATTCTATGGTTCATTTCGGCAGACTCGTCGAACTTTAATGAATAAATAAGATTTCGAAAAATAAGAAGCATCTATAACAGACGGCAACCCTGGTAGAGGGTTGATCCAAAGACTTGATCTAAAAATAACTACTGCTTTAATGCCATATGATTTAATGGACGATGAGAACGTTAAAATTCTTACGAATTTTTTCGACCAAGTGTTAAATCATATAAGGCTTTGATTCAAACATATATCACAATTAATTGTCAAATTTAAGTTCCTTAAATTGTTCCAAAAATACATTTTGGTTATTAAAAAACAATACCCCCGTTTTCTTTTCTAAAAGTTTTACAATTTTTGCTGGAGAATGTTGTCATCTGAAAAAGTAATCAATAAACAATTTTACTTTATATTATTTTTACAACACCAACAACACTTTAAAGTAATTTTGTAAAGTTGTAGTAGCAGCAAACGAAAATAGTAGTAGAAAAAAAGGTTGAAAATAATAATGGAAATAGTAGCAGATTAAAGTAGTAGAAAATAGTAATAAAAATATACATATTACATTTTGCCAACATACCAAACCCATACCAATTTTCTATAACATCATCATACAATGCCTTTATTCCTTATGTAGTAGAAATAGTAGTGAGAAATACTATAAATAGAAGTAAAAAAGCAGTCGAAAACAACAGTATAAATACCTTCAAATCATACTTATTTATTTTTATTTATTTAGGATAAACAATGTTGGCAAATAAGATATTAACATCATTTGAGAGCCCGAAAAATATAAAATGAATAACAACAATCAATTAAATAAAATTAAATAATGGTTATGTTAGATATTATTATACATTAAAGAAAAAACAAAAAAAAAAATAGAAGAATATGACAAAGAAATGGAGTAGAGAGAAATAGATATAGAATAAAGTAGCCTTATTTAAGTAGAATAGAGAGCCCCTAGTTGGGAAAAATATTTTAAAATTATGTGCTTAAGGATCCTATTATTGGAAGCGGTTTTGATATTCAACGGTTATACCATACCATCAATACAATAAAATGCCTTCTGTTTAGGTCGCATCCCTAAAGGAAAAGTAAAAGAGGAAAAAGTAATAGATTGAAGTAAATCACTTATCGACCGAGTAAAATTCAGCTATCGGGACTCGATACATGAATGAGTCGCTCGATCAGTACTATATCAAGCTAGCATTTGTGTCACTGCACAAATGAACAAGTTTCATCCTAATTTGTTTACCTTCATACCATGTATTATATCATTATTGCCATGATCCTACCCATTATCTCATACTATCATACCATACCATCATACCATACCATAATATCATATCACATTAATACTATCATATCACATCATTATCCATACTTTCATTCCATATGTAGTAGAAATTAGTAGTAGGTTAGTTGAAATTATTAGTATAAGTTGTAGTAGAAATAGTACGAAAAAAATTAGTAGGAGAAATGGTAGGAACGTCAAAATAAACTAGGAACCATGCCAATTCCACACATTGCTTCTGTTTTTGCTTTCGCTTTTCGTTTTCTTTTGCTATTGCTTTTGCTTTTTCTGTTGCTTTTGTTCATTTGGTGTTGCTTTTACTTTTGATTTTGTTTTCGCTTTAATTTTTGTTTTATTGCTTTTGTGTTTACTTTTGCTCATTTGCTGTTGCTCATTTCCTTTTGATTTTGTTACTTCTTTTATTTTTGATTTTTATTTTTTCTTTATTTATTTTAATGCCGAGGTCTTATAAATAACCTTTACTATTGAACACTTGCATTTCTTTTACATTACCTTATATTAAAGCCACCATCTACCATCGAAAAATTTGTTTTTTACAAAATTATTTTTCTTTTATATCAAATAATATATTCTTGGGAACATCTTGTGAAAATTTTAAACAAACCTACCGAGTAGTATTTTGGGCGAATTTTTGTGTAGGCAAGTCAGGCAAAAAATCATCTCATACGCACATATTTGGTGATCAAACTTTTTTCATATGTTGATTACACATCAAGGCAGGGATCCCTTAAGGAAGTGTTATGGGACATGTTCTTTACACTATTTATGCATCTGATATGCCGATGTTTAAAGGAGTTACAGTTGCAACTTTAACGCAGATGATACAGCAATAACTGCTGTAAACAAGTGCGCGCAAGCGGCTTCCGAAAGTATTCAAACACAACTCAATCGAATGCAACAGTGGTAAAACAGATGGAATACAAAGGTTAACACACAAATATCAGTTCATGTTAAGTTTGCACTGAGGAAAGGACATTGCCCAGACGTGAAACTGCATGGGACAGCGATACGGAAAATGGAAACCGTCAAACACCTTGGCTTGTATATAGACCTCAGACTGAATTGAAGAACTCACATCATGGCAAAAAAAACAGCAGCTTAAAATTAAAACCAGAAAACTAAACTGGTTACTAAATCCAAAATTTCAACTTAGTTTAAAAAACAAAGTACGTCTCTATTAAACAATTTTAAAGCCTGTACGGACTTTCGGAATAAAGCTCTGGGGGACAGCAAGTAAGAGTAACATTGACATCTTGCAAAAATACCAATCCAAAACACTGCGGATGATTGCTAATGCACCTTGGTTTGTTTCGAACATCGCTATACACAAAGACCTCAAGATACCGAAAGTGAAAGACGAATTAAGCAGACGTATCGAGAGATATTTATGGAGACTAAGCCACCATACTAACCCTTTATCAATTTTTTTACTGGATTGTTCTTATGAAATAACAAGATTGAACTTATTCATATATTAGCCATACCATTCAGAAAACATTTATACTTAATTGAATTTTTTTAAACATATTTATTTATATAAACACTGTAATTCTTTAATATATATAAATGTTAAGTTTTTTTTTCTTTGCTTTGTTATATCCAATGGGATATATACATTAAAGCCAATTTATTTTTATATCTCATTTGCTGAATATCTGTAGATAGATTGCAATTTAGCCGAATAATAAAAAAATATATTGATTATGTGTTGTTTTGGTGAATAAACTAATAATGAAATATTATAACATAATTTTGTGTTTTGTTTTTTATAAATACAAATAACGTTTTTTTTTCAACTAGTGCTTATTTCGTGAATGGTTACACTTAGCTCATGTCTGATTTGACAGATAATTAGTTTTATCCTTCCGCTGAACGAATATGGTTGTGTATACGCTTGAACAACGCTGGGAAATATTGCGACATTACTTTGATGCAGAAGATGCCGATTTTGCCAAAAAAATCATCTTTTCAGATGAAGCTCATTTGAATTTGGCGGGTATGTAAACAAGCAAAATTGTCGCATATGGGGCACAGAAAACCCGCACGCATACATTGAAAAGCCGCTGCACCCAAAACGAGGCACTGTTTTGTGCGGATTTTGGTCCACAGGCATAATTGGGCCATTTTTCTTCGAAAATGAGCAAGGAGTGGCAGTTACAGTCAATGGCGATCGTTATCGGGCCATGTTGAACGAATTTTTGTTCACAAAAATTGAAGAGGAGGATATTGGCAACATTTGGTTTCAACAGGACGGCGCTACGTGCCACACAGCCGAAGCTACACTCGATGTTTTGCGCCCTGTTTTTGAAGATCGCATTATCAGCCGCAGATCTGATGTGTCTTGGCCACCTCGGAGCTGCGATTTGACACCGTTGGGCTATTATTTTTGGGTTTTTTTTTATAGAGTTTTCAAAAAAAAAAAAAAGTTATTTGGCGGACCCTTTACATAAAAATACTCCAAAGTTATTGCTTTTATTTTTTAAAATTTCAACATATTTCCATTACATTTGGAACCACCATACTGATATTATTCGAAAAATATTTTATTTTCAAAACCCACCCTAATAACTTGTTAAAAATAATATAAGTTATTAAAAAACTATTTTTTGTTTAATTTTGAAATTCAGTAGCTTCATTTCTATTACTTTTTAAATCTAGCTTTGAAGATAACAGCCTTAATTTTAAATAAATTTCCGTTTAGCTTTTTATTTTAGATGATGAAAAAAATTTCTAATAACAACCATCGGCATACTTTTTTTTGGTCTGCTTTGACGTACCATATAACAAAAACAACAAAAGCAACACCAAGAAAAATACATTTTTAATAAACTTTGATGATTTATTTATTCGATAAAAAAAGTGTTTGTCGACATCTTTCATATATTTTGTGTAATTTAATTTTTGGGTCGCAAAGGTAGAAGGTATATTGGATATTGTATTTGAAGTACAACACTGGTAATCAAATGAGATACAACTGTCATGCTTGACATATAATTTATTGTATTATGCTTTCCCCATTTTTCTAAAATAAACTACTAACGTGTAAGGACGTTTAGTTTATTAACTATTAAATTGCTGTGTTTTATTAACTAAATAACAGTAAGGTGGCCTTAAGATGCTGCATTAGCTGCCTGATGCCGTCATTTTTTAACTGTGTTTACCTTTACTATTTCATTATAAATTTTACCGTATGGTTATATCCACCGAAATAAAATTCCATGCAATGTTTTCAAATTTTCGTTGTATTAAGCGGCTCCCCCTGCGATCATGTAACATTATTAATTTTAATTATTATTAAATGAAGACAAAGAAAAAACCATATTGTCGTATAATAATTTTTACCTTAGTACCTATTTTCAACGAGTCATAATTCTGTGTACCGATATTGTATTTGCATTACATATGCTGTTTTACCGAAGTCATATATTTTTGGTGAATTCTTATGAGGAAGGCGTATACAAATTTTTACCCAACACTCATACTCAGCAAGCAATAATTTCATGCAACAGTTTTTAATTTTTGTTGCATAAAAGTCTCCTTTCGCATGACTGATGCCGTTACGTTTTTATTTAATTTTTTATCATAAACTGAAGGATCAACCTTTACAGTCATACCTACCATACAATTTAGTTCTTCTACTTAGCGAGTTATAATTGCGTGCTATGCCGTAACGTTTTCAACTTTCAATTTGTTAAAAATCATGAGGATAGACATACGTTGTCAAGTCAAAAAAAAAAAAAAAATAAAAAGAACAATTAAAATACCTCCATTATCTTGAAATCAAATAAAACGTAGCTAAATCTATAATAAAAAAAACGCTGAGCTACAAACAAGAAAGAAAAACCAGTACAAAAATGCTCTACAAAAACAGCTATTAAAACAGCAATACTCAAAGGACGAATACGAAAAATCTTAAGTAGCGGTGTCGCGGGACAGAAAACAAAAAAGAATTGAGAAATCTGGCTGCCTAAAGTGGCGTTGCAGCGACAGCAAGAGAAACTACGACAACAACACAGGTCATAAAACACCAGAAGCTGTAACTCAATCTACAACAAATAAATTTTAAGCACACGATTACAGCACAAATGGAATTCGGGAATCATTGAAATAGAAATTGAAAGCAGCTGAAATTTTCTGCCACACCGAAGACGCGCAAGCTGCCAGCGGCAAGAACGACAACGAATATCTCATGGATGCAGGCATTATTATTATTAGTTGGTGGTTGAACGCGCGCCGAACGTTGACACATCAAGTAATAAGAGTTTGTTTGGGGTTGTGCATTTTGCAAACGTTTTGTTAAAATAAATAAAAAGTTTATCAAAATAAAAAAGATTAGTATTAAAGTATGAACTTCAAATTGGCTAAAATGTATCTGGCAGATAAAGCATAACGAGGCATGCAATTCTTGATTGTTAAAGTTAAAAACGAAAAGACGAAATAATATAAATATTTCTCAAAGCATCTGCTGGTTAAACAGGTCATACATATTTGGAAATAGAAATTTAATATATAAAAAATTTATTTACACAAAGAATTCAATTCAAGAATTCAACATATATTATGTAGAAAAGAAAAAATTGCAAAACATAGCAAAATACTACGTAAGACTCTTCTAAGGATTTGAGTTTGTGAAACTTTTGTGACGGGAGGACTTGTATTCGAAATTTATCAAAAAACACTTTCTTAAACATAAAGCATTTGTGGCAAATACACAAGCAAGCAAAACGAAAATCTAACCAAAACAAAAAAAAAATGTGCTGTTCAAATTTGTGATTGAACCAGTTTTTCAAGTTCAAAGCGGCGGTTTTTGGCGCACATATGTTTCACATCTTAAAACAAGACAACTAACGACAACCCGCAGTGGCCAGTGAAGCCAGACTCAGCACTCAACATAAGCGCAATCTACTCTTTCGGTGCCGAAAAACTCTGTTTGTTCTGTTATGCCTGGTCCAGACAATGCATTCTGATAAACATTAAAATATGTTGATTATTTGACCATTATTTTGAACAGTGTATCTAATTGCATTAGCTTATTTCGATTGTAAAACATTCTCAATGGTATTTTTTTTTTCAAAAGTCAATTCAAAACATTGCAATAATTCTATAAATCCAAAAATAGCTTTACTGTTCGAACTACTCGAACGAACTTGTAACGTCTTAAAGTGATCTTTTGATCCAACAACCACTGTGTAAAGTTTATCCATCCATGTTGTTGTGTGTATTTTGGTTTTGCTGCAACTCATTTTATGGTTGCATATTTAAGTGATTGCCGGTGATTTTAACGCCAAATTTACTTACTAAAGAGGTAAGTGTTTTTTCTTTATCCATGATTGAAAGCTAAATATATTATAATAGCTTTTACAAAAGAAAGCACTCATATTTAATTTAATGATTTTTGTTTATTATTCGCTTAATATTGCAACTTTGCCTTTGTACTCAAATATGTGAGAAATTTTCATGGTTTCTTTTGTTGTTGTGTTGACTAAATATTTTGTTTTAAGTTTTTCACCAGTTTAACGGCTAACTAAAATTTTCTGTTTATGAGACATTTGAACAGCTTTCTTTTTTAATAAGCTTACTATTTTCACTTATTTGCAATTCGATGCATTTTTACAATGTAACGAAAATAAATTTTATGTCCAAACATAATATATATAATATCTAAAAATCAAGTTTATTTACTTAATTTAAAATCAATTTCGAATAGTTTTTTTTAATGTCGTAATTTTTGAAATTTCAAATCTCAATTTCAGGATCTTTTGCGAGGAATTTCAGTAGAGATGTCAATCTTTCAATAGTCTCACCATCGATAGTTTTCAAAACAGAAATCAATACTTGCGATAGTCTACAAAAAAAGAAAGAAAGAAACCATCGATAGCCCTATCGATGGCACTATCGGATTTTTAGTCGCTGGTAACAGTATAAAAAAAATTGCAATGAACAAAATGCAAAAATCTAATAGAATTACAGCATATGTTTTTTAAAGGTTAATACTTCCTTCTTTTTTTTATTAATTTTGTGATTTTATGATTAATTTATGATGTTGATCAAATGGATGTCTTAAATCATATGCAACTTTAAGCAGTGAGTTGATCACAGCTTAATCACTCAAAGACTACTGAAGAGGAAATGTAGCGATTTCCAAAACAGACTGTCTAGTCAGCTAAGTTATTGACTCTACACAGAGTTGTTGTTGTTGTTGCCTTCTTAAAACCTTTCCTGATCTAAAGCTCGCAATTTAATTCAGGTTAATAATTCCGTTATAGTACACTTTTATTAGATTTTCCAATTCCCAGAAAGTTTAAAAACTTTGATACGTTCCACTTTTCTGAAAATACTGCGTTACCGTGAGTTTAAGTTTCGTGGGTTCATCAAGGAAAAGGTAAAAACGATTCAAATGGTCCAACAGATTGGACGTGCTTCCGCTTGTTTTGTATGACTTTTGGAATTTTAAATATTTGGAAAATTTCTTGCTTGGACTCAACTGAATATATTTCCAAACATCCGCACTGGATTTTCTTGGCTCTTATTATTTCACAATGTTTAAGAGTGATGTTCGACAGCCCTTCTGAACTATATCTATCGATAGTTATCGATAGATATCGATACTGTGACACCTCTTAATTTCAGTATGTCTTTATTTCTGTAGATATCTGATCATTAACCAATTGGCACACATATATTGGCCTACAAACATAAAACACAAATTGTTTTCGGAACGCAAACTCTGCTGCACAGGTACCCGTTTTTAATTATTTATTTTTTAATTTGCCAAACAGCGACATTTCATTTAATTTACACATGAATTCAGCATGAGTCCAACATTGAATGCATGTTATAAAAAATAAAACAGAAATGCATATTTTATTTTTCCAATTCAATCCAATTCAGTACATTCCAGTGCATTTCATTCCATTCCAAACCAATCGTATCCAATCCAATTCAATCCAACCTAATCCAATCCAATCCAATCCAACCCAATCCAATCCCATCGAATCTAATCCAATCCAATCCAATCCAATGCAATCCGATCCGATTCGATCCAATCCAATCCAATCCAATCCAATCCAATCCAATTCAATTCAATCCAATCCAATCCAATCCAATCCAATCCAATCCAATCCAATCCAATCCAATCCAATCCAATCCAATCCGATCGAATTCAATTCAATCCAATCCAATCCAATCCAATCCTATCCAATCCAATCCAATCCAATCCAATCCAATCCAATCCAATCCAGTTCAATCCAATCCAATCCAATTCAATCCAATCCAATCCAATCCAATCTAATCCAATCCAATCCAATCCAATCCAATCCAATCCAATCCAATCCAATCCAATCCAATCCAATCCAATCTAATCCAATCCAATCCAATCCAATCCAATCCAATCCGATCCAATCCAATCCAATCCAATCCAATCCAATCCAATCCAATCCAATCCAATCCAATCCATTACAATCCAATCCAATCCAATCCAATCCAATCCAATCCAATCCAATCTAATCCAATCCAATCCAATCTAATTCAATCCAATCCAATCCAATCCAATCTAATCCAATCCAATCCAATCCAATCCAATCCAATCCAATCCAATCCAATCCAATCCAATCCAATCCAATCCAATCCAATCCAATCCAATCCAATCCAATCCAATCCAATCCAATCCAATCCAATCCAATCCAATCCAATCCAATCCAATCCAATCCAATCCAATCCAATCCAATCCAATCCAATCCAATCCAATCCAATCCAATCCAATCCAATCCAATCCAATCCAATCCAATCCAATCCAATCCAATCCAATCCAATCCAATCCAATCCAATCAAATCCAATCCAATCCAATACAATCCATTCTATTTTATTGCAATCCAATTCAATCCAATCTAATCGAATAGAGTCGAATTGAATCCAATCGAGTCCAATCCAGTTCAATCCAATCCAATCCATTCCATTTCTTTCCATTCCAATAAAATCCAATCAAATCCAATCAACCCAATTTTATCCAATCCAGTCCAGCCTAATCAAATCCAATCCAATACAATCTACATCTTTCCACTCCACTACAATCCAATCTAATCCAACCAATCATTGAATAAACAAGAATTTTATAAAAGTTATTTATTTTGTTCTCTGCTACATTTTTTCCTCAACCTATTATTATTAATTTACAGCTAATGGTTTTTTCTGCAAAACTACTTCTCATTTTAACTGAACCTCTTCCTCATGTCTACTCCTCACGTTAGCAAATAATTTGCATACTCAGTCAAATCAAAAGATCTATCGAAAGATCATTGCTAGCTGTTTCAAAACTGACAATTATTCGGAACTTAATCATTGTTTACGATTTCAATCAGATCGACGATTTACCACAATAAATAAGCTCCTCCCAACTAGTCGCCACAATCAACAAATTCAGCTTCAGTCAATCTTTGAACGTACTCTAACCAACAGTGATTGAATATCATGCAAATCGATTTCGATTTCTCTTCGCTAGAAAAGCGTTGGTGGGGTGAAATGATTGCCACTAACCGGACGGTAAAACGTACAGCTAAGCAAAGAGCAAAAATGCTAACAAAACAACAAAATCAGCAAAAATAGTGGACATTTAAATGGCCAGGAAATGACAGTATTTAACGAACCCGAATGCAGCAGCATTTCCGAAGATGAAGTGGAAAACATTTGAATGTGAATGCAATAGAATGGCAAAAAAGCCTAATGATTGGCCTAAAAGTGTGCGGGCCAAAGATGCAAATATGGTTTGTGAATTTT
This sequence comes from Dichetophora obliterata, assembly GCA_963920525.1. Classification (NCBI taxonomy): domain Eukaryota; kingdom Metazoa; phylum Arthropoda; class Insecta; order Diptera; family Sciomyzidae; genus Dichetophora; species Dichetophora obliterata. The sequence continues at coordinate 92,279,479 of OY986437.1, forward strand.
GTTAGTGGATTGCTTGGTTTGTGAGATGGTTGGTTGGTAAACTTGTTGGCAAAGGTTGACAGAACTTGTTTGCATAGATTTGCATGAAGTTGCAAAAGAATGTTTTCGAAAGTCAAGATCATTTATCAAGCGACATGCTCAACAATATTTTTTCCACATTTTTTACCTAAGGTTGTTTTTATTTTGAGAAAAACTAAAAGAGCTCAAAGTTGTCAAGAGTTCAATTGATATTTTATTATAAATGCCATAAATTTCTTTGTAACACCAAAAAAAAAACCTGCTCGAACTTTATCCATATTTATCCAAGTTGTTCACTGCTTTGACGTCATTCATCACAATCGCACTTTTTTTTTCAAAAACTTATGACTGCTTATAAATAATTTATTATCTATTATGCACTGCGAAAAACTATTCACTTCGAGAATTGTTGTTGTTTTTCCCACAACAACATCAAAACATTGTGATCTCACACAGTTTATCAATCAGTTGAAAGATGAATTCCAAAGCTGCTCGATAGGTCGATATAGTCGCTGATAAAATGACTCATTGGGGAGCTTTAACGGCAACAAGTAAATAATTCAACCAAATTTGGCAACACTGTATTTTGCAGTTAATAAAAAAAAAAATGCAAAAAATTTATTTCAAAGAAACTTGCTCGAAGATATAAAAAACAGCTTGACGCTTCACACTGTTGACGTTTAACACAATATTTCACCGGTTTTGGTGACCAGTTACCAATTTTGGTGAAATACTTTCATTTATTTATTATTTTTTTTTTTTTTGTATTTGCAAAGTTCGACTATATAAGGTTTGATGATGACGTTTTTATTGAAGGCTGCCCCTGCTTTTGAGGTCTAGGCTTGCAGTTTGTTTTTTTCCCCGCAGACAAACACATTGGTGGGATGAGACAGTGATTAATGATTAGCTTCAAGCGAAGAGTACTTTAAGACAGACTAGTTATAGATCAAGTGCATTCGAATATGTTTTGTTTTGAAATCCAAAACATTTGTTTTATGAGAATATAAGCGCCCTTAAAGCGCCATGCAATCCAACTAGTACATCGGATGTGTTGACCAGGAAACTTTATTATTACAAAATATTTCAATGAGGTTTGATATGAATGTAAAACTATATAAGTGTAAGAAATAACATTAAAAACAAATGAAGAATTGCAAGTGAAAAAGATTATTTTAACTGTAAAAGCGACTTTTTGTATAAAATTCTCATTTACTTAGGTTGTTCGAATTTATTTACAGCGCATTGTCAGACAGAAGTAAATAAAAGTTACTGAGTTAAGTCTCGATAACTGAGTAAAGTTACAATTTTAGTAACTTGTTGTTAAGACGGATCGAAATTTAAATTTTGCTGGACACCGACTCAAAGTAAGAGGGACTCTTAAAAACTATTTCTCCTTTCTTTTTTTATCGGAGAAGTCCCCATGGTGCGGTTTTGATTATCCTGAACTTCTTTTTTGGTCAAAAAATCATGATTTTTACATGTATCTTATTGTTTTCTTCAGAATGCATACCCAAGATAAGCAAAACAATAAAGCTTTTGATCGAACACAAATTTTGGCAACAAATGGCGAACACAAATTTTGGCAAATAATCACATGAATATTGCTTATTGGAAAAGTATTGAGCTCTTCAATCCATTGATATTTCGTATAGTGTGTTCTAACCAATACTGAGTGCATTGGCGTCGGAAGCGGGGGACAAGGGCGGCAACTGCACCCACTTTTTTAGCCACATAAACACATTAAAAATAAAACTTCAATAGTTATTCAAAATGTCAGTTTTTTTTACAACGATAATATTTTTGTATTAGATATTTTCCTCTTCTTTCTCTCTTCTTCATAAGCATGCTTGCGGATAACCATTTTCTTTCTCTGTGTTTGCAAAAAGATAGAGCAAAATGTAGAGTTTCTACTGCAAACCCACCACTTCAGTTTAAAAGCACCCTTAAGTATGTAGATACTGTTAAAAAAAACTATTAAATGAAGTTGAAAAACTTATTGCTTTGCTTTTGATTGTGCCTGCATCAGCAGCTTCATCTGAGCGTTTTTTAGTGCACTAAGACGACTTAAAACGTACAGTTGCGGTCAAAATAATAGTAGCGCCCTTATATTCATACATGTTTGGATAAATAATACTAGTATACGAATTTCGGATCCGGTAAGTCCATTTTCATTCCTATATGTACTTTCAACACTCGTTCCAACTCCGTACTCAGTTTCCTCCTATATTGTAAAACTTTCAAGATACAGGGTGTTTTACGGTTTTGGTACGTATTTAGTATTATTGATCTAGAATCTAAACTACTCACCATAAATATTATTTTTTATTTTAGAAAAAATATCAACCTTTCCATCAATATATCAACCACTTTCGTGTCATGTGCTGCAGCTGAGCTAAAATTTTGTGATTACTCAACGAAATATCAACAAATTTTGTATCTTTTGTTTTAGCGGAGCTGTAATCGTCCAAATTTAAAATGTCTTTTTTCATGTAAAAATACACTTAATCAACAGTATTTTTTTAAATTCTAACTTTGGACAGTAACAGCTCCGCTAAAACAAAAGATAAAAAATTTGTAGATATTTTTTGGATAATCTCAAAATTTTTTCTCCGCTACAGCACATGACACGAAAGCGATTGATATACTTATGAAAAATCTGATATTTTTTCTAGAATACAAAATATTATTTTTTATTTTATCATATTTATTCAAATCGAAACCAAAACAACACATTTACAGAACAGCACTAATGTCAGCTGTTCAAGAGATTAAGAAGTACTTTTGATCGACAACAAGTAAGCCAGATCGATCGAAAAACAAAGTCAGCCAGACAACGACTTAAGAGTTAGAGGGACTCTTAAAAACTCGGAATATTTTTTTTTTTTGATCAGAAAATTCCCCATGGAGCGGTGTTGGTTCTCTAAGCCACTTTTATGACTAAAATATCATGTTTTTTAAGTGCAACTTTTTTTTTCTTCAGAATGGATACCCAAGATAAGGAAAACAATAAAGATTTTAATCGTGCACAATGGTATACACATGTTTTTTATCTTATTGGAAAGGTATTGATCTCCTATTTCCAATGCCATATCGTAGTGTGGTTTTTAAACATTTTTTGACGCTAGTTTTGAAGGAATATTGTGTGTGTTTCAAAGACCAGAAGTTGCCTTACAAGAGCGCCCTCTGGTTGACACGGTAGTGAAAAACGGCTGCCAGAATTTAATATCTGCCATATATACCTCGATTTTTCAAAATCGAACAGTAATTGTGGCAATTAAATAATAATTAAGCTAAAAACAACCCATTGAATACCTGTTTCTCATGTTTAATATTCATATTTGTGGCACTCAGTCAAGTGCGTCGGAAGCGAATTTCATCTATTTTATTTTTTAATTTTTGGTTTAAAAATTAATATATATATTTTTTAAGTAACTAAAATATGCCTTCATTAATTTTTCATGTAGATTTTTTAACATTAAATTTTCTTTAGACCAGTATATATTTATAATGCAATTTTGAACAGGATTTGTCATAAGAAATGCTGAAAGGAAAAAAAAACACATTTTTTTTATGTTAAATACTTTTTAATTTTTCTTTTTAATAATTTTATTAAGACCAAGGTTTAGTATTGAAATTCGATAAGCTAGCTTCTTTCTGAAATATAAAGAAAATAAGCCAAATCGAATAAAAACCACGCCTGCTTCCCAAACAAAATGACATCATCATAACAAAAAAAATGCTTAAAAGCCACAAAGTCAAATGGGGCTTACTAGAAATTTCATCAGTTGTATGTTTAAGCTTAAGCATTTTTATTGGTTTTTAAATGATTTCTTTAATGTTTTACGTGAGATTTTGGAAAGAGATATTCAGGATTTGTTTTAAGAAAATGACAAGACTATTTTTTATTCTGTACATATATTATAGCAGTGGCATAGATATGGGGTAGGGGTCCAGACCCGTGAACCAGAGCCATGGAAACATTTCCAAATATCTCACGTTATTGTGAATTGGTTTTATTTAGTTAAGCCCGAATCCAAATGTATATGTTTAGCCAAAAATTCTTCTTATGCTCAAGAAATTTATCGAAGCTTAATTTAGTTCAGTGTTTAGTTTTTCTAATCAACAATTACTAGAAATATAGTGGTGACATGTGCAGCTTTTAGAAATTCTGTGTTGCTTAGATTCAATTCAACAAGCCCATAATTTTTACACCTACCTACCGTCTTTCGACGATTCAACAAAGTAAGGATGTGACACATGAAATTTGACGTCACAAAACAGTAATGTAATCAGGTGTTAAGTAACATTTTTTACAGTTATTATATTTCTTACGGTTCCCCGCAACCAAAAGCTATTTGCGCCACTGTATTATAGACTATTGAAGAAGTAATTTCATAGCTTCATTACAATATAGCTCCAATACAAAAAAAAATATGGCATTCCAAATTTTTGTTTTGTATGGAAGGTTGACGTGGTTGTGAGGGATTTACAAAAAATTTTTCAGTTATCTTAGATAGCCGATTTGAACTTATTTACCAAATTTCATCGGTCTACGACGACTCTTTTAAATGCTATGCAAATTTCGTATCGGAAATGCGCGTACCTAAACTTTTATTTGTTAATTTAATCTTTACATATATTTCAGATTCTGGAGAGAGTTATTTAAATGTACAGGTGCGTACCGAGGATATTTTGATTGTGGGGTATCAATGTATTTCGGCCGACTGGATACCCTTAAGTCCCGACTTTTTTTAAATACAAAGTAGTTGAATTATATAAAGTAACTCATCCGTTCGATCAATATAAATAAATCTTAAGGGGTTTTTTTCAGTTGAACGGCTAAGAAAACCACTTTGTAATTATTTTTACTAAAAACTTTTTTAATGATGAACAAAAAAACTTGTGTGCATCAAAATACTTATAATTAAGTATGTTTTGAATTCTTTTTTGGTTTGGCCTTTTATCTGCTCTCTTAAGCTTGTCGAAATTTGGACATCATTTTTCGAATCCAAAAATGTGGCAAAGATTTCTCAGCTTTTACAACAGGTAACAGAAAATTTTGCTAGTTCATCTAAACGATAATACTTTAAACTATAAGATTTAGTTGTAAGCCAACTAAGCCTCATACCTGTTTTTGGCGCCATTTTCAAAACAAAAATTGAAAAATTACCCAATTTTTTTACATTTCTAACGCTCTAAATAATCTTAGAGATTTTACAATAATAAATAAAATGCAAATATAATGCAAAACAGTTTCAGCTCAAACGGATTTTTTCATTAATCCATTTTAAGAAATCCTGAAATTTTTAACCCACATAATAGTAACACTTTTCAATCTTTCGATCTTTTTCAAGTGAAGAATATCCCTTAAATGCATATTTCATATCGTTCCCTCTATCAAAGGAAATAAAATAAAAGTATTTCAACATTATCGAATCAGCATTTAAAAATTTATTTTCGTTTTTGTTTTAAAAATTCATAGTTTATATGTGTTAAAAAATAAGCAAGGCGTTTAATTTCTTTAACATTTTTTCTTTTAGTTTTTTAAAATTAAAAAAATAGTGTTGCATAAAAAATACAAAATTAATTTTTAAGTATAACATTTCAATATTAATTCTTTTTTTAAGGTAGCCCATTGCAGCGCAATATTACCTAAGTTAATGAGATCAACTATGTATGTTTTTCCGATGAAAGTATTAATAAGTCATTAAGACGTGAGTCACTTTGTGTGGTTCTTAAATAATTTTTAACTAATTTTAATGTGCTGAACATTCTCTCATTTCCTAAAACAGTAATAGGTACTGTGCACAGCAAACGCAACATTTTGTTAACTGCAGGAAGAGATTTTATATTGCATTCTGAAACATTAGTTGTATCCGATAAAGTTTCTACGCCTTCGCGTAGATCATAGAATATTTCAAATTCCGCTTTCCATTGAAGTGAATCCAACAAACAATTTTTTGGTAACAAATTTATTGATTCTAGAATTCGCTTTTGTGTCAAGTTAGTAGAAGATAGAATTGGATTAAAGAGTTCATACAGAGACTTTATTGTTTCTTGTACTGCTTAATTTATCTCTCATCAGTGAGGTTATCTTATCCAATACAAGTTTAAATTCTCTTCTATAAAAAAAAGTTCATCGAAAAATAAGCCGCGTTGGCATTGTTATCATCCAAACGTTTCGGCGCAGACGATGGCAATGGCGAATTGAGAATTACATTTCAGCATCAACATTAAAAGATTTTAACAATGCAACAGCACTACTAACTAAGTTATCCGTACCTTCAGAGTCCGAATTTATTTTTTCTAATGATTTAAGGGTACAAGAAATAAATTTCATAGTATTTTAAATATTCATTTCAACGGCTTCAAGAGATTCAGTAAGCAGTTTCGTATGTACATGCACATTTTTCATAAAAACAAGACTTATAATAAAGTCAACAGAAATGAGTTGGTTTGATGGCGAATAGAATATGCAGCATTTCGAGTCCACTTGTCAATTTTCTCAGAGCTTTCGGAAATTTCGTTTAGAGCATCAACAATGACATAAAGCGATGCTTTTATAATAGATGTATTTTGAATGCAGATTTTAAAATGGTGTTCTTTTTGCCATCATCTCGAGTTTAAAAGTTAAAACGGACCTTTTTCCAATAAATTGACTAAATCCTTTAAATTCATTATTTATTTATTTATTAAAATTGTATTTAAATTACAATGTTAAGTCTATGAAATTAAATAAATATTTTACATCAGAGTTCTTGAGCTAAGAAAATTTCTTTAAATATGTTGGCCGATTTCGATCATTAAATTTTTTATTACAAATGTTGGGTATTTCTGGATAAAAATTTCAATCTCAGAAAGTTCTACAAAAATGTATTAATTAGGTTTTAAAAAGGGAAATATGTGTGACGACTTGGGCTTGTTTTATTCCACTTACTTTTTAAATTTTTTTGACAAGGTATTTGTATCAGGTACTGTTATCATTAAGCTATATCCAAAAACTTAAGCATTAATCATTATTTTATGATTTTCAAGTTTTTGCTCAGATATAAAAATAGTAATCTGATTTTATCTTTTAAATCTTAAATAAAAATCATTCAAATTTTTTTTGGTCAAACGAAAATATCATTTTCAGTTTTTATTTTTGGTCAAGGACACGGTTGCACAAACGGACTAAAAACGGTCCATTTTTTACTTTTAGTCCGCTGCTCTCTTCAACATTACTATGCGTTCCTATTTCCGTACATTTTTAACGAAATGTATACAACTTTTCTGAACTTTTTTTGCATTTTGTCACAAAGGAACACTGGATTCGTTTACAACAATTCAACGCTGAGACGACTTCAAATGAGTTGGCCGACTGAAGTTTGTTTAAGATACTACTTAAAATGAGTTGGCCGACTGAAGTTTGTTTACGGTACGACTGAAAGTGACTTGTCCTAATGAAGTTTGTTTAAGATACGACTTAAAATGAGTTGGCAGACAAAAGTTTATTTAAGGTACGACTGAATGTGAATTGGCCGACTGAAGATAGTTTTGGGTATGAATTACAATGAAATATCCGACTAAAGTTGGTTTTTGTTATCAAAATGGCAATAGAAGGTACGACTGGCTTTGATGCGTTCATAATTATTGTTTATAAAAAACAATATTTTAAAAAAATTTAGTAAAAAGTAACAATTAGGCCGACTCTAAACAGTCTACCCCCTTACTCCCCCCGCTAGTTACGCCCCTGTGAATATAACACCCTAATCGTGGCTGTGGGTGAATTTAAAATCTTGTGTGTTCTAATAGAGTTAATTCCAACTCATATACCAAATTTTATACTACTTTTCTTCTATTTTATTGCAAACGTCGCACAGTGGAGTATTAAACCCTCAAGAAAGGTATTAATTCACCTAAAAAACGAAAGGAACTTTTCCCAGTTTTTTGCTGTCCAAATAAGAAAAACAAAAACCGTCTGTCCGTTCCTCTGTCTGTCGACATGATGACGGTCATAATTTTGATTTTCAAAGGACATTGCGAATAAAAGGTACAATTTCTTTCAACAATTCTTTCACCTAGTGATGCAGAATTTTATCTTCTTTCATAAGGTACTAAACATCACTAATACCTTGAAATTAATTTTTTTTAATTAATCTTCATTTTTGCCATTGTATTTTACTTCATTTTGCGTCGTATGGAATAAAACCACTGTGCTTAGCACAATGGCTTAAAATTGGAAAAAATATAAAAATGTATGACTTCTTATGGCCGATATTATTTTTTTTTTTTTGGTTTTTAAGAGTTTTCTATGTAATTAGCATGTTTCCAAAAATTCTTTGTGAAATCTGTACAGGATTTTTGTGCAGAAAACTTTAACGTCGATTAATAATAAAGAGTTCAATAAATTCTTAGAAACAAGAGGTATATTTCAAATTAAAAAACATGGGAGAACCATTGAAAAAAATGCGGTTTGCCTTGCTTTGTCTAAAAAAAAATATGAAATAAAAACCTTGCAAAATTAGATTTTGAATGATGTGAATTTTTTAAAGTCAAATAACTTTTTATATGCAAAACTCCAAAAAAAGTTTAATGTCATTTTTGGCAGAGAATAACAGTCTTTTAGTGTCGAACGATGTGCGCTCGTTTAGATAAACATCATTATTGAAAAAATTTGAAAAAGAATTAACTGCCGATGCCAGCCGAAACAGTTTGTATGAAAGGAAAAGTAAATGCATTTTTAATAAAAAAGTGGAAATTTTAAAAAGAAAAGTTTTAAGTGGGAGGTGGGCGTGGCCAACAATTTTTGTTTTAACTCTGCACATTAATCTAATATCTCCGTACCGAGATATTTTTAAATCGGTCTAAAATGAAGGAAAATATGGTGTTTTCAATTTGCTTATTGTATTGAAGGTGGGCGTGGTTATAGACTGTGTTATATTCTTAATTTCAACTCAAATGCAAAATGTTATTCCTCTACATTTATGTTGATTTTATATGATTTAAATACAAATTCTAAATGCTTGATAGTTTAAATCATACTTGATTTTAAATACAAATTCTAGTTGTTTGATAGTTTAAAATCGTTTACCGAGCTTAAGGTCAAAGTTAGAAAAATTAATTTCCAAACGAAACAACAACAAAGTTTTTCAATAAGAAAAGAAAAAAAATCACTAGCTGATTTTATCGCAATTTCGGCCGTGCTAAAAGCTTCATCATAAATCTTTGTGACACCCGTGCAAGCGCGCGCTAACGCACTGCACCACAGAGGCGATGAGATTTGAAGTGTCAATTTCTCAGTTTTTCTCAAATTTCATATATTTACATTTGTTGATGTATTTTTGCTTTACTTTAGTCTATGCTTATGTTATTATTTATGGAGTCCAACAACCTGCTGGAAGTCTTCCGCTTATTCCTCTACATTTATTATTTCTATTTATTGATATATTTTGTATGGGGCTAAGCAACAGTGCATCGGCTGTACACAAAAAAATGCTCGTAGACAAATTCCGTTTACCAACGAAAAAATTTTTACCATAGAAGAATCGTTTAACAAACAGAACGATAGAGTTTATGCTGCATTATCACGACAAGCGTCTGAACTTGTTCCCAGAGTTCAACGAGGGCACCATCCAACTTTTGTGATTTTGGAGTGGGAAGTCACTTATAACGGGGTCACCAAACTTAATTTTTGCGTAAAAGAAATTAAAACTTTGGTAAAAGTGTATCAAGTTGAGGTTTAAGAGAACGTTGGAAAACATCTTAACAAGACAATGCAAGCAAGCCGTGAACTTTTCAGCAAGACTTTGCTCCTGCTCCCAAGGCAAAAAGGATTCAAACCTGGGTGCAACCACGCACAGTGCGTTGTTCCCTTACAAAAGTTGGACAATAGTAGAAGGTGTGTCGTGTCCGATCGAAACCGGAATTTTGGCCTAATTCTTCCGAAACCGAAACTGGTTATTAATATGAAAATTTAAGTTTTTACAAATAATTTCTTTTTACGAGTACTTTCAAACACATTAGAAAAAAAATTAATATAAAAAATTGTTATTTGAATATTAAAGTTTATAATAATTAATTGAAGTTTACTATAATAATAAATTAAATCATTTTTATTTTGTTTTTTATTACAAAAGTATTGCATACTTTATATCTTCCGCACACACTCAAAATAGTATATACCTACTATGTAGATTTTTATAGAACTACAGAAAAAAGTATTTTTGTTTTTTTTTTAAGATTTAGTATTATAAAAATAGAAATATTTCTTTTTCTTTTCCTCTATTCTATACACACAGAATTAGTGCGGAAGTTTAATTATCAATTTTTGGCTTCAGTACCTATAAAACTTTTTGAAAGTGTTATTAAAAATAGATTATTCTTCTTAGTAAAGCGACATATTTGCCCTGAACAGCACGGGTTTTTTGCTGGTCGGTCTACTGTAACTAACTTAGCAGTTTTCTCAAAATTCTGCATTTCATCTTTTGAGCTAGGACATCAAGTTGATGTCCTCTATACGGACTTCTCCAAGGCCTTTGACAAGGTTCCCCATAATGTATTATTAGCTAAACTTGCAAAAATGGGTTTCCATTCCAATTTCTTGAATTGGATCCAGTCTTATCTTCAATATAGAGTATGTTTTGTGGAAATAAATGGTGTTAAATCGCATCACTTCATTGCTTCTTCTGGAGTCCCCCAGGGTAGCATTCTTGGCCCTTTACTTTTTTCATTATTTATTAATGATGTAAGTAAATATTTTCATTCGGCAAAATTTCTACTTTATGCTGATGATTTAAAGCTTTTTAGTAAAGTATCTAATCTAAATGATGCTGCTCTTTTACAGAGTGATCTAAGTAATTTGCTGTCATGGAGTTTATTGAATTTGTTACCGTTAAATTTTAATAAATGCTTTGCTATGACATACACGAAGTGTAACAGTTTTATAATTTTTTCATATTCCCTCTCTGGTAACCCCTTAAAGAAGGTTAATTCACTTAAGGACCTTGGAATTATTTTTGACTCAAAGTTCACTTTTGTGGATCATATAAATTATGTTGTTCCTAAATCATATTCCTTGCTTGCTTTTGTACGTAGAAATAGTTTAGAATTTTCTGATTCTTATACTCTGGTTTGTCTTTATAATTGGTTTGTAAGGTCAAGGTTATAGTATGCTTCTTTTATATGGAGTCCTTTCTATTTAATCCATTGCGCTCGATTGGAAAAGATCCAAATCATTTTCACGTTTTGTGCTTCGTTCTTTACACTTTGAAGAACCTTTACCTTCCTATGAAACGCGTATTTTACTATTTGGCTTAAAAACTCTCGAAACTAGAAGAAAGATTCAGTCGTTATTATTTATTCACGATCTTATATCAGGTCAAACTGACTGTGACCAATTATTACAATTTGTTAATTTTAATATTCCCGCTAGAATGTTGCGGCATTACGCGTTATTTCATTCTCAAACTCATAGAACTCTTTATGCATGTAATGAGCCTATAAATCGTGCCTTGTCATTGTATAATGAATTATCTAGAGTAAATAGCTTAGATTTTTATTTTTCGAAATTTTCATTTAAGAATTAGCTAAATAACTTGTTTCGTATATAATTTATTATTAATTTTTATTTCCTATTAATTTTTTATTTCAAATAATAATGAATTTTTACTCTTTGTTAAATTTTTTTGTTATTTTTTATAATAGTTTGTAAGATATTTTTATTTTTTAGTAGTCTGTAAGGATTCTTTCCAAAGACGTAAACAATGAATAAATAAAACTTTGATAGTAATTGCAATAGAGATGATAAAATCGAAAATTTTAGTAACGAACGCATAAAATTAACCAAAATGTTTTTCGTTAACACGATAAATAAAATTAAAGGCGAATTCATAATTTTTGTTGTGTACAAAGCGTTGTAAATATTTTTATTAAACCAAACTTATATATTTGAATTAAATGACTGATGCAAGAAATTTTTACCAAAAGTTTCGGCCAGTTTCGGCTATTCGGCCTCAATATGGCCGAAACTGACAAAAAGGGCCAAAACTGGCCTTAACCGAAACCGAAACTGAATATTCGGTTGGACACCTAAGGTTTCTCCTATGATAATGCAATTTTGTATGCTAAATTGGTTAGGTTAGGTAAAGGTGGCTGAGCCGATAGACGACTCGTACACTTAGGCCAGTGAAGGCCCGTTGTGATACCACATAATCTCTTTAAAACTTAGTAGAGATTTCCCTCCTCAAACCAGTTCGAGCGGATAATGAATTTAAGGATATGCTTGTTTTCCTGGCATGAGACTTCGGCAAGTCCATTTAAAAAGGGATGGCTCAGAGTTGCCATTCTCCTTTTAGCTAGAGCCGGGCATTCGCAGAGGAGGTGCTGAACATTTTCTACCTCCTCCTCACATCTGCAGCTTCTGCAGAAATCGTTTGATGCAAGTCCCAACCGAAGAGCTTGCGCTCCGATCAGGCAGTGACCCATTAGGATTCCTACTATTTTTGACAGGTTTACCCTGCTTAACTCAAGCAGTGAGTTGGTGCGTTTTAAGTCGTAGGTAGGCCATGTTAGCTTAGTTATCCTACATGTATCAAAGTATTCCCAGAGTTCTTGTGCAAGACCTATGGATCTGTTCTTGCAATGGAGTTTATAGGAGGAAATGGGTATACCAATAAAGTCCTCATTTAAGAGGGTGTTAGAGGTCGTACCCTTCCTTGCCAATTCGTCGGCCAAATTGTTGCCCACGATATCCCTGTATCCGCGTACCCATATGAGGTGAATCCTGAGTAGCCTTGCCATCTTGTTAAGAGATCTGCAGCACTCAGTGAGAGTTTTAGAGTTGTCAATATTTGAGTTTTGAGTTCAGTGCTTTCAGTGCAGATTGGCTATCTGGTAAGATGGAAATACTCTTTCCTTTAAGGTTTTTTTGACCTAGAATCTTGGTGGTTTCGTGAATAGCCATCATTTCCGCTTGGTAGACACTACAATTGTAAGGAAGTCTAAAGGAAGCTTCGATTTCGATATCGTGGGAGTAAATACCTCCCCCTACTTTTTCTCGAAGTTTGGATCCATCTGTGAAGATTTTTATGCCGGAGGTTTTAAGGGGAATTTTGTTTGCCCAGTCTAACCGTGAAGGAATGAGAACTACGTAGTTCTTTTCAAGAATATAGCACGACACACAGTGGGAAGGTGAAACATGACATTGAGGGCTATGGTTGGTGTTGATGACAGTGCCCCAGTAATACATAGACCTGCGCTTCTTTCCACCTTTGCAAACTTCTGAAGTTCAGTTGTCTTATCATGGGCCCACCACCATACCAGTGAGCCATATATAAGTATGGGGCGGACAATTGCTGTATAAATCCAGCGTACTATTTTGGGGGGAAAAACCCCATTTTTTACCTATAGTTTTTTTACAGGCAAATAGTGCTATATTTGCCTTTTTAACACGCCATGCTTATTAACTACTCCATCTATCCACCCTCCAACTAACTATCACCCATCTTCCGAATCAACACAATGCTTACGCATTTATAGGGGGCATCCCCTGAGCGTTGGTTGAGTCTAAAAAAAAACATGCTAAATAAGTCTAAGCCAATTTTGAAAAATTTTAAAAATGGTCGAAATCGGTTAGACTTTAGGGGTACCTCCTTTGGACCTATATTAATTTTTTACTTGTTTTTGTATGGGAGGTACATACAAAGGCTGGCCGATCTTAACAAAAATTCGTCATAGTGGTAGCCAAACAGAGTAAAAGATGTATACTGAAAATGTTCGAAATCGGTTAGGCCCTAGGGGTACCTCCCTTGGACTTATATCAATTTTTTAATTGATCTTGTGTGTAATTTTTTCATTTTAAGCACTTATTCAAAAATAAAAACATATTTTTGTAGGAGGAAGTAAGAAGAGATATACTAGTTGAATAAAAAAAAATATTCTTTATTTTTAAGCATTCGCTTTTTTTATAAAAAATTGGAAATTTCTAAAAATTTTCATTTGATATCCTATCTATAATAAAATCCTTAAAATATGTATTAATATTATATATTCTAAGATTTTTTAATTCTCTTATTTGCCCAAATATTTTTTACAATAAATCTTCGCTCAGTTTAATCAAAACACAAATTTTTGACAATTATTTGTTTAATAGAACCCAAAACGAATTGAACAAAATATGAATTTTTTAGCTCAACTTTTAATTGTCACAGCGTAGCTAAAACTAAGTCTTTCTTTAAATATTTTGTCTTTGCAATCTATGCAATTTCTTGTCGATTGATACCAATATTGTTTAGGTTTCGAATCACAAAAAAAATTTATTTTTTGTCTTAGAGACAACGCAGTGTGCCATATTTCGAACTTCATTTCCACGGCGAAATGGTCATCTGGCAGCCCAGAACTAAGCCCGTTAAACAAAAAATTGTGGTCCGTGTTAGAGACCATAGCTTGCTCTTCTCAATACTCCAATATTAACTGCATTATTCTGTATCACGAACATGCACACCAACGATGAGAAAGACACGAGCAGCAATATTTTCTGCCATACAAAATTGTATTGCTTCTCGTGTCTTTCTCATCGTCGGTGTGCATGTTCGTAAAACAGAATATTGCAGTAAGTCTATAAAGTACGCACTCGTCCTAGCAGTGCTACCATCGACGAGTAGTCAGAGAAACTTTGGCGTTGCTGGAAGGGAAATGGGGATCATTTCAAATAAATTGTTCTATGATTTTTCGCTATTGAATGACCTAATAAAAAGAAAAAAGTTTTGAAATATATTTATTCGTTTTCATTTTATGAAAAAAAAACGTGTAATAAATCCATACAACATAATAAAAAAATTCCGTTTTGACGGCTCTTTAGGTATTAGCTCTGTTTCCGTGCTAACTTCGAGTAAAGTTCAATCTGTTAGAGTAATGTTCTCGTAACTATCTCTCAAAATGTGAGAATTTGCAAAAAAGAACGGAAACGACTTCAAGCAAGTTTCGAGCAGAATAGTTGCTGTTAAGGTACTATTACAGTGTGTAAAAAATTAAAAATCAATTTTTGTTTTTCGTTAAAATATGGTTCTGCAAGGTCTTAGGAATACGTATACAAAATTTTAGAAAAACATATCAAATAGAAAAAAAGTTATAGCAAATATTATATTCGTATGTTGCGTAATATTCAAGAATCTTTAAATCTTTAATCGCGTTTTTCTCAAAACAAGGTTTTTCGAATCGACTTCTAAGATATCTGGAGTTCTACTTGATCGATTTCTATAAATTCATTGTGATTCTTATAGACTCTGTTAAGCACCAGACCTATAAAAAGCCAAAAAACTTTTATATTTTTTTTTGTACGGCTCAAAGTTTCGGCAAAAAGGGGGTTTATTGTACAATTTTCTTTCAACGCATGCCATTTTTTATTATTTTTTTTTATTTGCGTAGGTTGAGTGCTCAACTACAGCCCTTAACTCAAGAAAACACTTTGATTTTTAACTTTCAGACGCTTTGTAAATGCTGGAGACGAGAAGCCAATTGCAACAATTGTTTAAACACGCTAACTTCAACGCCCTGTATAAAATTAACAACAACTACAAAGAAAATATTTTTTTTTATTTCCTGTTGAATAATTCTTTATTATGTAAAAAATTTGAGTCATTAAAATAAATAATACTAGGCAAAAAAATTCATAAAAAAGGTGTTTTTTTATAGCTATACACTGTAATAGTACCTTAACAGCTTGTTGACAATAAATTGAAGCATTTGGAAGAAGAATATTAGTGCTCAAAGTAATTTTTCAAGCAAAGTTCAAGCTAGTTTCAGGTAATTGTTAAAATAGAGAGTGACATTTAGCTTGTTTTATTTCTCTCTCGAGCTTGGAAAATGTGTAAAGAAACGCTTTCAAGAAACTTCAAGTAATTGTAATAGAATAGAGAGTGAAATTTTGCATGTTATTCTTCACTCTCGAACTTAGGAAAACAAATGCACAATTTGATAAAGCATATTTTGTTTTAGTCGTAAGGAATTCGACTTCTTTCAAACTTCTTATATTAAAAGTATTTAAATTCTATTGAATCTGGAATTAAATCTAACCCCAAGTCTTTCTGGGTATTTATTAACTCTAAACGTAAATCGTATGGACTTCCCAAATCTATGGAGTACACAGATAAATGTTCGAATAGCTCACAAGAATCTTCCGAATTGTTTGCAGATTTTTTTTTTGGTTCCGTGTTTTATAATGCTGCATTTCCAAATAATTATAATGGCCTGTTAAACATTAACCAGATTGCAAATGTGTCTAGTATAAGAAATTCATACGAAGAAGTCTTTAAAGTCTTACAAGGTTTAGATATTAATAAAGGAGCTGGGTTTGATTTGCTTCCTCCGGTTTTTTTTAAGCAATGCGCTTTGTCAGTTTATATTGCTTTAACAATTATTTTTAATAAGTCACTTTCCACCAGCATATTTTTAAACGAATGGAAAACTGCATTCGTATCGTTTGTTTTTAAATCTGGTCAACAATTTTTAATAGAAAACTATAGACCGATTGTTAAGCTATCAGTTATTCCTATGATTTTAGATACGATTTTCAATATGCGACTATTTTCTGAGATTAAAAATTATATTGTAACGCAACAGCATGGTTTTCGCGGGTAGATCAACTTGCACTAATCTAACAA
Source organism: Dichetophora obliterata (assembly GCA_963920525.1). Lineage (NCBI taxonomy): Eukaryota > Metazoa > Arthropoda > Insecta > Diptera > Sciomyzidae > Dichetophora > Dichetophora obliterata. Next base: position 92,296,137 of record OY986437.1, read on the forward strand.
TTTTTACAAGTTTTTGTCTCAATACTGTTGAAGATTTCTTGTAAGTTCAATTACTTGAGTAAGTCTGGAATTACTTTAGTTAATTCCGTTCTATGCTCCGATTCGACCACTGAGAGAGAGTTCTTTGTTCTGCGTTCCATTTCATAGAACTAATTATGGCATGAATGAGCCAATATCTAGATGTTTAGTTAATTGTCACTTAATTGCTTATAATATTGATTTTAGTGATAATTTCATTGTATTTAAAAGGAATGTTTTTGAAATGTTAAACTAATATTCGCTGTTTTTATATTATAATAATGTAAGATATCTCTTATTGGTAGATATTAGGGTGGGGCGATTTGAACTACTTAATGGGCGCTTCGCGTTTCTGATTGTTGGGATTGTACTGAGCAAAAAAGTTCACTAGACCATGCGTCTACGGTGAAAATCGAGCTTCCAGATTTTGACTTGCAGTTTTTTCTCAGACTTATGTAATTTTTTTTTTGGATATTTTAGCCTGTAACAGCCAAACCATTGAGATTTTCGATCCAATACTAAGACAAAAATCTCAATGGTTTGGCTGTTATAGGCCAAAATATTAAAAAAAAAAAGTGACAAAAGTCTGAGAAAAAACTGCAAGTCAAAATCTGGAAGCTCGATTTTCACCGCAGACGTATGGTCTAGTGGACTTTTTTGCTCAGTACAATCCCAAGAATCAGAAACGGGAAGCGTCCATTAACACTTTTTGCCTTCCATACTAATCGCCCCACTCTAGTAGATAAATCTTTTGTAATTATGAAATAGTCTGTAAGATCTTGTATCAGTAGACTGGAAAAAGAACAACTTGTAGACATTTATTTATTTATTTATTTATTTATTTATTTTTATTTTAACTATCAACAATCGTTAAACAGTTTGAGTAACAACATAAAATTATAAAAACAATCTATATATATAAAAATGGATGTATGTATGTGGGTATGTGGGTGGGTATGTGGCTATATCACGTATAGACTCCAAAACCGCTTAACCGATCTTTATGAAATTTTCAGGGAAAATAAATCCACATCTTGAGAGTGTTCCTGTGAGGTTTCGTAACGATTGGATAAGGGGGCGTGGTACCTCCCATACAAGCCAAATTTGCTCCATCGATCACAAACAAAAAAAAAAGAAAAATATCTCACGGTTTCAATCGTAAAAAAATAAGATTTGGGGATTTTGTTCAGATGGTTACTGTCGGTAACTGTACAAAAAATGGACGTGGTCGTTATATAAATACGCCCACTTTTTCGAAATCATGGCAATTCCGGAGTGCTGCACATTTTTACAGTGAAACTTGCTCTTTAGGTGCTCCAAGAGACGAACACAATTTATAAATGTTTTCACGCCCACTTTTAACGCCCACAAATCAATATCTATATATATATAAAGCAAAACGATGTGTATCTGGCTGTGTGATGTCTATAGACTCCAAAACTACTGAACCGATTGACCTGAAATTTAAGCAGTCGATTTGTTTCAGGTACGAGATGGTTGAGGAAAAAATTTGCCACACCCCCTTTTACCGCCCCCAAATCAATAAAAATGTTATATTTCAGTCGCTTTGGGTCGTATATGGCTAAAATTTTGTAATTTAGTATGTACGGTTACTGTCGACAACTGTCCTAAAAATGGGTTTCCACGACCCCTTTTACCGCCCACAAATAAATGAAAATGGTTTATTTCAGACGGTTTTGGTCGTATAAGACTTAAATTTGTTACTTTGGTTTGTGAAGTTACTGACAGTAACTGTACGAAAAATTGGTTTCCACGCCCCCTTTTGCGCCCACAAATCAGTGAAAATGCTATATTTCATGCAGTTTTGGCCGTATGAGACTAACATATGATACTTAAGTTTGTATGGTTACTTTCGGCAATTGTACTAAAAAAGGGCGTCAGCGCTATATAGCCACACCCACTTTTTAAGAAACCATCAAAATTGACTACTGGGTCGATTGAGCTAAAATGTTGGCTTAGTTTGTACGGTTACTGTTAGCAACTGTACTAAAAATTGGTCTCCACGCCCCCCTTTTACCTCCCACAAACCAATGAAAACGTTTTATTTCAACTGTTTGGGTCGTATTAGAGAAAAATTTTGTTATTCAGTACATATGGTTACTCTCGGTAAGTGCACTAAAAATAGGCCTGCCCTACTTTAGTTAAACTCACTTTTCGGGGAGTTAGCGTCCAGTGAAGTAAAGTGCGCCAGGCTTAACCTAAATTGAGCTGAAATTTGGGCAGTCGATTTGTTTCGATTACGAGATGGCTCAAGGGAAACATTTTACCGCACCCCTTTTTACCGCTTGCAAAACAACAAAAATGCTATATTTCGCACGATTTTGATCGTATTAGACTAAAATGTGGTTATTTATTGCACATGGCTACTTTCGGCAGCTATACTGAAAATGGTGAATATATTTGACATTTCTTGACATTTTCGTGTATGGCAGTAAGGCGGTCTGTGGCAGAACAACGTTTGCCGAGGAGATAGATTGTTCCTGTGAGGTTTGGTAACGTTTGGACGAGGGGGCGTGGTTCCTCCCATACAAGCCAAATTTGCGCTATCGACCACAAACCAAATAAGGGATATATATCAGACGGTTTCAATAGTAAAAACTAAGATATTATCATTTTGTTCAGATGGTAACTGTCAGTAACTGTACAAAAATCACTTTTTCGTCGCAATATATATACGCCCACTTTTTCGAAATCATGGCAATTCCGGAGTTCTACACATTTTTATACTGAAACTTGCTGTGTAGGTGCTCCAAGAGGCAGTCACGATACATAAATGTTTTCACGCCCACTTTTAGCGCCCACAAATCAATATCTGTTTATATAAAAATGAATCGTGATTTGTTCGGATGCTTAAATCTTGAAAACGACTAGACCAAATAGGATACTTCCTTCTACTGGTTTGTTCGTAACTGCTACGCAAAGGTTTAGGAAAAAAGTAATGCCACACCCCTTTTATCGCCCACAAATCAATAAAAATGCTATATTTAAGAAGGTTTTGGTCGTATTAAATTAAAATTTGGTAAATAAGTTCTTATGATGACTGTCACTAACTTTAATAAAAACGGGCGTTGTCACACTTCATCTACGCCTACTTTTGGAAATATCACAATACTCCGAAACTATTGGTCCTATTGAGCTCAAATTTTGTAAGTGGCTTTGCTTTGAGTACGAGATGGTTTAAGAAGAAATGCCACACCTTCTTTTACCTCCCATTAATATAAAAACAATTTGTGTTATCGAATAGCGTTATGGGTTGCACAGCTTAGAAATTCGGTATTCGACCACAATTTAGACGTACCGTTTCAGTGATGAAATTTTATGGGAGTTGGACAAGGGGGAGGGGCACCTCTCATACAACCCAAATTGGTGATATCGAATAGCTTTGAATTTATAGGAATTCTGCTTTGGAATTCAGTTTTGACCTCAATTTACACATGCAGTTTCAATGATTTTTTTTTATGGGCGTTGGACAGGGAGGCCTGACATCTCCCTTACATCCCAAATTTGCAATATCGAATTGCTTTGAAGTTATAGGTTGACAGCGTAAGAAATCGGTATTCGACCTAAATTTATACATGCACTTTTTACATTTTATGGGCGTAGGGAAAAGGGGAGTAACACTTCCCATACAACCCAACTTTGTGCTATCAAATAGCTTTGGAGTTATAGGTCGCACAGCATCGGAATTCAGTATTTGACCAAAATTTACGCATGCAGATTTACTGATAAAATTTTTTAGAGTTTGTCGGGGGGCGTGGCACCTCCAACTTAACCCAAATTTGCGATATCGAATAGCTTTGGAGTTATAGGTAACTCAGCCTCCGAATTCAGTATTCGACCTCAATTTACACATGCAGTTTCATTGGTTAAATTTTATGGGCGTAAGGAAAAGGGCAGTGGCACCTCCCATACAACCTAAATTTGTGCTATCGAATAGTTTTGGAGATATATGTCACACAGTTTTGGAATTCGGTATTCAACCTCCATGTACATACACATGCAGTTTAATTTATTACATTCTATGAGAGGTGATCAAGAGGGCGTGGCACTTCCTATACAACCCTAATTTGTTATATCGAATGGCTTTGTGGATATAGGTCGCACAGTCTCGGAATTCAGTATTCTACCTCAATTTAGACATGCTGTTTAACTGATAACATTTTATGGGCGTTTGAATAGGGAGAGTGGCAGCAACGCGCCGGGTTTCAGCTAGTATGATATAAAACTAATAAAATGTAAACATAATTATATTAAAGAATATTGCACTTTTATAAATTAATTTTAAACAATTCTTAATAAATTTTGTTTAAAAGTTTGTCTATTCAAAGTGAGATCTATTTGAGCACTTATGGAATTGAACGCTAAGCACATATTATTAATTGGATCATTACGGCCATAGTTTGTCCTATGATACGAAATGTAAAAGAAATCTCTTTGCCTAAAATATCGCTCAGGCGCATATATTCTTAAAAGAGCGAGGAGTGGCGCGCAGTCTATATGTGACATAATTATATCGCGAACAAAAATAACAAGAAAAAATTTACGTCTGCAGGCTAAGGTATTAAGACCCAGAAGAGCACACCTCGATACGTACGTTGGCATAAAATTCCAATTTAATTTAAACAGTATGTAACGAGTGAAACGTTTTTGTATTCTTTCCAATCGCAAAGAATCTACCTCGCAATATGGATCCCAGATCACACATCCATATTCCAAGATAGACCTTGCTAAAGATAAAAATAACGTTCTAAGGGTATATGGATCCTTAAATTCCTTCGAATTACGCCTCAAAAAACCCATCATTGCATTAGCCTTAGTAATTATGCAATCGTAATGGTTGGAAAAAGATATTTTTCTATCAAATAGAATTCCCAGATCAGATGTAGACTCGACACGTGAAAGACCACTATTTGCGATTGAGTATTGTAATTAAAAAAATTTGGTTCTTTTTTCTTATAAAAAGACAAAATGTTGCATTTGGCAACATTTAAATAAAGTCTAATAACTGAACACCATTTTATCATATTGTTTAAATCAATTTGAAGAAGCCATTTGAAATCAATGGTCTGAAGGTGAAGAAACCGAATTAAACAGTTTAACATCATCAGCATACATCAAACAATTAGTATGCTGTAAAAAGTTTGGTAGGTCGTTGATGAACAAGACAAGCAATAGAGGTCCAAGGTGGCTTCCTTGGGGCACACCAGAATGGTTGGTAATAGATTTTGAGTAGCAGTTACCAATACAAACAACTTGATATCTATCAGAAAGGTAATTCCTCAGCCAGGATAACAAAGAGGAATGAAACCCCATTAGGGAAAGTTTTTTAACCATAATGGAGTGCTGAACTCTATCAAAGGCTTTGGCGAAATCAGTAGAAATGACGTCAATTTGATTGCCTTTTTCCATTTCAGTTTTAATGAAGTGAGAGAACAGTGTTAGGTTTGTAGAAGTAGATTTACTACTAACAAAACCGTGTTGGAATTCAGAGATAGAGTTTTTAATTCCAGCATAAATGTGTTTTTTGACAATTGACTCAAATAATTTAGGGATCAAGGGCAATTTGGAAATCGGTCGATAGTTCGCTTTATTTTGCCTGGAGCCAGACTTATGGATAGGAACTATAATGGATTCTTTCCAAATATTCAAAAGCTGCCCTGTCTTTAAAGATAAAATAAATAAAAGCGCAAATGGCTGGGCTAGCACAGCTGCGCAGTTTTTTAGAAATATTGGGGGAATATTATCAGAACCAGTTCCTTTATTAATGTCTAGAGTGAGCAAATTTTGTAAGACATCATCATCAGAAAGAACTAATGAACCCATATCAATAATAGGGTTGTCATTATAATAAAAAGGGCAGTTCACGTCATCTCCGTCGGCTAATAAAAAATTCGATTGAAAATAATCAGCAAAAAGATTTGTGACGTCTGAAGTGCTACTTGCAGTTTTTTCGTTAAAAAACACATTTTTAGGGAAACCCTTCGTGTTCCTTTTTTATTCAAGAAATTTCAAAAGTTCTTTGGATTTTCTCTAATATCAGACTCCAGCTTATTAAGGTGAGATTTGTAGAGTGATTCTTTAAGAGATGCGTATTCACTACGCGCCTGTAAATAGTTTTGACGAAAAGATATATTTATTTTACTTTTTTTGAACAATTTGTTCATACGGTTTTTTAATTTTGAAAGACTTTTATGGAACCACTCCGGCTTAGAACTTTTCCTTATCTTTTTTATAGGAACAAAGCAAGTAAATGCTTGATTTATAATTTCGATAAAAAAGTCATAATTATCTGACAAGATATCACCAAAACCCAGACGCCAGTCCACACTCGATAAAAATGTAGATATCGCTGTGTAATCAGCTTTTTTAAATGCAAAAACAAAAGTTTCTTCTTCTATGTTAGATGTATCATTAATAAGAATTTCTAATTGTATTAAAAGTGCTTTATGATGAAAACTATTATTTGAAAGAATTAAATCCGATTCAACACAATTGGCATTAAGCTCATTCATTATCAATAAAAATAAGATCTAAGATTTTGTTCAAGCTATTTGTGACAGAGTTTATTTGAATCAGACCCAAGGAATATATAGAGTCTAAAAAATCGATTTCCAAATTGTTGCACATCGAGTTCGGAATCATACTTAAAAGATCCTTAGAATAAGTCCAATTTACACTACTTAAGTTGAAATCACCCAATACAATCGGGAATTCATTATCTTTGAGCCTATCAACTACGTTCAAAATATTAATAAAGTGCATAGTATAAACTTGAAGAGCAAGGTGGAATATAAAATACAAATATATATATACTTTTAATATAGTTAGAACCATCAATTAGATATCTTACCGAAAATATTGACAAAACTTAACTCAAGATTTTAACAATTAAATTAAATATTTATACAGTAAGCTTTTTGGCAACAAATATCATATATTTCACGAGTCATCATTGTTGATTTTTGAAATTATTAATCTTTTCATTGTAAATTATATTATTTGTGCTAACGACCAACGACACATTTTTTACTTTCTTTGATCAGTGTTGCCATATTCACATTAGAATTGTACATTACAGTTCTTAAGAAATGCTCAAAGTTTTTCAAAGGACCTTCTAGAACAGGAATAATAATAAAAGCTTAGATTTTTACACTTTTACAAATCACACGGAAGCCATGTGTTTACGTTAAAAACTCAATATAGCAACAACAATTATATTAAATTTTAATAAAAAATGTAGTACAATATATATAACTCATTTTCTTCAATAATATCGTAATTCAAAGAAATGTCAAAATAAAGTTAAGACCGCATAAACATTTGTCATGGCATGATCTCTACTGTGTGTTATATTTGAAGCGATATCTTCTTTTTCGCGTTAGATCAGAATATTTGAAAATTTCATATTAAAATAATTCTAATCGAATCACATTGAAGATGGTTAGTCAAAAGTTTTCTCTTTATGTGTCACTACGTAAGGATCCAATTGGCTTGCATTTTCGTCTTTATCCAAGAAAATTTCTAAGATATGGAGTAGTTACTCTTTGCTGGTGTCTATTTTTGTCGCGCGCTCAAACAAAACTGAGTCAAGCAATCACAAACCATCTAAGAAGTTTTTTAGTCCGAAATCATATCTTTCTAACGCTATCTAGCGTAACCTACGTCATCTAGTGATCGCACTTATACAACGTAAGATACAGATTACAGAATTTTATTGGAAAAATTATGGATTTCTCTTTATTAAACCATTTCTACATTACTTCTGGAAAATATATGCAATACAAAGAATGCTGGTATATTTGAATAAGTGTTCTTTATATTCAGTGCTTGAGAAAAAGCTCTAAGATTATTTCACTTCTATGTGAGTATATTGAAAATGAAATCAGATTTAGTTATAACAAACTCTGCTCTCACACGAAAAGTAATAAAAATACAATTTCCATGATTATACTCAGAAAAGATCATTGAGCGACATCAATTTCGATGATCAATTCTGCATCATTAAATCAGCATTTACGTTTTTTAGATTATGACCTCAAAAAAATAAGGTTTATATATTATTACGGAATTTATTACCTATTATGCAATTTTATTTATTGCAAATATTCTGTTATTTTGTTGCATTTTTTAGGATTTTGTTGAATTGTTCAGAAGTGTGTCCGAAATTCTTAAATTTCTTAAAAACTTTTCTTTTTTGAAGGTTGCAGAACACATGTGTTCTTAAATTTACATTTTTTTTATAAGAATACATGTGTTTTTAAATTTACAGTTAAAAATTTTTTTTTTTTGGTAACACTGACTGTAGAACTTCTCTCGCTGTCATCCGATCAATATAACAATTTTATTAACACCTTCGTTGAACAAGCTTTAGCTTTCGATAATTTACAAATTATTCTAAGATCAGAAGAAGATGTTTAATTTTGCATTTTACATAATATTTTAATAAATAATAATGTTTTGAAATCCATTATCAAGAGAATGTTTTTATATTCTGGGTTCTTTCACTCGTTTCCTACTTTTTAGTGCATACTTTTTTTTTACTAAATCCGAACGTACGCACTGAGTAACATACATGTATAAAATATTACATATGAAACATTGGAAAAAAATTCAATACCTCAGACAGTCACAATTTGTCCCACTTCTCGGACTTGAATGTCGGCATGGCGTCGTTTAGTCAACTTCACTTTTATTAAAAGCTGTTTCATACCATCCACACGCATTGCACTCAAAATGCTTCCAAGACATGCATATTTTTTGCATTCATTAATTTTATCAATCTGAGATTTAATTAAATCAAATATTTTTATCGTTAAGTGTCGCCAATTTGTCTGACTTGATTTCTAGTTGTTTGGCTCCAACAAAGTTGCGCGCTCTGAAGCTCTGCGAAGAAGGAGGAGGAGGACGATAGGAATATTAAGAGTTATCAGATGTTTTGAAACGACTAAAGGAAGTATGATTGCATAAAAGCAAATTAAATTAAGTGTTTTATAATGATCGCCATTGCATATGATGTATATCAATATATCTGACAGCTTTCATAATTAATTTAACCTAATTTATTAAGCCAAGATAATTTATTACAACATTTAAGTGTCATTTTTATTTCGGGCAAACATTTAACACTAATGCGTACACAAAAAAAAAACCAACATTTTGAAGTTCACTACAAATGCGTTTATTTTTTATTTTAAGCAAAAACCTAGTAGTCAAGCCTCAAAGAAATCTTGAATGAATAATGCACGATTTTCCTGCATCTTTGACGAAACATGCTGATTCGGTTAAACATACATTTCATTGACGAAAATCTTATAGTTCAATATCCCAGGAGCCCAGACGTTACTTATTTTCTCAGAAACCAAATGTATGGGATTAAGTATTGTTAGTATGTACTTTGGGTGTATGAGTACCTGCTAGCTTGGGTCGACGGCCAATTAATAGGTTTTATTGATTATCGATTATTGTTGAACAACTTTTTAAGAATATTAAAAAAATTTTTTAAATCAATTCCGATTACAATACAAATTCTACAACTCTTAAAAACTTGTGCTCCAGAGTACCTTTCACTAACCAGAGCAACTTCAAGCGCGTTTTTCTCCAAATATACTTTTTTAAAACGGGCCACAATACTGCAAACTGCAAACTAATTGACCAATTTTAATTTTTTTTTTATTTTAATCTGCTTGTAATATAATTCTACACATCTTTTACCAAAATAAGCGTCTTTGGAAAATATGTCTAGTTTTCACACGAAACAATATGGTCAAAAATAACGTAAGTTTTTCGACTTTTTTCCAAGCTTCATCATTTTCTTAACTTACCATATTTTCATTCCATTTTGGTAAAAAATGTCTATTCAAAAGTCTTTTTTCGAATGCATTTTTGTTTTTTATTTTTGGCCTGATTTTCACCTTTCTTTAAGCACGCCAACTTCAGAGCCCTCTTTATACATAAAAAATATATGTTAAGAAAAAATATTTTTTTTCTTAAACCTATGATGTAAAACTTACATGAATAAACAACTTTTTATATATGAGGTGCTCAGAAGCAAATTAGTCCAATCCACAAAAAAAATTTTTCAGGAAAAAATGTGTTCTTTAAGATTTTGCCTTAGTTGACTACTTTTGACTACTGTTGACTTCTGTTATAACAAATAATTTCACATTGCCTTTTTTAAAAAAATACATAATAGAAATGAAAAACTGGTTCAACCCACATTCTGAAAATTGTGTATGGATATGACCGCTTTACCAATTTCAAAATGAAATGCTATTGAAAGTGGAACTTCGGTTTAAACGAAAAGCAAAAAAATTCCATCCACACATTGTCGTTCCTGATTATTGGTTGGAGGTGATAAGGCAAGGAAGAAAGACTTAACCATTTCCAGTTATAAACCAAAAAATTACTCTGAAAAAGAAAAAGTTTAATGGCTTAAAATACAGTGGATAAGAATAACTAATGACAAGCCATTTGTAATGAGTTACAGGTTTTACAGAGAAGCAAAAAGAAAATTAACATGCCAAAAGGAACAGTTGCTTAAACTTTTCCCAAATAGTCGGACAATTGACAAATTCTACAGAAGAGATGAGGAAGTGGGAAGGTGAATAAAGTAAGGCAAGAGCATTAAACATTTTTTGACATTTTTTGACTATCTTTGATTTGACATTCGATGAGTCGGTTGAGTGAAGCTAGTGTAAACTGGTTCATTGAAACATTTGGAGAATCTGAGGACTTCGATATATTTGGCAAAGATATATTGTAAGGAACATTGTAAATGCTTTTCATTGTAGTCTAATTCCAAGAATCACATATAATATATTCCGCCATGCGCATGTCCGCCGTCTTTGAGAGCACATGAGTGCGACTTCAGTTGTGATTAAGAAAGAAGTGCCAAACTGACTGAAAAAATACTTATACAAATTATTTTATAGGGGGGATTCAATTTCAAAACCTCCTCATTTTCTTATGCAATATTAATTTTTTTAAATGAAGTAAACATATATCAAAAAAAGAACGCTTGTCAACAAAAAATATAAAAATTTTTAATTTCTATCTATGATAAAAATTGCATATCTCATAAGGGCGTTAACTTCCGTGTTGACCCCCTTCACACAAAAAAGCTGCTATTTTGCTCGATTTAGTTTGATAGCAATTGATAGAAATTGTAGTGTATGTGTTTTTCTAGTGTAGATGTAATCTCACATGTAACGTAGTCTGCGCAGTCCCAGTAGGCAATTCAGTCAGTTCTCTTGAAAAAAAAGCATGCATTAACTGCTTCTTTTGGCGTCAACACACCTCACAACATCACTGCATCGATGAGGTCTTCTATAATGCCTACCTGAAAAAAGGAAGGCAAGAAGTTTTCGTTATTTCTCTGTAATGTGTATGTGAGTTGAAAGTCCTGTGTTTTTTTTTATTGATCTTCCAGTTAAAATGTTTTTATAGATCAAACAAACTAAAAAATATACCAAAATCTAGGAACTTTTTTATTTTCAATATGCTTAAAAGGCTTATTAATTACATACTGAAAACTTTATAAAAATGTCAATGCATTAAAGGAACTCTGCTTTTATTAAATAATGGAGTTGAACAGCTATTCCAGAAAAAATAATTAATAAAGCGTCGTTAAAGAGGTACGAATATATATTATCCAGTGACTAATGATTCCTTATTTAATGATGTTAAAGTGAACTATAATAAACAAAGTAGTATAATCAGGGCTTATGAGAAAGTACTATAAGGATGCATTTTTAGCAAAGCGAGTGAGGAAGTACTAAAAAATTTTCCCATTTCATACAAGCAATAAAACGGTGTTTGCAAGGAGTGTGGAAGGCCTATAAAAACCTAACGTAGGCCTGCGAGAAGGCCTTCGGACTCCTGCAATTGCCCACTGGGGTAGATTGCCATTTCTATGCATTTATAACATAACATAACATAACATAACATAACATAACATAACATAACATAACATAACATAACATAACATAACATAACATAACATAACATAACATAACATAACATAACATAACATAACATAACATAACATAACATAACATAACATAACATAACATAACATAACATAACATAACATAACATAACATAACATAACATAACATAACATAACATAACATAACATAACATAACATAACATAACATAACATAACATAACATAACATAACATAACATAACATAACATAACATAACATAACATAACATAACATAACATAACATAACATAACATAACATAACATAACATAACATAACATAACATAACATAACATAACATAACATAACATAACATAACATAACATAAAATAACATAACATAACATAACATAACATAACATAACATAACATAACATAACATAACATAACATAACATAACATAACATAACATAACATAACATAACATAACATAACATAACATAACATAACATAACATAACATAACATAACATAACATAACATAACATAACATAACATAACATAACATAACATAACATAACATAACATAACATAACATAACATAACATAACATAACATAACATAACATAACATAACATAACATAACATAACATAACATAACATAACATAACATAACATAACATAACATAACATAACATAACATAACATAACATAACATAACATAACATAACATAACATAACATAACATAACATAACATAACATAACATAACATAACATAACATAACATAACATAACATAACATAACATGGATTTCTATACTCACCAGAATCTCTAACACAATAAACATTTTGTTTTTTCTATTTTAATGGATATCTCTATGTTTTATTTTTTAATAAATATATTTAAATCAAACAAATTATTGTTTTGAGGTTTGTCAATTCTATTATAATTTCTAAGAAATTAAGACATCAAAATATTAAATTGGCCCAACCAACATATTTATATTAATAAAAATAATTTGCATTTGGCAAAGTGGTCACACCCACACAAATTCTTTTAAAACAACAACACATAAATAATTTTTAATTCCATTTAAAAAAAATTCGATCTTATATAGATATATACCATTTTTGCCCATGTTTGGCCTGGAAATTTTCTTTTAGAGCGATGTAAAATAGGGCGTATCGATATTGCTTTAAATAATTGATTGTAACTCTGAACCACTTGATGCATTCTGACCAAATTTTAAACATGTCTTCTAAAAAGAATTGCTCCTGAAATCCTTTAACCTGTATGCCCGTAGTGGGTCTAGAAGACTCAAAGAATTCATGGTAATAAAACATTTTTTTTTTGTGTTTAGCGATATTTCGTACCTGTATTTTATTACAAAATGTGATTTTAAACAAGAATTTATTAGCTTATTACATTTAGAATATGTTTAAAGACAGCATACATCTCTATTTAAAACAAATTATATGTAATATTAAGAGCAAACAGTGATTTATTAACACCACACATAATTATACCATATGCTTAATTTTACACATTATCTGTAAAAGTTATGTTTTCACTTTCTTCATCAAAAAGCTCTTTCGCTTTAATCAGATAGCTTTGTGGTGATTTTTTATTAAAACCAAGGTTTGAAACTACTGGATCCGAATTGAGCAGAAGAGCATGAAAAAGATCTGAATTGCAACCAGATCTTGAAAATTTTCTCGTGTTGTGAAGTCTGAAGAACCGAAATAGTTTGTGATTGGCTTCTTGCGCATTCTCGGATAACTGATCATAGGTACTTTCATTTTTTTAACTATATCCGCACTGTGCATTAATATTTTATGTACAGTAACAGGCATGTAGTACCAATCATAAAGTTCAACGTATAATTTTGCTGTTTCTAAACAATAATTTTTGAATTTTGTGATATTAATCTTAAGACCAGATGCTATGACCTGAAATATATTAAAATTTTTACTCAATAATGTAAAACAAAATAATTCATATATGTATATATATTGAAATTTTTTACCTGAAATGTAACATAAAATCGTTTAATTACATTTTCGTCTACTCCAGTGATTTCTGAACTTTTCTTGTAATTATTAAAAAGCTGCGATCCTTTCACCAGAGCTTTGCAATACCACGTCTATTAACAAAGCTTACAAAATTTTAAATTCGTCGTCATCAAAATTGTATATTGGTGTTGATTCAAATGCTTTGATCATAATCTTTGCATTTTGGTTATTATACATACACACAGAAAAAAATGTTTACTGGAAACATAATATGAGATGATGTTAATGCATGTATTTAAAAACGTTTTTGTAGCAAACCATTTTATTTTTACAAGACACATATTATGTTTGCCATAAATATGTTATGTTCACTGCAAACAAGATAATTTGTTGCAATGAATATATTATGTACACTGCATTTCATATAAGCAATATATTCGAAGCAAACATTTTATGATTGTCACAAACATAATTATATTCACTATGATAATGTTGAATGTTTATATTTCTGCGAGTATTTTATTACTTTATAAAAAATACCTGCTTCAGTTTTAAAACCATCTTAAATTTTCTTCTTTAACTTTCTTGTTTTGTTCTTTGAGAGCGAGTTTTGAAGTCCGAAAAGAAGATTCAGCTACGAAACATCACAAGCAGTCAAATTTGAGATGTTTTTTGCTTAATAAAGCTAAGCAATGTAGTTTGGTGGCCTTTTCTTTTTTTAATATATATATATATATATGTATATTTATTTCTTTACTGCAAAAACATATGCTTTCCTAGATCCAAGTATTATTGCAAATGGCACAGCTTTTCGACATAATTTATATTTTTTGTATCTTATTCATAAATTTATTTTATTTTTTTGATTTTAACATTATTTGTATGATAAGAACAAATTCTTTTATAATACATCATAGTTTGCAAGGTAAAAAAGCAAGCGTATAAACTTAAATCTAAACTTAAAAATCTAACAAAGTTGAATGCTTATAAGATAAAAACTTAGAGCTAAAAAAAAAGTCACTTAAAGTAAAGAAAAACAAGGGGGAAAAATCGTAAGGAAAAAGGATAGAGTGAAAATATAGGAGTCATAGGAAGATATAAAGTAATAAAACCAGAAAAAGGTGAGAAAATGGTTATAAAGCACATCAATTTGAAATATAGGAAAAAATGACTTGTCTAAACATTCTTACTTCAGGAATAGATTTAATACTACTTGGCAAACTATTCCACAATCTTATCACAATATTTACACACTTCACAAAAAAATTACAAAAGAAAAATAACACACGTCTATTTTCCTTAAATCAAGAAACATAACATAACATAACATAACATAACATAACATAACATAACATAACATAACATAACATAACATAACATAACATAACATAACATAACATAACATAACATAACATAACATAACATAACATAACATAACATAACATAACATAACATAACATAACATAACATAACATAACATAACATAACATAACATAACATAACATAACATAACATAACATAACATAACATAACATAACATAACATAACATAACATAACATAACATAACATAACATAACATAACATAACATAACATAACATAACATAACATAACATAACATAACATAACATAACATAACATAACATAACATAACATAACATAACATAACATAACATAACATAACATAACAAAACATAACATAACATAACATAACATAACATAACATAACATAACATAACATAACATAACATAACATAACATAACATAACATAACATAACATAACATAACATAACATAACATAACATAACATAACATAACATAACATAACATAACATAACATAACATAACATAGCATAACATAACATAGCATAACATAACATAGCATAACATAACATAACATAACATAACATAACATAACATAACATAACATAACATAACATAACATAACATAACATAACATAACATAACATAACATAACATAACATAACATAACATAACATAACATAACATAACATAACATAACATAACATAACATAACATAACATAACATAACATAACATAACATAACATAACATAACATAACATAACATAACATAACATAACATAACATAACATAACATAACATAACATAACATAACATAACATAACATAACATAACATAACATAACATAACATAACATAACATAACATAACATAACATAACATAACATAACATAACATAACATAACATAACATAACATAACATAACATAACATAACATAACATAACATAACATAACATAACATAACATAACATAACATAACATAACATAACATAACATAACATAACATAACATAACATAACATAACATAACATAACATAACATAACATAACATAACATAACATAACATAACATAACATAACATAACATAACATAACATAACATAACATAACATAACATAACATAACATAACATAACATAACATAACATAACATAACATAACATAACATAACATAACATAACATAACATAACATAACATAACATAACATAACATAACATAACATAACATAACATAACATAACATAACATAACATAACATAACATAACATAACATAACATAACATAACATAACATAACATAACATAACATAACATAACATAACATAACATAACATAACATAACATAACATAACATAAAATAACATAACATAAAATAACATAACATAACATAACATAACATAACATAACATAACATAACATAACATAACATAACATAACATAACATAACATAACATAACATAACATAACATAACATAACATAACATAACATAACATAACATAACATAACATAACATAACATAACATAACATAACATAACATAACATAACATAACATAACATAACATAACATAACATAACATAACATAACATAACATAACATAACATAACATAACATAACATAACATAACATAACATAACATAACATAACATAACATAACATAACATAACATAACATAACATAACATAACATAACATAACATAACATAATATAACATAACATCAAGAAACAAAACATGGAATTTTTCATTGGATTGTCGTTCAAAATATGGCAATATTGACTGTTTTTTGCTACTACTACTTCTGCCTACCTACTTCTCCCATCCCAATATATTTCATATTAATTATTGACGGTTAAAAATATAACAACTGTGTTTATTGGCAGATCACTTTTAAGTGGATTTCATAACCTCTATCTGTACTGTATTAGTTTATGCAATTTTTTTACTGGAATTCTTGACGATATATCCATCGTGTCTTAAATATATCGCAAGAACCAGACGTCTCAGATAAATAAACAGTATACCAAATAATTTGCATTAAAATTATCTAAACTTATTTAGTACAATAAATTTACGGCCCTTTACTAGTATGGATGTTCGTTATGCCGCAATCAAAGCAAAATATCTATTTTTTCCATCTACAAAAAGACACGGAGCCGGGCCAGAATGGGTTAAAAAATATATATGTATCCCAAACTTGTTTTTTTATCCTTTTGCAAGTTTTTATCGCTAATCAAACTGAATCAGTTCCTATAGTTACGCTGTAATGGGCAAACTTTGTGAGAAATGCTGTAAAAAATCCGAGGAATACAATTTTGATAGTGAAATTCTCAGAAGGCGCTGGATGGCACGCGCGCTTGTTTTTTTTTAAACATTTCTTACAATTAATATTTGTAATCTACAGTACTTTGATTTTGGCCAACCCCGGCCATTTTTTTATTTTTAAAATTAAATAATTTTTTTATATTTTTAATTTTTATTCCTTATCGCAATAACGGGACAGCAAAAAACTTAAAAAAAAATCTGGTTTAAAAGTTTAGAGTATATCCTTTCGTAAAATATAAAGATCTCTTCAAGCAAGCAGTTTAACAAAATGTTATAGGAATTAAAAAAAAGACTAAATTTTTTTATATTACAAAATATCAACTTTGAGGCTTTACAAAAACAAAAGTACGCACTTAAAAATACATAAATAAAAACTGTCGAATTCAAATAGCCCAAATATAATTCTATCGAAATGTATCAAAATATTATAATAATCTGCAAGTTTCACTTTTTTCTGGATGTCCAACCTTTTGTATGGGATCGCCCCACCGTGCGCCTTAAAGTATAATTCATTAATATTTTCAAATAAATTTTTCTTGATTACTTTAGTGTGTGGGTTGGACCACTTTGCTTCTGAGCGCCTTATGTATAATAACCATTTTTAGAAAACACATTCTAAAATATGCCTTAATTTTAACCGCTTTTGCCTTAAACCTCCCCTAATAACATTGGTTTGTTTCAATCGAGACAATATTAATTTTTGTTTTCTTATGAAATTGGCGGTATTTAAGTGTGCTTTGCTAGTTGACCAGAAAAAGAGAAGAGTAGAGAGCAACATGGAGTTTATTGAAACTCTCGCAACACAAACGCATTACAAGAAAACGATTCAGCAATGCGTGGCATAGGGTATGGTTTCTTAAAAAAGGCTGAGTTCCTAAATGCATTTATACAATGCATTAGTGTGTTTTATTATGGATTGGTGCTTAGTTTAGAAACGAAAACTGCGCAACTCTGTTGATATTCTTAAAAAAAGTTTCGGACCAATTCAAAATAAAACACTGATGCATTGTATTAATGCATTTAGGTACTCAGCAAAACTGAACGCTGTACTATATGAAATATATGTACTGTATGAAATCGATTCTTAAGCATTAGACTCCAAAACACGCTACTAAATGCTTTTTATATCACAAACTATAATTAACTTACGTTTTATAAAAAAAATCGATTCTTTTCGCGCTTATTTCTTCACTCTCAAGTGAATAAAATAAATTAATATGAATTCAGACTGTTTATTGCAACAAGATTCAAGTCAAACTTAATGCATTATCCTGCTGCACGAAGAAGCACACCAACGATAAGAAAGGCACTAGATGCAATACAATTTTGTATGGAAGAAGGTGTTGCTTCTCATGTCTTTTTCATCGTTGGTGAGCTTTTCGTGATACAGAATAATACAATCAATCAATTGTTTCAAATAATAAAAATCTCGCGATAATGTCACCCATACAATTTTAAGAGCCTCATTGACTGAGTATTTTTGGTGTCACAAGTGTCATGGCAATATTGATTTGTATGCGTTAAATAGAGTTCTTCTTAAAATTAATTCGTAGTTAAATACTATGAAATAAAATTGAAAATGCACATACTATTTAATAGCATTTGAGGATCTGAAATTTTGTATCAGAGCAACACTTTTACTTTCAGAAGTTCAGAACACCGCCAGAAGATGAGGTTATTTCTCTCCATGCTATATAAAGGGTGTTTTTTATAGAGTAATACAACTTTGAGTTGGCATCACTGCTTTATTTGACCACCCATTCAACAGCTGATAGTTGTTTTTTGTTAAGTTTGCTTTGACATTTTATTATGGATCGACTTACACCAGAGCAACGCGTGAGAATTGTGGACATTTTTAATCAAAATAATGGTTCTGTTCGTCAAACTTCCCATTTTATGGCGTACATAATTGTCCTTCAGAGCTGCTAATTCAAAGAACAATAGATCGTTTTCGGACCACATTTACTGTTACTGATAATGTGCATCCCGTGAGACGCCGAACATTGCGCACTGAAGAATCTGTAGCCGCTGTACAGGAAAGCATTGAAGATGATCCTAATCAATCAATTCGTCGCCGTTCTCAGCAACTGAGGTTGTGCCCTTCCACTTTATGGAAGATTTTACGAAAAGATCTTGGCTTAAAACCTTTCAAGATTCAACTTGTGCAGGAATTAAAGCCAAACGACCATCGTATGCGCCACCAATTCGGCGAATGGGCTGAAACACAAATTGATATTGATTTTGAATTTCCCATATGTCTTCAAAAGCGATGATGGTCAGAATGTTACTGTCAATGGTGAACGGTATAGGAACATGATTCGAAGTTTTTTCGTACCTCAATTAGCTGGTATTAATCTTGCTGATATATGGTTCCAACAGGACGGAGCCACATGTCACACAGCGGGCGCTACAATTGATTTACTAAAGGAAACTTTCGACAAAAAATAATTTCACGAAATGGCCCAATTAATTGGCACCCAAGATCGTGTGATTAAACCCCATTGAATTATTTTCTTTGGGGTTATGTAAAGTCACTTGTCTCAGCTCTGGCGTCCACATGGCCAAAATCATATTAAAACATTAATGTCATAAAATTTTCTATGCAATAAAGCCCGTTTCATTGATATTAAAATATATTACTATGTTTTATTATGATTTAAACTACTCACATAATTCATAATGGGTATTGAAATTCGTTTTTATTATTTACTAGCCTGTATGTAGACCACAAACAATTGAACACCTGGAAATCAAATTCGAAGAGTTATCGGCGAGATACGGCCGCAAATGCTGCGAAAAGTTTGTGAAAATTGGTGTTCCAGATTGCGCCTTGTACGCGCCAGCTCTGGCGGCCACATGGCCAAAATCGTATTAAAACATTAATGTCATAAAATTTTCTATGCAATAAAGCCCGTTTCATTGATATTAAAATATATTACTATGTTTTATTATGATTTAAACTACTCACATAATTTATAATGGGTATTTAAATCCGTTTTTATTATTTACTAGCTGAAACCCGGCGCGTTGCTGCCATGCTCCCTTGCATGTGTAAATTGAGGTCGAATACTGAATTTCGATAAATCCAAAGCTGCTGGATATCCCAAATTTGGGTTGTATGGGAGGTGCAACGGCCCCTAGACCAACGCCCATTATATGTGATCAATGAAACTGAATGTGCAAATTAAGGTCGACTACGGAATTCCGACACTGTGCGACCTATAACTCCAAAGCAATTCGATATCGCAAATTTGGGTCAAATAAGAGGTCCCTTGGCAAACGCCCATAAAATTTAATCAATGAAATGGTTTGTGTACATTTCACTCAGAAGCTATTCGATATCGCAAATTCGGGTTGCACGGGAGGTGTCACTCTGCCTTGTCCAACGCCCAAAAACTGTTACCAATGAAAGTGCATGTATAAATTTGGATCAAATACTGACCCAAATACTGGTCGACGCTGTGCGACCTATAATTCCAAAGCTATTCGATAGCACAAATCTGGGTTATATGGGAGATGACAGTCCCCCACATATGTATGAATTGAGGTCGAATACTGAATTCTGACGCTGTATTACCCATAACTTTAAAGCTATTCGATTTTGCATGTTTGGGTTGTACTTGTCCAACGCCATAAAATGTTTTCAGTAAAACCGCATGTGTAAATTTAGGTCGATTACTGAATTTTGACGCTGTGTACCTATAACTTCAAAGCAATTCAATAGCACAAATTTTGGTTGCATGGGGGGAGGTGAAACACCACCGTTTCCAACGCCCATAAAATGTTATTAATGAAACTGTATGCACAAATTGATGTCTAATACTGAATTCCGATGCTGTGTGACCTGTAACTCCAAAACTATTCGATATCGCAAGTTTTGGTTGTATCGGAGGTTCCACTCCCCCTTATTTAACTCCCATGAAATATCATCAGTGGAACGACATGTGTAAATTGTGGTTGAATATCGAATTTCGAGGCTGTGCGACCCATAACTCCAAAGCAATTTGATATCGCGAATTTTTTATATATTTGTCGATGGTAAAAGGGGGTGTGCCAAACCATATTGTACTCGAATCAAATCCACTGCCAAAATTTTAGCTCGTTCGAACCAGTAATTTTAAAGTCTCTTTATCTTTTCTTAAAAGTAGGCGTAGCTATAGTGGTACTAGTCACCGATAGCTATCATACAAACTTAATTACCAAATTTTAGTTTAATACGACAAAAACTGTCTTAAATATAGCATTTTTATTGATTTGTGGGCGGTAGAAAGGGGTGTGGAAAATTTTAAATATGCCTATATTGTTCGCGTAAGTGCAAGCAATAAGTTGACAAAGTTTTATCGCAATCGGATGAACGGTATAGCAGCGCATAGCGAACGAACAAACAAAAAACAAACATTCATTTTTATATATTAGATTTCTTACTTAGTGACCGCGCTGCTCCTCCAACTTATCTCACACCTTTTTCTTCGTTATCTGTCTTCTCATGACAGCTTGTCTGTCACCTCGATTTGTTATTTACAATACAGTGTTGCCCATTACAAAGATTATAGCGCCATCTATCACTCAGCGACCACATCCAAACAACTGTTTGATACTGTTCAAGGCCGATATATTAATTATTTTAAAAAATTTGCCTGATGCAGCAATAAAATTATTGAAAAATGTTAACAAATAATCAATGTGTAAAAATTTCTAAGATGCGCCATCTGTCGGACGAACTTCAAACTACACAGAAACACTCCTCACGCCCCGTAGAGCATGTTTATAGTTTGGTCAAAATCGTAGTTCTTGAGTTACGGTGAAAAAACACAAAAATACTAAATATTGCGCCATCTGTCGGACGAACTTCAAACTACACAGAAACACTCCTCACGCCCCATAGAGCATGTATATAAAGTGTGGTCAAAATCGGTCCAGTAGTTTTAGAGTCTATAGAGGACAAATATACAAACATACTATTGTATTTTATATATATAGACTAGCCTGAATGTAGACGACTTACCTTCGATTCATCATACTGCAAAAAAGTATGCTTGAAAATTTAAAAACATTAAGCCGTTTGAATGTTACAACTCAACAGTTGAATTTTTTTAAAAAAACTTCCAATAATTTCTTGTGGTAGATTGGCGTATTTAAATTTTGCTTCTAATTAAAAATATTGGATCTGGGCATGGTTTTGAATGGAATATATGATCTAATAGAGCGAGTTTTATTTTGTACACTTAATTTTATTTCATAAGAATCCGACAAAATTTATTAACTGACAAAGTTTGAATGTACGTAACGTATTCACCGGATATGACTCCGGTAGACTTTTTTCTCTGTCTAAAACTTAAATTATCAGTCTGAGGCACCCGTTTTCAGTCGATAAAAGACATTAAAGAAAATTCGAAACGAGAACTCAAGTTGATTCCATAATATGATTTTTGATGATTAATATATTCCATAGGAAGTGGCCTACTTTTAAGGCGATGCAATAAATTTGAGTGAATAAAAAATACCTTGTATTTTATTGACTAAATCCCGATAATTTTTGTAGAGAATGTTTATGTAAGAAAAATTTGAAGTTGATTTGTATTATAGTTTTTTGTAATATAAATAAATTAAGCTGGGTTTAATATTTTAAGACTTAAATGCTGCATATCATCTTAACTTGAAAAAGTTAGCCCATGTCAAGTGTCTGAAAAAGAATTATTTATTATTAAATCGTATTCCTCTCAAGTTTTTTTTAGGATAATTTTTGAAACCTTAAAATTTCAGAAAGTCGAGTATTAGTATTTTCAAAACTTTTTCCTACATAAGATTTACTTTGATCATTTAACTAAAAATGTATAAACCTTTAAGAACTGTTATGTTAATTTATTTAAATAATTAAACAAAAATAAAATAATTTAGATAAAAATAAATATCTTGATAGAGTTGATACATGCCACGTTTGCTACAGCTTACCCCGTTTTTGGCAACAAGCTGACTTGTTTTGAAAAATCAAATTTACCCTAATATAGGGCTACCATACGTCCCGGTTTTCCCTGACATGTCACGATTTTGAGATCGGTGTCCCTGTGTCCCGATGCACAGTAAAAAATGTCCCGATTTAAAATATTGAAGGCCAAATTAAAAGTGTATCATTGAAAACTGAAAAAATTTTACAAATGCGTGTAAATTAATAAAAAATGGAAGTATTTTTTTTAAATACTAAATTAAAAAAGCGAAACTTGTTAAAAATATTACAATTTTTGTGTGCTGTTCAAGGACAAAAAGGAAATGTTAAGCGAGTATTTTCACTGGTCTCCTCGCAATGGAAAAAGGAAAGAAAGCCCTGGAAAGCATTATGCAATGCAAATTTATTTATTCTATGACGTGCACAGAATTTTATAACTGCATTAAAAAGCAAAACTAAAGTGTGAATTATTTTATTTATATTTTTTTAATAAACGGCAATGTACTCTGTGAAAATTGCGTATTTGTTTTTGGGTGGATGTGCAAAGGTGTCCCGGTTAAGTTCTGGAGACTTATGGCAGCCCTACCCTAATATCAACAATTTGTTTTTCTATTTTATCGATAAATTTAAGTTTTTTTTAATTTTTTGTGTATAATTTTTAATAATTTTAATAAATAATGTAAATAAAAAGTATTAATTTAGAGAGGAGCTATTATTATTTTAGTTATTATCATGAAATAATAAATATTTTTAAAATGAAATGTATTTTTAAATATTTTATATTAGCAATATTTAGAAACATACAGAAATAAAAAAAAATTTTCAGAAAATATAAGAAATGTACATATAAATGACCTTCAATTTTTTCCTCCTAGCAAAAAGCTATTTTTAGCTCACGTAAAGTACACAAAGTAAAGCCTCATGAAACATGCAACAACAACGTTTCTATTCAATTAAAAACCCGTCAGTTGAATGGTGTGAAAACATCTGTTGCTACTTTTTAACGTGACCAGGAAACGCCCAATTGCATGACAATAACAACATAGAGCAAACAACTGAAGAAAAAAAAAAACTTCGATATAATCATAGTTTTCTGAATTTCCACAGTGAAAATTTAAACGCAAACATTTATAGGAAAACATTAGAGACGAGATAAAAGTTGCGGTTGTTGTTATAAAAAAGAAAGTATTAATAAATCTTGTTCAATATAGATTTAAGAAATGATTTATGTCAAAAAACTAAGCTTAATATTAAACACGATCATTGCTTCGATAAATTCGTTGAATTTGTGTCGAAGATAAGCCGAGTCCAGATGTGAACAAAGCGCATGCGTAAATAACTCGTTAAGCTAAGTACGAACAACGAACAACAAATAACGACCAACAACAACAACAACAACATTAATATCAATAAAATTTCTATTAAGCATGTCGTTGGTTTTTTTTCCATGCCTTCTTATTGAATTTGCTGTAAGTGAACTACAGAGATCATCGGTGCCAAAAGCAACACCCACGTCGAGCACCCATTCCAACATCAACCGCTCTGGCACCACCGCCCTGCGGTCATTAAAATTCAAACTCATTGGCGCTGATTTGTCTGGTACGCCGATGATGTGTCTTGTTGTTGTTAATCATGCTGGTAATGGCGATCAAGACAATCATGATGATGATGATGATGATGATGATGATGATGATGATGATCTTGATTAACTCTATGACAATTTTACTAATTATGACTACAATCTTGATGAACAGCATGATGAGCTCGCCAAGCTCTGCGCCTTTATGTTTATCTGTAGTATTTAAAATCTATCATTAATGAAAGCTTTTGGATCACTTAGTTTGTATCTTTTATATTACTTCATGTATACATAGCTTGTATCTTAAGCTTGTTTAACTTGATTGTTTTGATGTTCAATTTTGAAAATGTGTCTATTTTTTATATCTTTATGTTTTCATTGAGAAAAATTGCGTTATTGCGTGCTTTTGCGCTCGCTTTTTAATCAAAACTTTTGTTGTTTTTTTTTTCCTGTTTCATGCTCCTCAACCATTGATGATATTTGATAATATCTTCTTGTAATTTTTAATTTATGACAAACGAGTTGCGGTCTTCAGCCTACACGATCAAACTCAACACAGTGCATGTGATGCACTAATTTGTTCAATTGTTTGTTGCACCGACCGACAGACAACTATACAGGCATGGGCACAGTGCGTTGAGCCCTTATAAAGCGGGGACAGAACCAGAAGGAGTTGTCTGATCTTTTTGAAGCTTTTTACTCAACTAATACATTTGAGACCGCTCTAAAAAAATTAACACAAATTTTATGTAAGTTATATACTTATATCACAAATTGTGTTTAAAAAGAAAATTTTTTACATTTTTAAAAAGTTTTTATAAAAGAGAGTACTTTCAGTTTTAAATTTTTTTATTTATAGAAGACCACTTATGTACGTTTATAAATATAGAGAAGGCTTGCATTTTATAGATTTATAAAAAAACATTATTAAAACTTAAATTGAACACGATTTCGAAAGACAAAAACAAGATTGGTGAAACTATTGTGCAACTGCTCAAAAAATCATTGCCTTTTTTAGGCTACCTCCTGCCTTTAATTTTAAGGCCTCCCTTAAATTTTTATCATGAAAATACACACCAACGACAAGCAAGACACGAGAAGTAATAGAATTTCATTTAGAAGAAGGTATTGCTTCTCGTGTCTTGTTTGGTGGTGGCATGCATTTTCGTGATACAAATTGAAGCGGCTAATAATGCACAACTATTATTCAGCTAGAATTAGTTACTATTAGTCAGTATATATTCGTCCTTTTGGTTATATTTTTGACTCGACTGTATTAACATAACATAACACTTCATAACATTTCACTAGGTTTTTTTTTTAGAGACTTTTAAATGCAATTTTCCATACAAATTTTCACAAAAAGTTATAATTTTGAAAATGTCATTTAGTGAAATGGAGCAAATCTTTAGGCAACAGAGAATACAAATTTTCTAATTATTACAAAGACTTATTATTTTCTGTATCCTTTAAAACTTTTCTATACATACAAAAATATTTTTATACAAACTAAACCATACAAAATGCCTCATAACTTTCATGTTTGTGAAAATTGGCAAATAAATGTCTGAATTTTGAAAGAATGTCCTTATTAAAAATAAATGTGAACAAATTTATACATTTCGACAATATCACTATTTTACCTCTGAAAATTTGATAAGTTTTGAGTTGTTAGGTATTTTTTCTGAAAGACGTAAATCACTTTTCCAAACGATAGCGTTATGTGAAGGTTATTTTTATACTTAAGCAGGTAAAATCTCACACGTAAACACCTTCGATCAATTAATATCTCACCTTTTCTTCCAAAAAGTCTTGAGAGATATATTCACTTGAGATATAAGATAAAAAAAAACAATTGTCACTGGCAAGCAATGCGTAAGCAAAGGCAAAGGCAAAGGCAAAGGCAAAGGCAAAGGCAAAAACAAAGGCAAAGGCAAAAGCAAAGGCAAAGGCAAAGGCAAAGGCAAAGGCAAAGGCAAAGGCAAAGGCAAAGGCAAAGGCAAAGGCAAAGGCAAAGGCAAAGGCAAATTCAAAGGCAAAGGCAAATGCAAAGGCAAAGGCAAAGGCAAAGGTAAAGACAAATCCGTGGAAGCAGCTCTCCATTCCATAGTCTCCATCAATATAAAATCCCTCTCTCAGAAGCAATATACTTTAGACATCTGCATGAAAGGGTCTGTTCGGAATACATCATGATGCGCAAACTGATTTTAGGACAAGCAAAATGTTCGAAAAAGGCCAATTTTGCAGCACTGCAAACATCAATCATTCTATAATGTAATTTTTCTATCAAGCGTCACTCATCACTCGCATCAAAAAAATTTACGCTCCAATTTGAACGCTTAAAAAAGGCCAGTTGTGCGCATACTGCAAATCATGATGCATTTCCGAACAGACCCTATTAGCTTTGCCTGCTGCAAAGTATACTGTTGTTGTGTTCAACATTTTACAGTATCTTTCCAGCATGAGTATAGAAATTTCAAATGAAACACAATCTGAAGCGATCACTGTATAATATTCTGTTGGATCTTAACAGAGTGTATACATAATTTTCTGATAGTTTGCATTCATTTTAAAGCTGATTTTCTGCAGACTTCATAATGTTTGTAAAAATACACAAAGTATTTCTGCTGTACCGCAATTATTTGAATTATGGGACAAAAGAAAATAATATAATTTTATTGATAATGCTTTAAAACGTTTTATTCCATACATGTATACTTGTAACAATAATCAAGCAAGCGCACATCAATATGCTGTCGACAGCGCACAATCTTCTGCTTATAAGTTAACATACATATATTGGGGGTGGAATTAGTTTTAAAGGTTTTCTAAGAGATGGCGTAACTATCAATAGATCGCATCGGGCACACCTGTGACTATATTTATTTCAAAGCACATTGTCTAAGCTTCATTTTTCAGTATGTGTCATTCTAT